>MJMS01000021.1:0-215727 GCA_002018275.1 Huntiella bhutanensis
CCACCCGCCCGCCCGACCGCCCCACTTCCGAATCAAGTAAGTCTCATCACTATAATGAACATTGGATACACATTTAGAATGTACACTTGATTTGAACTATCTCATCTACCGTACCGGTGTTCTCTCTCCTAATAATCCCTGAGTAGCGTTAATCCCGACTCTTCCAAGATCATTCTCCAACAATCTCAACGCCTCCCTGATAAACCCACTACTCTGTCCACGAACTCTTAAAACCCATCTCAACTCCGTCATCATTCCTTCTCTCCATTGCATTTCCTCTCTACTAACACTCGTCACCCATAATAACCCCGCTAAACTTCCAATCATAGCAACTTGATGCGCCGCCTGTCCGCTCCAGAAAGCTCCCATATGTTCCGGTCTCAAAGCCTTGAGAAGGTTAATAGCCCCAACAACCCGGTTTGTCGCCGCAGCACGCACCGCATTGACCAGTTCCGGCGGAGACGAAGGAGTAAGTAACCTAACCAAGGCTCTATGAAGAGCAGCCTCAGTAGCAGCCAGAGCAAGATGTAACGACCCATTAGCACTCAACTTCCGGTGCTCAATACAATCCAACTGTAACGTAGCAGGCAAAGTATGTCTCCACTCTCGTAACCGACCCATCACCGGTCTCGCCATATCAACCGCCGCCATAACCCCCATTCTATCGAGAGTCCCACCAGGCTTGGTAGCAGCCGAAGTGTAAAACAACGTCATAACCTCAGTCAAGATCCTCGCCAATTCAACCTGTCTGATAAACAAATCTCTCCCCGCATCCACCCCGATATTTCCATCCGCCGTAGGATCTTCATCATCAGCGCTTGATTCCGGGAAATCAGCCGTACTACACGGTTGTAAATCCCAATCCTCATCACTCAACAATCTCAACCTTCCATGTGAAAACACTCCCCAGCGATCTTGAACATATAACGCCCATCCTAACCGTCTCCGTAGTCCCTTTTCCCACTCCGGAATTTCCCAGGCTGAACAATCAACATGCAATCCCAATCCCTGAGCCAAAGCAACCATCTGCGCAGTAAACATCCAATCTGAAGAAGCCCCATTTGGCCGGTGTCTCTGAAGTAACAACAACCCCGCCTGTAGAGTACTTATCTTAGGCCTCTTCAAATCCGCCTGCAACGTCCTCTCCGCCAAAGCCTCCAACTCTCTTGGTCCATTCGCATTTTCCAACTGCATCGTCCCCGACGCCATGTTCGGGTCATATAATTGATAATCCAACGCAATAAGATACACAGCAGCTAACAACGGCGGAGCAAAGCATCGGTGAGAGTTCGCATGTTTCGAAACGAATACCTCCTTGTGTAACACCGGGTAACTCGGGTGGACAATACGGAAGTATAAATCTACAAGTGCCTTCCCCATTGGTCGAACACACGCCTCAACAGCGTCACAGTCAGCAATACGTTTTTCTTCAGACGCCGTAGCTTCATCAGGGTAGATCAAAAACATGGTACGCTCGTCGATTCTCCGGGCGATAGGGTTGGCATGGTTGGGATGTCCATACGTCGAGGAATGTTCCGAACCGGCTGTTGACCCTGCCCGAGTCGGCGCTTCATATCTTTGAAGATCTAGGAGAGCTGGCTCACGATGACTTGTGGGTCCGATATATTCCGGGTGGGTGGCAAGACTAAGACCCAAGGTACCACTGAGTAACGGTAACAACTCAGGACTAGGTGATAATGGAGACCGCGGAGAAGGGCCATTGCTAGGTGTGTTGTTGATGGGTGATAGATGGTTGTGAGCGTGGTTGTGTACCGGAGACAGTGGAAGGTCTTTTTGTACGTTCCGTGGTACCCCGTTATCTCCGTTTTCGCTGTTGGCAGGTTGAAACTCTGTCGTGTCAATCACCGAAGACCCCGTCGAACCCTGCGTAATAGTCAAGCCAGCAACCGCTCCAGTCGGCGTCCCACCCTGAATCTGTCCATGGCCCATCTCTCCTTTAACTCCTTCACCAAAACCCACATTCCCATCTCTCTCCACAGAAGTTTCTGCTGTAGTATTGCCCGGCGACCCCGAAGAAACACTTCTTCTCGCACTATTCACCGCCCTAGTCCTTTCCTTATCCTTGTGTCTATTCGCCGCAGTCGACCCTCTCGGTGGCGGTCCCCTCAAATACGTACATTGTTTCCCATGGAAAGCACACAAGATACACTGCAGCGCATTATCCTGTCTAACACATCTCGTCTTTCTAACTCGACAAGTATCACACGGTCTCGAAGACCTCTGTAACCCCGTGCCCGAAGCTGGCGGCGGCGCCGTAGAAACCATAGCCAATGTATCCATTCCCATGCCCATATCCATACCCATGTTAAAAGCCGGGGTGGAAATTCTTGGCGGGGAAGACGGAGTTGGGGCCGTCGAGGTGGCCATCGATATAGATGCGGGGGTACCTGGGGGAAGAAACGAATACATCATATTAGACGGTGATGTTCCCTGGTGAGGTACTTGGGAATGCGAATGGCCAGCCGATTGTGTCGTGTGCGAAGATGCCGTGTGAGAAAGGTTATACGGCGAGGTATTCGGTTGGTGTTGTCCGGTAATCAGGTCGTGATACGACATTGAATCGTGAGCCATCTTGCAAGATCTCGTTAGTAGCACCTAAAGTTCCACGTACCGGACTAGCTGTATGTCTCGTTCAATGAAGCTGGAGTCGTTTTCTTTTTCTTTCTGTCTATCGTTCTCTCTCCTCTCTCAAAATCCACCTCTTCCTCTCCAAAAAATAATCAAAATCGTACTGTTATTGTTAAGAAAAAAAAGTAAAAAAGTCTCACGTGAACTCGTCAAATTCACAGCCAGTCCGGTCCTTGTTTCTCAAAAGCGCGCTTCTCTTCATTCTCTGCGATGTATATGCTCTGTCGATAGCGACGAGAGAGGTGTGCCGGAAGTATTCACGGCGTTGAACAGAGGAAATTTATAAAATTGGATATGTTCCGAGTCGGTAGAATTTCTGGGTATCGAGGACCTTTTACAAAGTCAAAACTCGGAAAGAAAAAATATAGTAAATCGTATTGGATCAAAAGGCGAGGTAATCTTCTCGCTGTGTAAAAAAAAAGACCAAAATCTAGAAACAGGTAATGTATCTGTACACTTCAAAAAGAAAGTGAAAAAAAAAAAAGAGAAACGAAAAAATCATCATCATCCCATTGTAAATACTACATATTCGTCAGAACCCTTGTAAGTCATCACCACAGTCATGCAAAAATCCACCGGACTCCCCACACCGCAAAGGATCGCCATCGTTAGAAATCTCTTCTTAGCGTTTAAAGGATGCGACTAGGTTAGCTTTGTCAGTGTTTTTTTTTTCTTCGGTACTTGGGCTTGGTTTTTTTTTTGGCGGTGTGTTTAAGTGATTGGGTGAGATTTAATAGGCATTTATGACTCCGAAGTCGGATGTAGCAGGAACACGTGCTTTACATGGTTTTAGGAGTGAATATTCAGAACAAGCGAATGTACAATAACCACATGGTTAAGTCCCATCAGAATTCAATCCAGCATGTCTACAGAATCCCGTTCATTCAATGTAAACATACAAATATGTATGCATATTCTTTGCATCGGCTTAACTACTCTATAATGTACCCCCTACCCCGTACCCCGTACTCCAGGGTCCTTCCAAAGCCGCCGGCTCGGCTTATCCCCTGCCCTATAAGTACTCCTCATCATACCGCGCCTCGACAATCCCAGTTTCAATTACGTAGTTTGAACGCCTCGCAACCTTTTCAAGTCACGGGGTCTCTTTTGATATACTTGGTCACCAACAAAACTAAAGTCTAAGCGGGCCGTCGCCCCATTCCCCGGATTCTTTAAACAAACCCTGACGGCCGGCGGGTTTGATGCACCCCCGATGTTTCACGGACCGTTCCGTGAACATCGGGGGGGTTGGCTACGTCATTTTCGGTGATACTTTCCTGTATGACGAACAAGGTTATAGAGGTGGATTTGGCGACGTGAAGGAGCCCGAGGCTTTTGTGTTACGATGCGTTGATTTAGGGGTGGACGGGTTTAAGGGTTCATTTGAGAGACAACTTGTTCTTTGTCTGTTGTCGAGAAGGTCAATTGTAGTTCTTTAGGATTGGAGGACTTTGACTCTTCTGTACATGTATTTGATGTGCAAAAACGGTTAGTGTTTTCTGTATGACTACCAAGAGGTCTCGAATTAGGTTGACACATGTCACCTTGAAAGTACTATCCTAAATGTCACCTTCAACAACCCAACTTAGCTTACCCTCTACTCTACTCAACCTCCATCCCCTCCGACGTCCCGAAATCCGGAACCCACCCCTTCGGTCTCTCACCTTTCCGAACCGCCAACCCGTATCCCAAAACCTCCACCTTCTTTACCGAATTTCTCATTTCCTCAATCTTCTGCCGATAACTCTTCCCCGCAATGGCCGGCAAAACCTCAAATCTTGCCGCCATCTCCTGAATATCCATCAACATACTCCGACCCTCCTCGCCCCCTAAACTCCCCGTTCTCCCCGCCACCACCGTCGCAAACCGCATCATCTCCCCGAATAAATCAAATATCCCGTAGAGATAGTCATATTGCGAAATCTGCACGTGTAGCTCCGGGTCAGGGCCGCCGGGGACAAGTGACTGAAGAGTTTCCAGCGAGATGAGCGTTTGCGTGCGTATGTAATGTAAGAAGGATAACGCCTCAACAAGTTCCTCCAGACACCGTAGTTGGCTGTTATATCTGTCTCGGTTGTTCCCGATAAGATCCTTCTCGATACTGGCAAGACTAACCCCGATAGCCGCAAGTTTCGTGTCGATTTCTTTCTGAATATTTGGGGGAATCGGCTCTTTCAGTGCTTTCAACCGTTGCAGTGAAAAGATTCTATTGTCCATTAGTTTTCATTCAGAAAATACTCATAAATACTCACATCTTCTTGCTCGCTGCCGTTACGTCCCGGCTAACCTTGACTATTCTCTCTTTCCGATCATAGTGCTCATCCAGTTCATCCCGAAACTTAACAAACATAGTCGCCACTCTCGACACCGGCACCACTACCTCCCCATCAGCGTTTCTTTTAACTCCGGCACTCATTTCAGACTTTGGTATGAAGAAAACTTAGGCAGTCGTCTACTCTCTCCAATTCACTTCCCATCTGATACACTCCACACCCGGCCGGTGCAAGTTTGCAGGGTCGTGTAACCCAATCCATCTATAGGGTTATATATTAGCCTTAGGGTCCTCCATAGGCGTTCGCGACTTACAGGGGTAACTAACTACTAGCTGTTGGCGTATCAAAGTGCAACAATCAACTTTGACATCCCGTTCCTGACTATCCAAAAACGGCCGTCTTTTATGGTATCCGGTCTACTAAGATGTCACTACTAACTTCCCTTCTCCAACCTCTTCCCCTCTTCACGCTAGCAACTCTTCTCCGTGTCGTCCTCCTCCTCTACGGTCTCTGGCAAGATGCCAACACCCCGTTAAAGTACACCGACATAGACTACCTAGTCTTCACCGATGCAGCTCGTTTCTTGTCTACCGAGGGACCATACGCCCGAGAGACATACCGGTACACACCAATCCTCTCATGGTTCCTCCTTCCCACCGCGTGGCATCCTCTACTCTTCTCCTTCGGTAAAGTCCTCTTCTCCCTAGCGGACCTTCTCGCCGGCTGGTTCCTCGTAAAGATGCTAGAAATGCGCGGGATTAGAGGGGCTAGAAACGGTGGGTATGCGGCTATTTGGCTATGGAATCCTATGGTTGCTACTATCAGTACACGAGGAAGCTCGGAAGGTCTGCTGGGGCTTTTGACTGCCGGGTTGCTTTGGGCTGTGGTTAAGAAGCGGACGTTCTTGGCCGCGGTGATTCTAGGTGTGGCTGTCCATTTCAAGATTTATCCGTTCGTTTATGCTGCTGGAGTTTTTTGGTGGATGGATAAAGAAACTATGGAAAGGGTTGAAGAGAAGAAGGACCAGACTCTGGTAGAGAAGATCACCGGGTTCCTCACGTTTGATCGAATCCTATTAGCCATTGTCAGTTTCGCTACATTCATGGGTCTCAACCTGGCCATGTACCTCATGTAAGTCGTCACTCGCTTATCATGAACCTTCACTAACATCCTTAGTTACGGCCATCCCTTCATCCTACATACCTACCTTTACCATGTAAGCCGTCTGGACCATCGCCATAACTTCAGTCCTTACAACATGGTCCTCTATCAAATCTCTCCACTCATTGTTCCTCCTAAATTCTCTATCCCCTCTTTAGCCTTCCTTCCCCAGCTTCTGCTCTCTGCAGTTCTGATCCCCCTTCGCACCGCCAAAGTTAACCTCCCCACCTGTCTTCTCGCGCAAACCTTTGCATTCGTCGCTTTCAACAAGGTCTGCACTAGTCAATACTTCCTTTGGTATTTGATCTTCCTCCCAGTGACCTTGCCAGACTCCACCTTTATGGAGAAGCCTCGTGTCGGTCTTGCTGCTCTTGCTGCCTGGGTCATCTCCCAAGCTGCTTGGCTTCATCAGGGATTCTTACTCGAGTTCATGGGTGAGAGTACCTTCTTCCCGGGGATGTGGCTCGCTAGTTTGGCCTTTTTTGCTGTTAATTGTTGGATTCTTGGCATCATGATTGATGATGCCCGCTCTAGACCCTGGTCAGTAGTTGGTCTAACAAAGAAAACAAACTAGAGATTTGTGTCACGTGAGGTTGAGTAGAGTTATGGCTATGAATAGAAGTTGTGATAATGTATAGAAGTTAATGACGTATGTCGTATTTGTTGACAGTTACCGTAAGTCTATGGCGCTCTAGTGTTTTGTTTTGGTTCCATTTCCTCTCGTTCTGTTCTTGTTCTCTTCTTCTTTTCCTCTCTTCTTTTTTTCTTGTCTTCTTCTCTTCACCATCATCGAAATCACTCAAAATGACCATTCCAGCTGCAGACCTTAAAAGTCATAACATCGCCGTTCGTGGCGTGTCTGCCACTGTTGCCAAGTTCTTCCTTCAAAAGGAGAAATTCCGTGTCTTCCACGGTTCCTCCAACAGCACCCGTCCTCCCCATACCGGAAACTTTGTTGACATCAGTCATCTGAACAAGGTTCTCTCGGTCGATCGTGAGTCCCGTACTGCTACTGTTGAACCCAACGTCGGTATGGATGCCATTGTCAAGGCTACCATTGCACAAGGTCTTGTCCCCGCTGTCGTCATGGAGTTTCCTGGTATCACGGTCGGTGGATCGTTTGCCGGTTCTTCAGGCGAGAGTAGCTCGTGGAAATATGAAGACCTTGGTGACCTTGTTACCGAGATTGAAGTTGTCCTTGGTAACGGTGACATTGTCATTGCCTCAGAGGACCAGAATGTCGATCTCTTCAAAGGCATTGGTGGTGCTCTTGGTACTCTTGGTATCATCACCAAACTGACGATCTCGTTGATCCCTGCCAAGAAATATGTTCGTCTTGCTTACTACCACCATGACAGCGTGGATGCTACTGTCTCTGCCATCCACGAAGCTACCACGCACAAAGAGTACGACTACATTGATGGTATGATTTGCGCTCGCGACCATGGAATCGTCATGATCGGCCAATTGACCAACGACATTCCGCCCCGTACTCGGGCGACGTATTTTAGTCGTCGTTTCGATGAGTGGTTCTATTTGCATGCTCAGAATCTCCCACGGGACTCGATCTCGGTGGACTTTATCCCCTTGGCTGAGTACCTGTTTCGCTGGGACCGTGGAGCGTTTTGGATGTCTATGTACGCTATTGACTACTGGGGGTTTGTCCCGTTCAACCAGTACTCTCGTGGCATGCTTGATGACTTTCTTCATACACGGCCGTTGTACAAGTCACTGCAGATGACCAACACGTCGAGTATGACAATTATACAGGATGTTTCGTTTCCGTACGACACTGTTGGTGATTTCATCGAGTACGTGATTTCGGATTTTGAGATTTTCCCAATGTGGCTTTGTCCTCTTCCTGCTATTCCCGGGCCGACGTTCCATCCACACACGGTTGACAAGTCGGGTAAGCCGCTGCCAATGCTCAATGTCGGAGTTTGGGGCATGAGCGCAGGGAACAAGACTGAAAGTGCTCAACGTAACCGGGACATGGAGATGAAGATGCTTGAGCTCCGTGGACGCAAGGTGTTGTACGCGCACGCTTACTACACTGAGGAGGAATTCTGGGGGATTTATGGCAAGGACTGGTATGATGAACTTCGTCAAAAGTACAAGGCGACTACACTTCCGACGGTGTATGAAAAGGTTCGTGTTACGCTTGAGGACCTGGGTGATGACAGCTGGGGCACGCGCATTCGTAACCAATGGCCAGTTGCGGGTATTCTTGGAATTGCGTATGCAGCCACTAGCCCTGATATTTGGGCGCACCACATTAACCGGATTGCGTCTTGGATTGGTAAGTTTTTTTGTTTTTTGTTGTGCATAGATGTGTACACAGCGGAATGATGTTTGGTATGTTTGCTAACGTTTGTGACAGTGCCCGACGAGGACTCTGAGTAGACGGAAACGATGACTGGCTTGATTGTTTTGGGGGTATATGCGCGCGGACTTTGATTCATGGGGTTTGGCCGCTTTGTCCTTTGAGGTGAGTCGGGATATTGGCTAAGCGGAGTGAGGTTTAAAAGAAGAGGGCAATGCGCAGGGAAAGTTTACATGAGATTGAATAAAATTAGTGTGTTTGTGACAAATTTTGTTTCCAAGTTTGTGAGATTACGAGGCGAGGCAAGAATGTGTATGTAGATTGAGAAGATGGGATGGAGAAAGACTTGGCTACAGATAAAGTTTGGAGGGTTACTTTTTTTAAAGTTTGTAACGGTGAAGGCAATGATGACGGATTATGTAGATGATGCAGGTCTAGACAAGTCTTGGCAAGTATCAGGGACCGTTTTGGGATGTTTTGGATGTTTGGGGATTAGACTGAGCTGAATGGAGGATGTATGTATGTATAGATATCTATATACTCAGAAGGATATCCGGATAAACGGGTAGATGTTTTGAAAAGGTGACGACGCCGATTAGAGTTCGTCAGTGTTTTATGTTGAAGATGGAAATGGTTTAGGATTTTCGTTTTGTGGGCTAAGAAGCCGGCCGGGACATGGTGATGATGGTGGTAGTGGTCATTAGGGAATCTAAGGATAGTTAGAATTAAGTTTGACAGGTCATGTTCTTTTTTTTTATTTTGGTGATGGATGGTTCAAGATTTTGTTTTTTTCGGGACTTGATATCAGGAAGTTGGGTTGGCGAGATATCAGGTAGTTTTGGGATGACCTTTGGATATTTGAGGGTCCTGTCTTCTCTCTCCGTTTCTTTCTTGTCGGTCGAAGAGCCGCACTATTTACTTAGGCGCGGTTTCACAGGGGGGTTTCAGCGGAGGGGGTCACCCTTCATCTGGATTGAGCTGGTTGGATGGGTGGCCGGCATGGTGGTTGGAGATAGGGTTGATAGGGTTGATAGGGTTGATGAAGGATTTCGAGGTGGTGGTTCTAGAAGTTTGTTCCTGGATTAGGATGATTTGATGGGTGATTGGTGGGTTTTGTAGGCGCTTATACATGGATTGTGTGAGATGTAAGATGGGGATGACGTTGAGATTTGGATGGAGGTGTTTTGGGGTGTTAGTTGGATGGTGAGATGTATTCATTTTCATACGTCTAATCTCACTAATCTCACTAATTCATAATAACATATCCATCTACCCAACAATCCACTCAATCCAAAGTAATCTATACCTATGTACCTATGTACCCAAATCCAATCCCCAATATCAACCACCCTGTAAACCTCAGACACCCCCCTCCCGTCTCGTCTCACCAATCCGTCCATGCAACCCCCCGCCGCCACTTACCCACGTACCGTCTTACCGCCCGCCTCCCCAACTCCCCAGAAGAAGAAGAAGAACAAGTCCAACCGCCCAGTCCCTCCATACATACATATATCCCACTGCTCCCCCCCTCCTCAAAATTCCTGATCCCATCCTCACGAAACCATCACGCACTTTTACTTCGTTTCGATTTCTTTTCTTTTTTTTCTTCTTTTTTTATTTTTATTTTTCCCTTTTTACACACAAGGTTCCTCTGGAGGTATTCTTGCGTTGTTGTTTCAGTGCCCGTTTGATATACCACAGCCACTTCTTCTCTATTTTTACTACGACGGGTTGATCTTGTCTGGTCTGTTAATATATCATAATCATATCTCCCTTCCCCAAAGGCGATCTTCACTAAAACCTCACCCAAGACATCTCTAATCTCTTCGTACACTCACTTAACACACCCTTTTTTACCAAAAAATCCACCAACGTCAGCGAACTCCTTTCGTTGTCCTACCCTTCTTTATATTCATTCATCCCGGCAGCTGGTCTCCCTATCCAAAATGGCTCCCACCACCATCCGCGGCGTTCTTACCGCCCTCACCTTCCTCCTCGCCGCTCCCCCGGCTCTCGCTCTTCCCCACCCCCAAGAGGACTCCACGCCTACCACCACCTCCGCTTCCGCAACTAGCACCCCCACCACCTTCATGGGCCATGAGATCATTAACGCCAATGCTGCCAATATCGTTCCCGATCAGTACATGGTTGTTTATAACAACAGCTACTCATCCGAGGAGATCTCCGCTAAGCAGGAGATGATCAAGGCGTCTGTAGCCCGTCGCAACCTTCGTCGTCGTGGTCTGAATGGCAAGAGATTCTCCTCTACCATCAAGACCTTCTCCGTGAACAACGGTGGATTCTCCGCCATGTCCATGTCTTCCGACTCCGATATGATGTCCTCCATCATGTCCATGGACGAGGTCGCCTACGTTGAAGCCGTCACCACCGTGCAATCATCCGCCCTGACCGCCCAGCTCAACGCCCCTCTCGGCCTGGTCCGTCTTTCCTCCAAGACCCTCGCCGCCTCGCAGGCCACTGATGCCCGGTACACCTTCGACTCCACCGCCGGCCAAGGAATCTTCGCCTACATCGTCGACACCGGTATCCGTGCCACCCACACTGAATACGAAGACCGTGCCACCTTTGGCGCCAACTTCGTCGACAACTCTCCCGTAAGAATATCCCTCTCTTATCATCCCAACCAGCCAACTAACAAACCCCCAGGACACCGACGAGAACGGCCACGGCTCCCACGTCGCCGGCACCATCGGCGGCCGCACCTTCGGTGTCGCCAAGAACGTCAACCTCATCGGCGTCAAAGTCCTCGACAAGAACGGCGGCGGTGACACCTCGCAGGTCGTCGAGGGTATGCAATGGGTAGTTGACGACGTGCAGTCAAACAACCGCTCCGGCAAAGCCGTCATGAACATGTCCCTAGGCGGCTCCTTCTCCCAAGCCATGAACGAAGCCATCAACGCCCTCCGCGCCGCCGGTGTCGTCCCTGTCGTCGCCGCCGGTAACGAGAACGTCGATGCCAAGAACTCGTCTCCCGCCTCTGCCCCTGCCGCCATCACTGTTGGTGCCATTGATGCTGCTACTGATGCCCGTGCTTCCTTCTCCAACTTTGGTACCATCGTTGATGTCTTCGCCCCCGGTGTCAACGTTACCTCGGTCGGTATCAAGACTGATACTTCTACCGCTACCCTTTCCGGTACTTCCATGGCTTCTCCTCACATTGCTGGTCTTGCTTGCTACTTGATGTCTCTTGAGTCTATTACTGATGTTGACTCGGTTGCTAGCCGCATTCTGTCGCTGGCTAACTCTACTGGTGCTGCTGTCACCTCTAACAACAAGAAGGGTACTACCAACGCCATTGCTTTCAACGGTGCTACCAAATAAATCTAGACTACTCCAATCAGAGAAAAAGTAATAGACCTGTTGTTATTGTACTCCTATTCTTGTCTTACCACTCTATTCTTTAGTCTCAATTCCATTTTGTTTTTATTTTCCCTGCTTTTTTAGTCTATACCAATACCACATAGAACATACCATACATACACACTCCATGTAACTTTTACTTTTGTATACAGTCATTAACAAATAAATAAATAAATAAAACATATTTTATTATTTTCTAATCCACTGTCTTAAACACACATCTCCACATGCATACATATGAATTCTGTCTAACAAAAAAATGTCGGTATCTGGCGCTTTACCCCTGAGCCACGGAAAACACTCCGAGTGGTTGCTGCACACAGAAATACATACTTCAACTTTAATATCAGCACTTCTTCGGCACAACTACAGTCACCAAAAGGACTGAATTGCAATTTGACATCCGTGCTAGGTTGAATCCGACAACCACGTACATATCTACATCAACAAAACTTCACAACACCATTCACGGCCTGCACCTGCTTTAAACTCTTCTTATTAGTAGCAAACTCAAACGTCAGGACGACCAACCACGCGTCCACAACAAACGAGACAAAAAAAAACAAACACCCCCGGGCATTAACAAATATATCGTAAACCAACCAAACCAAAGCAGCAAAAAAAACACAGACCCAAAAGAACAGCAGAAACAAAAAGACGCAACGCCGACAGAAACCAACTCCATTTTACAGTTCGTCCTTGGCCACACCCGCAATAGCCGACGTTGCTGCTACCACCGCACTCTTCGAAACAGTCATCACCTTAGGAAGAA
This sequence comes from Huntiella bhutanensis, assembly GCA_002018275.1. Taxonomy (NCBI): domain Eukaryota; kingdom Fungi; phylum Ascomycota; class Sordariomycetes; order Microascales; family Ceratocystidaceae; genus Huntiella; species Huntiella bhutanensis. Next base: position 12,560 of record MJMS01000021.1, read on the forward strand.
CGCCCATACCATCAGGGAAGACAGAAAGGAACAACTGATTGAAAACAAATGCGAAAAATATCATGACACAGCTAATCGTCATCGTCAATCCCACAATAACAAACGCAGAACGCACATTGGCAGACATAGCAGCACCATCCTTGCTAAGGAGTTGCTTGTTACCCTCAGCAGTCTGGCGTGGGAAAATAGTCTCAATCGACTGCTCAATGCGCGCGCACGCAGTGCTAATCGCAACATACGAAGGATCGCGCGGGTCGTTCTTCTGGTGTATTTTGTGAACATGACGAAGGATAACCTTGTAGAGAGTCTTCAGGTCTTGCGTAGAGTTCCACATAAGTTCGCAAGCCAAACCCTTGGTCATCTTAACATTGCGCTTGAAGATATCCGGGTTGCGGAAGACCAATTCCAAAGTAGCAACTGCCATCGATTGGGGAATAGCCACGAAGTTGAAAACACTCTGGTCATTTACTGCGGCCATATAGTACAAACAGTCTTCCAGATTGCCCAGGGCATTAAGCACCATCTCGGACGAAACCCATAGAGCCTTTTCGAGATTCTCGTCCTCAAAGATATCCTCCCACTGATCAATGTGCTTCGACCAGATTTCCTTGGGCCAGAAACGGCGCTTGTCGTCAAAGTCCTCGCGAACATCACGAATGATGTTGGTCTTCTGGAGGAATTGTCCCATCGACTCAGTAAGCTGGGGACGTTCCACAATGACAGGGTTGGCGAAGCCACCTTCCACAAACAGGCGAGTCAATCCTTCACCGACGAGACCGGCAACGTAATGGCAGTACTTCTCGTACTCGGGAATGGTGTTGACACCGTTGGAGTTGTGTTCGGCATTGAGGGCATAATCAGCCATGCCATTGCCCATCTTGTTGGTGATATCCGTGATGATCTCCTTGTACTTGGGCTTGATGAGCTTGTACTCGGTGATGATATCATCGAAGTGGACAAGAAGTTCGCGGTCCTTCTCGTTAGGACCGTTCTCAGTAAACGTCCATCCATCCTTCTCAATGATCTCCCAGAAGGAACGAAGGATAGGAACCTTGACATCATTGGAAAGAGTCATGTCATCCTCAACAGTGTCAAGGCCACGAAGGATGAGGTAGAAAAGAGCAATGGGCACCAGCATCTCATGGTTGAGCTCCTGAATGACAGCCGAGAAACTGCGACTGGTCAAGTTAAGGTAGTGGAAGCAACTCTTCAGAGTCGCCGACTCGTTGGTCTGGTCGCGGCGGTGAACAGGCTCATGCCACAACTTCCTAAAATTTGAACCACCATTAGTACATGCTCACAAAAAGGCCTTATTAAGAAAAAAACAGTACAAGTAAGTGCGGTTGGCATCATCGAGGATCAATGAATGCAGGCTATTTTGCCGAATGCAAACAGATCCCACGAGACAAAGATATAAGCAAAAAAGGAAACGCGACAATCAAGTCATTGCAAAAAGTGTGTGTGTGTATGTGTGTACGAGGGAAAATAAGAAAGGAAAAGAAAAAGTTTCAAATGGCAATGGTGGGGAAATTATACCAAGGCTCATTAGGAAAGTGGGTAGGACAGGGAAAAAATTGCAGACGAGGCTGGCTGTAATTGCACGTACCACTGGATGATGTAGTGAAGCTCACTAGGGTGAAGAAGAAAGTAAAGAGCGCCCATGATTGCCGTATGTGCGTTCAGATGGACAAGAGAAGCGTAGTCGCGGTATGCAGGTTTGCGGACAATTTAATAGACCCAGAAAAAGACACGCAGCAGGACGACAGGTCAACTCAGTAGCGCAATAGAAGAAACCTGGTAAAGTCAGCAACAGAATTAATAAAGATGACGCGCAACAAGTCGGACGAACAAGCACCGAGAAAGATGAAGTGTCAAAAGGTAAAAAGTGGCTACCAAGAGAGGGGACAAGTATCGCTATATAGATAGTAAAAATCCTAAAAAGGTTAAGCTATCAGGCAAGCACTACTTTGGCCAGCTGTAAACTAGAAAAGGGGACAGATTGAAGCTGGCGAGTCGCGGTGTAGGATTTTCCAATGGTGTGAATTGGTAAAGACCGCCTTTGGGGGCTGGCCGCCCGGGCTTTGGCGGGGCATCAGGGAAACTGGAACTTGACAACTTACTGATTAAGAAACGTAGGCTCGACAATAAAGGCGGATAACCAATTGTAGAGCAGAAAGTGAATCCAAAATTCGGAAGAATCTGCAAATGACAGCAACAAATACAGCTCTTCTAATGTCTCAACCGGCAAAGAAAAACAGGTTCAAAACAAGTAAAGAAAAAAGCTATCCTGCCAAAAACAGAAAAGTACCACGTTTACCAACAAGGTTATAGGTGATGTACAGACCAAAACCAAGCAGGGAATAACAACGACAGACTAAAAGCAGGAGAATTGGAGAGAGAGAGATGGGGGACAGAGAGGGGTCAGTTGTAGCTTTGTCGGTTCCCGGTTTTCTCTTCCGTGTTCTTATGTTGGCGGGGTTCTGCGTTCCCTTGCTTAAAACAGCAAGCTGGAGAGCAAGCTTGTCCTAGGATGACGCCAGGGTCAATTATCTGGTGGAGAGAGCTTTTGTGAAGGAAGAAGCTTTGATGGGTTAAACAGACCGGTTAGCCAGGTAAAGAAAGGGTCTATGTGCCACGTTCACGGATTACATGGCAGGACAAGGGAATATTCTTACGTTGATAGAAGTTGATGATGAGCAGGGTTGGAAGTGGTTGAAAGTGGTTGAAATGAATCGATAGTAGCAAATTCGATGATGTCAATATCGGAGAAAAGGAAGAAGAAGAGGAAAAGGACTGGGCAAGGCTAGCCTGGTAGTATACATCCAGCCCATTCAATCAAAACACCGTCGGTCATCTCGTAACTACCACCCCCACATCCGCAAAATCACCAACCAGCATCCAAATCCACGCCAACACATCAAGCAAGAGGGCGACATCTCAAACCCGCTAATGAGCAGGCACGCACGCACGCACAAGCCCAGCCCCTCCTACGTTGTCTCTTTTATCCAGCCAAACAGAAGTAAGAACTGCAAAAGTGAACCCCCATTATGGCAGCCGACTGTCTGTTCCTTCCTGGCCCGAGACCTTGTTTATATGTGGGTGAGTTAACCTTGTAGTTGGCGATATCTGCGGATGCATGAAGAGATGGGGAATTCTTCAAGCACTCACGGTAGTTAGTCTCCGAGCGGGGAGGAATGAACTATATTCTGAGTATATGCCGATGTACTGGTTACCTGATGGCTGCATACATGTGCCCAATCTGCACAACAACATGTGTGTACGCATAACTGCTTGTGTAGTCCCGAGAAACGACATTATGTTCATGTAGTAACTCCAAGCTCGAACCAAACATTTAAAAGACCTTTTCAATCATCCATCATCCCTCCATCCCACCCCCTTATCCATGAATACTTCTTCGAACGTCCCTTCCGTCAGCCACCTAAATTTCCAAAAGCAAGCAACATAATCTACCAATGACGTTCCGTTCCGCTCTGCCTTACAATAGAAATACACTGACGTTCCATCAAAGGGACAATCTGACACCTCGTGGCCAGGGTATGTATGTATGTACATTTACCGAATCACAAAAGACAGGTCAGTAGTGTAGAAAATCTCAAAGTAGACTCAATATTTGACAAGTTTCCTAGCTACAAACAAGGGTTACATAAACAAGGGTTAACGCTGATCCATTGACATGACATCATCGGTGTCAAGGAACGAACCCCTCCAACCTTCACTTCAACGACCAACCTCGGCCTGTCCTATGCTGTCCTGTCGTCTCTGATAAAACGAACAAAAAAGGAAAAAACGGGGAATCAAAACTAAAATACGACAGAGAACAGGCCACAAGAACGACAAAAAAACCAAAACAGATCATAAGAGAACAGAAAACGCCGTCCATGCTCTAACATCCCCTATCATTGCTCCACCACCAATTACGGCTTAGGCACATTGGGCGCATCAGCAGCAGTAGCGGCCGCGGCAGCCGTAGCCTTACCCTTGGGGTCTTTTTGCTCCTTGTTCTTCTTCTTAGCCGCTTCAGCAACCAGTTGCTCAAAGACGAGATAGTCACCCTCCTCCTCGGCAGTACGCTCAGCCTGTACGACAAAAAAACACATGGTTAGCCGTGAAAATCTCACGTTACATCGATATACCGTAAACATACCTGAAGGAAGATCTGTCCAATCATGCACAGTGCTTGTGCCCGCTCAAGTCTCTTGGTTGTGGGCACCTTCTTATCGTTCAAGACATTGTCGCACACTTCGCGCAACACGCCCTGAATCTCAAACTTACTTCCTCTCCATGCGGCTGTGAGGATCTTGCCTGTGACTCTGCGCTCATACTCCTGCTTGCGCTCGTCAGTCCAGTCCTCGCCGCCACGCTCCTCCATCTCGGCCATGTCCTTCATCTCATTCTGCGCGTCAATAGCAGCAGAAATGGTGTTCCACGTCTCCTTGACAATAGTGCCCTTGTCCTTCATGCGCGAGAAGAAACCACCGATCCCAAAGAATTTCTGGCTCTTGAGAACGGCAGTACCCTTGCTCAAGTAGGTCTGACCAATGGCGTGAAGGATGTCAATACCGAAAGACTCCATCTTGAGCTCCTCAGACTCAAGCTTCATTTTGGTCTGGAAAGCCAGAGTAACCTCCACCGACTTATCCGTCTCCGTCCACACCGAAATGCGATCTAACAACTTCTTAGTCAAGTTGTCCACGCGCTCCTTACGCACCCGCGTGCGCTCGGCCTCCAAGACCGCCAGCTGTTCGCGCTGCTCCTTGTTCAGAGCAGCTTTCTTCTTCCGAGCAGCTTCCTCATCCGCAGACTCCTTCTCAACAGCAGCAGCCTCCTCATCGTGCGGTGCGTTCATCAGAGCGGGGCGAATAGGAATCTGCATCTTGGTTCCGGCAACGGGAGGGCTACGTGGGGGCAGAGGAGGCTTCTCCTCGGTGGCGGTAGCGGCGGCGGCGGATGTAGAAGAAGCCTCCGCGCTGGTCTCAGCATACGCAGGTGGAGGTGGGGCACTCCCCTCAGCCTCGGCGTTTTTATTAGTCTCAGCCTCAGCCTCCTTTTGCTTATCCGACTTTCCGGCCTCTTCAACCTTAGCAGCCTCCTCCTTCTTCTCAGCTTCAACCTTAGCGGCAGCCTCCTCCTCTTCGTTCATGGCGATATCCATAGTCGCGGTGAGATCTTTCATGAGGGAGATCTCACCAATCCAATCAACAAAGGTGTCACCACCGAAAATGACCGAGAAGAACTCGCTAGGGTCCGCGAAGCCATCTTCAGGTTTAGCAGAGTCTTTACCAAACTTATCATAGGCTTTGCGGAGCTCGGGATCGGAAAGAACTTGGTATGCTTCACCGATCTTCTGGAACTTTTCCGAGGCGGTGGGATCATTGGGGTTCTTATCTAGATAAGGCAAAAGAAGACGGGTTAGATATGGTCATCCAAGACGAGCGGAGGCGCAGATGTCGAGAACATACCGGGATGATGAATGATAGCCATCTTGCGATAGGCCTTCTTGATCTCCAGCTCGGTGGCGGTCGGCTGGACGCCGAGGGCGTCATAGTAAGCAGTATCAGCGACCATGATGATAAGCGGGTAATTAAGAATTGGATAAGTCGAACGACGAAATTTCCAAAAAACGACGACAAAAGTAATGAAAAACCACAAAGCACACCCCAAAACAAACTCAATATATCAAAAAGAACCAAAAAAAGCCAGCAGGAAAAAACTGCGGGGCAGAAAATGCAAATCCCTTGAATCTGTCACTACAAAAAAGGCCAAAGCTGCCCGTCGTTATAGAAGCAATACAGAAGTGAAAGCGGGGAGTCAAGTAGTAAAAAAAGCGTCAGAACGAGCCAACCACGCAACAACCAAGTGGCGCAGGCAGGACGGGACAAGGCAGCAGTCAGGTAAGGGAAAAAAGCAGGCGACCAGGAATAGCAACAGAAAATGGCAACAACAAGCAACTTAATACACAGGTACGGCAAGAAGTAGGAGGAAGAAAAATATAAGGGAAAGAATGAGCAACAAGAAGGATGGAAGGAAGATGAGGCAGACAGGCCAAGAAAATAGAAAAGGAGGGGTTAGAAAACGGCAGAGATGAGCCGAGTTGGCATGAAGCTTTGGACGAAGAAGGGAAGAGAGACCAGTGAGGGGGCAAAAAAGCCGGGTTCATGACTCGGTTGTCTATTTGGGTGGGTATATTTGCAGATACATATTGGTCATATAGGCCTGTTTTGCCCTTAGCGGGGAAATAGGCATCTACACATGAAATAGTGATGCCAACAAGTACTAAAGTTAGTACATAAATAAGAGCCTACGGAAAGTCCAATTTGTGATGTCTCCGGGATGGATTTGTGCTACAAGAGTTAGGAGAAAATCCGATATAAAAAGCCCAACCACTCGGACAGCGGGGTTCTTTCGTCCAAACTAGTGGTAACCCAAGCCCATGACGTAGCAAAGTCACATTAGCAAATAAGAATGATGGAAAAAAGTAAATGTTTGTGTGTGGTATAAAAAGAGACACTGCTTGAGCAGCGGAGCACTTCTACTATAAGTGATCAATGAGCCAGCCAATCAACCTTGGCAATCCATCCATGCATTACAATTATGAGAGAAAAAAACAACAACCATGAGAAAGAACAGAAAGAAACAAAAGTAAACAAAAAACAACAACAAAATAGTGGTCATCCAGGTATCATCAAACAAAGACAAGTGTGCAAACGTCAACAAAATCATCACACCAAGGTGGGTAAAAAGAACAAAAAATAGTAAACGCGCCGTGTGGAAGCTGTGTCTCATCACGCAGCGCCTCGCCGGCTCTTAATCCGGCCACCCTCTCCTTCCGTTTCCGTCTCAGTATCCTCTCCGTCATCTTCCTCGTCTTGCTCATTTTCCGTTTCTTGGCCACTCTCGGCTATTGAAGGAGAGACGGCACCAGCCCGAGAGTAGAAAATGGGATAGTCACTAGTATCACCCTCTTCATCGTCTGTCTCAAGATCCAATGGATCAAGCACGCGGCCGCCAACCTTAGTGTCAGGTACATGCACTTGATAGACTAGTGCTTTGCGTCCTTCTTTGATTAGCTCCTCGGTCCAGTTGAGACAACGCTTGAGGCTCTCATTGATCTTTTGGCTGTCAATGAGGAGTTCACGGTGCTTGGTGAGATCAAGTTGTAAACGACGTTGGTCCCGGGACTGTTGACGAAGGTCCTTTTCACGCATAGCTGCTGGCGATAGGGGGCCATCGTTAGACTCGTCAGATGAAGATATAACGGAGTCTTGATCTTCCATTTCTTCATCTGAATCTGACCCCACAGCAGCACCATTGTGCAATTGCTGTGTGACGTCTGTGACTGACGCTGTGATAGACTCAGACATTGATTGCCGACGTTCATCAGCTGAGAGACCCGACTCATCCTGAATATCAGACATGCCATCCTCCTCAGCCAAATCAGACAAGACAGAACCATCTTCTGCGGGAACTTGCAGACTACTAGCAGCCTTTGCCCGTGACATGCGGCGGAAACGACGTAACTCGGCTTGCTGCTTGCGCATTTGGCGCTCCAATGTGCGGTTGATAGCCTCCAAGGAGGCATTGCGAATTTCGAGATCCTGAACTTTGCGCTGACTGCGGGCGTTGATGACATTATCAGTAACGACCACCGGCTGTTCTTCATCGTCTTCGCTACCCGAACCGGAACCTGAAGCGGACCCAGAATCGGAGTCATAATCCGAAGTCATGTCGATATCTTGGTCAGAATCCATCTCATCGGGGTCTTGCGGGATAGGCGCCATAGTAAGGTTCGGCTGCATAGCTTGTGGAGACTGGACTGTGGGGGCCATGGTTATTGGCCGCTGCTGCTGTTGTGGACTGGTAGGACCGGAACCAAGCATAGGATGGTCTGGTTGTGAATAATTAGAACCTGACCGAGCATGACCGCGGATCGGATGACCGTCCATACTGGCTCTCTGACTCGGTGGACCACTTGGTGGGGCCATGGGTGGTGGGTTGGAAATTGACATGGGCCGGTTTTGGGTTGGTGGCTTGAGAGGCGGGCTGACGATGCTGGGTGCCTTCTTCGGCGACAGTGGTCTCTGGGCGGCGACAAAGGCGGGCGAGGGCATAACACCCGATGGTGGTCGCGAACGTGGGTTGGTCGAGTTGCTAGAGCTAGAGACAGAAGAGCGCTGACTAGGCTCAGCTTCGGGAGTGCCGTTTGCGTAAAAGAACTTGTTTGACAAATCGTCACCGAGCTGAGAAGGTGCCTTGTATGGATAGTTTGTGGGGGTCGACCTCTGGGTGGGCGATTCGGACTGGCCGTTGGCGTACAAGAAACCTTGTTTCTGTGCTGGTGGTGCCAGACGAGGGGCACTAGGAAGTTTGGCGTTCACATCAGAGGCGTAGAAAAACTTAGAGTCAGGATCGTCTTTAGGGGTGGGAGGTTGTTGTGGACTGAGGGCCTGACGTCTGATGGTGTCGGTATCAAAGGTGTCGTAAAGCCCGTTCGGGGTAACCAACGGAGTCGTGGTGGTACTATCAACACGGTTCTGGCGGGTACCCGATCGTGGCGTTATGTTGCTAGTAAGCTTCGGAGCACTAGTTGGTGGCACGTGGTGGTAGTCGTGCGAATGAAGTGGCTCGCCACCGTTGAGACTGCCCCTTTTCCGAGCGCCGACGGCCATGGATGAAACTGTAGATGACGAAGAAGTCGAGGCTATGCGCATACCACGGCTGGAAGAAGCAGCGCCGGCGACCTTGGGCGTAAAAGGGCCATTTCGGCTGGAGGCAGAGGTGCCAATTGTCGAAGCAGCCTTGACGACGGGCATGGCGGGGGTCGATGACTTGCGCCGACTAGAAGATGTAGAGGCACCGACTTTTGATGTGGCAGGTTGTGATGAAGAAATTGGCTGTGCTTCAAGAAGCGATTTAGAAACCTCTGTTGGAGATTCGGTTATAGGAGACTTTAGGGAAAGTGAAGACTGTCGTGAAGTTTGCAACAAAGCAGGTTGTTGTTTTACGGCACGAGGCCCAGAAAGAATAGCTGCAGCAGCTGCCACAGAACCTGCCAATCGTGGCGTTGATAGGGCAAGGGATGTTGTTGTGGCGGTCGGAGCGGGTGCGGAAGTTACTGATTTTGGAACTGAGTTATCCAAATTTTGCGCACTTCGTGGTGGTGGTGAAGTAGAAGGAGAATCTGGATTTTTGTGGGATGAAGCGTCGGAAACAATAGATGATATGGAAGATGAAGAGGAACTATGACCGCGTTTTACTGGTGGTGGGTTCTGAGCATTGTGGGGTGGCAGTGACAGTGACAGTGACGGTGTGGCGCTAGGCGACGTGGGGACGGACGGAGATGCAGGTTTCCGGGTAGAAGGCGAAGAGCTTTTGGTGGAAACGACTGACGAACGACTTGATGGTGGACGTTTTACAGAAGCGCGGGATGTGGAGGTAGACGAACGGGTTGACCGTGCACGGGCAGCAGCCGGAACGGGGCCAACAATGACAAGTCCGGGGACACTAGAGGCCGTAGTAGGAACAGTAGCGGTTCCAGTGGGGCTCCTTGGCGAGCTAGAAGAGATAGTTGACAGGCGTCTAGTCTTTGTTCGTGAGGGGTCGTCAACAAGCGGGGTGACAGGCGCCGAAGCAGCTTCGGACGGCCGGCGGGTGCGACGACGGGATACAGCAACAGCGGCAGCAGCAACGGTGGACAAAGAAGGTGTGGCAGCTGGGGTCTTTGAACCACGTGACTGGGTGAAACTGGCAGAGCTACGTGCTATAGATGCAATAGTGGGTTTTGTAGTAGTGCGAGCTGCAGAAGCCGACGTGGGTAGGTGGAGTGTTGAGGAGCGGGGCGTCCGGACAGCAGCAGTGACCGAGGATCGAAGCAGTGGAATGGGTGGCGGGGCTTGCCGATGTGATGAGGATCCAGTAGAGGACCGGGTTGTTGAATTCGGCTTTGATATTGGAGACGGCCCGGTAGTCGACGGGGGCTTCTTTGACTGGATATAGGCAGATGGTGAGGGGCGCGGCGGTGGGCGGCGAGCGGAGGCGTGGTCGGTCATGGAAGACGGATTTTGCTGGGGGCGCTGCCCGGTAAGCCAGGCAGCGAAGAAATTATGGGGTTGGGATTTTAGGGGGTGGGGGTTCTGTAGGGGCTGTTCTGCAGGGCGGACAGGGCGCCCAAAGTGGTGCAGACAGTGCGACGGGGGGTAGCTACAGCGCTATGGCACAGGCGGGATATATGATTTTTTTCGGGTGCGTTCAGGGTTTTTTGTTGGGTTTGAAATGTTTGGAATAGACAGGTTAGGGAATAAGCGGCGGACAAGACGAGAATTGGTGGAATTCCAGTGGGCGACGGGGCAACGGATAATGGGATTATAGCGGTAGCATGGAATTTCGGAAGTGGGTATAAACGAACAAATAAACAAGCTTAGAAGCAACGCAACACAAATAAAAGCAAGTCAATATTGCAGAATCAGGTACAACAAAAGAGGTCAAAACGAAGAAAAGAAAGAGGAAAAAAACGCCTGGCAAAAAGAAAAGCGATAAAACTTTTACCACCCTTGGAAAAGGGCCACGACGGCCGGGTTAGAAGAGGCGTGAGGACGGACAGAGAGAGAGAGGCTGGATTCTGGCTGGTTGGCTGGGTTTTTGGGGAATTTGATATCCACTTTGGGCGACGATTGTGCATATGCGGGCTGCAGGTAGTGACAGGCGTTGGTGGATGATTGAACGAACAGGTTGTATGGATGGATGTAAAGAAAATGGGAGGCGGGTAAAAGAAAAGACAGGGCGGGAACTGTGTGTATGCGTGTGTCTGTCTGTATGTATGTATGTACATATGTATGTATGTACATATGTATGTATGTATGTATGATATCGGAGTTCAGGGTCGATGGACAATGTCAAGAAGGACGAGAAAGAAGCAAAGAAAAGAAAGATGAAGATGGATCATGAGATTAAGATTTAGATTGTTCTCGGTACATAGTGTAACTGACTCTAGTTCTCGCTCGCTCGCTTGTCAGACTACCTCAAGTTACGACTTCAAATCCATGTTCGCATAAAACCATCTCTTCCAAAGCACACCCTGTCTGTGTCTCTCATTCACCAAATATCGAGCCACCGCCACTGCCATGCCACGGCCGAAATTACATACACGACAATCTCATGTACGAAATTCCTCAAGCCTACTTGTCAGCCTAGTCACCTGAGCCAATCCATCTATACTGATCGCCCAGTTGTGCCCTTTAGTTGTTTTGTGTCTTGTATAGTAGAGTAAGTTCTCAAACCACTATTACCATTGTTACCACACATATCACCCCATTCTAAACCCGGGAGAAGCCGTGCAGGTGGGCTGATATTTGCCATGATAGTCATCACCAACGACCAAGCTTGACTTGCCTAAGTGTGTATGTACATACCTACGTCACCGAAAAACGCCATGTCTATCACTCAAAAACCCGAACCCCTAAATGTCTCCCTCTCCCTATTCACCAAATTTACATTCATCGTTCACATGTCCAAGCGCGCATGCAGTATCCCTCCCATCTCATTGAAATCGCGCATAACACACATTACAATGTTCGTCTTTAGCCTTTATGCAAGATATGTGGTCCAATCCAAACCCGCAGTGTGCAGTGCAGTGCAGTGCAGTGCAGTGAAAGCCTCCCGTGGGTCCTAACCAGTTAGTTTATTCCCCTTTTTGGTCCAGATGTCTCCACGTCTGTTCTAAGTTCCTTCATACCTTTTTTTCTCTTTTTTCCGCCTCTTTTACCTTTTAATCCGGGGAAAATTGATTTCGGCTGTGCTTCCGAGAACAATGCACGACGTCGCACAACGGGTTTCTAATTTGAGTTGTAGGGTTTATGACTTGAGGGTTTGTGATAATCGGGATGATCAATCAAAGTTTTATGAGAGGCGCGTTTCTTTGATTTGTGAAGGTTGACTTATTTTGGTCGTTTTTTTTTTCGATATATACGAACTCATGGGGTATATTGGGATTTCATTGATTTTGGCTACGGCCGTGGTGGTATTAGTTCATCCGGATTTACGGAGGCAGTTTTTGGGGTTCATAGGCGCGTCGGCGACTACGCAGGTCGTGGTTGGCCAGAGACGAGAGAAGGATAAGAAGCCGGTTGACAAAGACAAGGCCACATCTACCTCTATAGACATTCCTCGTCTAAACCCACCATCTGAAGAAACCACAGATGTCGAATCCGACCAAACCACCCCCAAAGCCCGTCCAGAAAAGCCCTCCGTCCCGGTCCCCTCCTTCTCCCTCGAGACTCCCACCGCTCCACCACCTCAAGTCTCCATACCGACACCATCTCTCTCCGTCCCTTCTAAACCCTCCATCCCCCGGCAACCCGCCCTCCGGACCCCACAAACATCCTCCGGTCCTAGTCTCATGGCCCCTCCAACCCGGCCGCTCCCCATGTTCCCTGCCGCCAACTCCCCGCAACGAGCCTCCCGCCCCAACCCCGCTCCCTCCCGTGGCCCCTCTGGTCTTGGACTTGCCCCGCCACCAACACATGCTACCCCGCCAAAGAAGCCGTCGAGGAAAGTCCAGTTGACGCCGGGTCATTCTCCGTTGGATTGGGCGAGGATTAGTGGGCCGACTAGTGACCTTCGGAATGTACCTGCAGGCACGCCGTTTTTAAAGGTTACGCCGTCTATGCTGAAGATCATGAACGGACGGAAAGGTCAGGATGCGTGGATGGGGTTGGGTGGAAAGGTTTATAATGTTAGTGCGTATGGAGAGTTTCATCCGGGTGGTGTGCCTGAGTTGATGAGAGGAGCTGGAAAGGATGCGACGAGATTATATGGTGAGGTGCACCCTTGGGTGAATTATGAGAACATGTTACAGGCATGTTTGGTGGGAATTTTGGTAGATGAAGAAGAGGTCACTTCAGCCATGGATGGGATGGATTGATTGGATATGTGTAGATTATAGATTTGAATACCCATAGATAGACTATATGCATACTTACAAACGCACTCTCTTGTAGTCCCCAAATATGTACACATTCATACAAACCTATCTCCTCCCAAACTTGAACCTCGTAGTTTCCTCTTCACTATCACTATCATCCAACACCACAACAGGTGCCTTCTTTGCCGGCTGTACCCTCTTAGCAGGCGGTCCACTTCCCTCCGCTGCCCTCTTAACCGCCGTTCTCACAGGCCTATCTTTATCCCTACGTAACGAGAACGCCGCAACATCTTCTTCACTCTCACTATCAACCTCCCTCCCTAATGTCCTTTGAGACGCTCTAATAGCCAATCCAAGAGACCCACCCGACCCGACTTCTTCACCATCCTCGTCTTCTTCCGGAATGACCGCCTTCTCTTTACCTTTTCTAGATCCATCTTCTAACCAGTCACTTCCGACCAAAGGCTTCGAACGCGCTTCAACCTGGACAAGTGCCACTTTAACACCAACTCTTTCTATCCCCTTCCGCCTAAACTTTTTGAAATCGGCTCTTCCGTTCCATCTTGGATCCCATCCTTCCTTTTCTTCTCTCGGCTTATCGCCACGCTCGTCATTTCTCCTTCTAACCTGCATCGCCACCACCTCTTGTCCTTTTCGAATCTCCAACATATCCATATCAACCGGTAATCTTTCTAAATCTTCCTTCTCCAACCTACGTTTCTCCTCTTGTTCCTCCATTTGCTTCCTAGCCACCCCGAGGATATCAAGCTCCTTTTTGATCTTGGGTGGTTTGCTAGGTGATGGCGGTTCTTCCTCTGGGATATCTCCTGCTTTTACCGGAGATGACTCCACTTTGAAGATTTTCCGACGCTTCACATGTGCGGCTGTTGGAGCGAGTGACTCTATCATGGCAGCGTCAGATATCGTGGTGAATGGGCGCTTGAGAGGACTTGGTGGAATTGCTTGACTTGGGAGAGTTCCACCTGTGACTCTTTGACTCGGAACGGCCTGGCTAGGCCCTGCTGATGGTTCATCCTTGACAAACATCCCATCATCGTCGTCGTCGTCATCATCACTAATCTCAAACGGATTTCTCGTCACCCTCGGTATTCTCAGCGAGCCCACGCCAATCGATGCCGATGCCGATCCCGAGTCTAACGATCCCAAACCCAACGAGACCCCCTGTGCCTGCCCTCGCCCACTACCCGCCATATCCACGCTCACACTCGAACTCTCCTTCTCTTTTGCAACCTCCACATCTTCATCTTCATCATCTGAAGCAAACCCTTTGAACCTCCTTGTCGCTGGCCGTCTCCCACCTACAGATCGTTGCGTCTGAACTTGCGACTGAGTATTCACCTCTGTCTCCCTCCCAACACCCACCGGCTTCTCAATCTTCTGCCGAATCACCGCCGCATCATTCCGTAAAATAGCGTCCAAGAAATTTCCCTGGTCGGTAGCTTTGACACTAAGTAACTGGCATGCCGATTCCACAGCCTCTGTATTCCGTGGTGCCCGGATAATAGTAACATCTTGCAAACGCTTTTCCGTCAGAACCCCTCTAACCCATCCTGCCCACTCACTTTCCTTCCCAGCTACAAGATCTCGATGAAAAACGGACCCTCCACCCATTTCCACGACATTCTTTAACCCCCCAAACTGCGCTTCATCAGAAAAGAAGATACCCAACCCTTTAAACACTTTTCGTCTCTCGGAGTCCGGAAGATACTTTTCATCGTCACACGAAACAACCTCTGTCCCCTTCTCTGGAAGATACATTCCTTCCTGTGGCCACCCCCCATAAAAGTCACTTTCCAAGTCATCCTTCGCAGCCTCAAGTAACGCATCAATAAACGGGAACCCCACAAGGAATTTTCCCGCCACTAATGCCTCGAGACTCTTCGGTGTATTCCGCTTTTTCGAAAGAACATGTGTAGCCGCCACATGACTAGTCGTGAGCGTCTTTATAGATAACGCATGCAGGGCATTTCGTAACGGGGTAGTTTGCGTGGTATGTGATGAAGGAAAGACAATAATCACCGGAGTCCACGTGATACTACCATCGTTAGCCCTATCCAATTCACTTATCGTCAAACCCAAAACTCACCTAAAAACATCCGGGTTCTGTCCCAACTTGAAGATACATTCGGTCCCCTGAATAATCTTTTTCCCTACCAACTTGACATCATCCACTTTTGTCCCCTTGGAACTATTCAGGTCTTCTACGCTTATCACGGGGCGTACATCAAAGTCTTCTTCACTTCCGGGTACCACATCTTCAATGTAAACCTTCATATGTCGTCTTGACACCGTCTTATGTGGTACCGCCAACTCCCCGTCACTTCCTGCCGACCGCCCAATATGATAAGTCTTGCCAGGTCGAAGCCATAATTTCTTGCCTAGGCGCTTGTTAGTACTTTTCTTTTGTAGTTATTTCACTCAATATCTTACCTCCAAACGTCGTCCCGGAACTTGATAAAAGCCACATTTCTCTTCAAATATATCCCGTCAGAAAACTTTATAATTGTCTATATTTCATCACCAAATTCCCAACTATTCATGACCTCGTCATCCATCGCGACCCGCGCGTCCATCACGTACCCCAAGCAAGCACTCTACGCCCAATCACATGATCTCCTAGGGTCTAATAACTACCCAACCCCTGCTTGGCCCTGTCCTACACAATCCGTTACACTGGCAAACTATGTGAAGAATCTACACATCATTAAGCTATAGCTAATGTACAAACATAAACAAAAGGAAACATAAATATACAAACACTCCCACTCGTGCCTAGAGACACCGCAACCATATACACCCATTAAATCATACAAATATCCAACCAAGTGTCCAGCCAATCCAACCTTCTTTTCCCCGGTCCCGTCGACCCCCGATATATCTTTTCAAACTCCTCGTAGTTCAACTTGCCCACACCTTTTCGTTCAACTACTTCCGCTTCCATAGCCTCATGCTTCTTCCACTTCTGTAACTGCCCTACAGAGACCTCTCCTGGTACCTTTTTGCCCCTTCTAATAGTGAATCCAGGTGCATTGAGAAGGGCATCCTCAGCTGCAGTTGGGGGGGCGGCAGCCGAGGTAGAGTCCTCATCCTGATTGTCTGGCCGGAATTGCGGCATCGTCGGGTCTCGATAAGTGAGAGAAGAGCCCTCAATATCCTCCTCCTCAACCGACGTGAACCGGTCATCGTTGGAAGCATCCGCCACACTCTCACTGTCAGCGGAACTATCGACACCAGCAGCGTGAATACCCGTCTCCATCATCCGGCGATACGCACTCCGTTCTTCCCGACTCTCTGCCGCTCTCAAAGCCCCATCCTCCTTGGCCTTGAAAAACCCATCAAGTAATTCATTGTAAGCCTCTTGTGCCGTCAAATACAGCACCTCTTTCCCAAAGTCCCGCTCAGCATCAGGGATATCAACACCTCCCCAACGCTCAGGGATACTCCGTGAAGAAGTCGACGCATTTGATCTTGTTTCCAACTCCTCCTCATCGTCGTCATCCTCATCGACAAACCGCACCTTGGAGCTTGATCTCGACCTGGTGAACCGAGGCCGGGACTCACCATCACTAGAAAAGCCTGATCCACGAGTCTCAGCAGGGTTGACCATAGCCTGAATCGCTTCAACAATGCCGTCATCTTCAGACGCACCCGGTGGGCAAGTGGCACCGCCCTCTTCTTGGTCAAGGTAAAACATGCGCTTTTTCCACCGGTCGTGCATGTGCTTACGAACCCGAGCTTCAAGCGCATGCTTTTTAGCGTCCGAGTTCTCACCATCTTTGGAGTCACCTTCGACAGGTGGTAACGAGTCATTGTTAAAGCTGGTCAATAGACCCAGGATTGCAACCACATCACTCGGTGGACTTAACAGAGCTGAAGAAAGCGAGTTCTGCATGTTTTGCGCACGGCTATTGGGTTTTTGAAGCGCCGAAACAGAAAAGACAACTTTGAGAATCTCATCACGGGTAGTCATATCGGTTCTAAGATCAAGAATGCCGGCACCGTCTTCCAATTGCATCGAACCATCGTCCATTTGCCGTTTCCCAACCGGTCCTCTATTACGTCTGTCAATACGCGACATGTTCTCTTCACGGCCAAAGAAGCCACTAAGAGGAGTCCGACCATTGACTATATGCTGGACTTCCGTCATAGAAGATACCTGCGCGTCAATGCCAGCGAGAATATCCTTGTGGATTTGTTTGAAGATCGAATAGTATGCCCGGAACATCCGTAAAAAGTCTTTACGGTCAACATAGCCATCACCGTCGATATCGTACCCGTTGAATACACGCCGCAGTTTATCTTTACTGGTGCGATACGCCGAGCCAGTAAGATATTCCCGGAACGAAATCAATCCATCGTTGTCCTGGTCAAAAAAGGCAAACATGCGGTCATGAACAAGGTTTGGCGGGAAGTGACCGCCATTACCAGAATGTACAACACACCGGTCAAAAGTCTTCCGGTCCATGGCAATGCATAAATCATCCGGGTCGTCGCGCCATTCCGTGTTAGCCAGAAACGTCCAGCGCTCCCAATACGCTTCAATGGAAGTCTTGTCGAATCCAGTGGCGTGCGCAAGTCGGTTGATAATCGCCTTGGGTAATGTCTTGCTGCAGTTTTCCGGGTCGCCAGGATATAAAACCGGTTGAATAGTTCTAGGGCTAGACGGAGGAACAGGCACACGAATCTTATAGAAAACATGGGCCTTGTTGTGCACGCCCATAGATTCGCAAACTTCACAGAGATCGAAATCAGCACAGTTTGCACAACGGTACCGAATCCCGCGGATCGGAACAGTACTGCAAGAATTACACTGGCAGCCACGGTGTACAAGAGCGCTACGTCTGGCATTATCTTCCGAAACCCTGAACAATAACCCGACAATATTGTGACCGGCCCGACCCATCGAGTTCCCTGCGTTGCCTTCATCCCACGCGTTCTCCTCCGAGCTCCAATCGCCCGTGGCCTCATTCTCACGACCATCAGGCGAGCCCTGTTCTGTATGTCGCGGTTGGTTCTCGTCATCGTTGCTGCCAGCTGAGCTGGCGGGGCGTTCAGCGAGGACTTCGGGGGTTTCATCGACACTAGTGTTTCGTCTTCTACTCCGGCGGAGAGCGTTATGGCGCCGGAGGGTGGTGACTGGCGGGTCTTGGGGGACTCGGAATAGATAAAAGTAGCTGGCGGTTACAATGGATGCTAGCATTACGCTAGTTGCGACAAGGAACCGCGGCCGGGTGATGTCGGCGAAGGTGGGCGTTGTGGGCCACATGTTTGGCGTGGTTCGTGGCAACGGGAATAAAGGCGTCACATTCGTTGGTTTAGAATATCATGGCGCGTGGCAAATAGGGTGTTAGTGTAAACGAAACAGCCCAGAATGAGATGCAAAAAAGAAAAGATTCAAAGAACAATTAATAATCAAGTCTCTGTGATGTGCTGCTAAACTGAAGCTCAATAGCTACATTAATTCTGCCCATGTCACGGCCATCATGCCCAAAGGCGGTGGGTCAATTCTGCCGGGCGGTCAATCTGTCTAATAGCCATGATAGCCTATGAATAAGGTAGGAGGTAGTCACAATGATATAGACACTTGCAATTGCAAAGAACAAGAAAAAAAAGGCTGAACATTAAGTCATCCCAATAATCTACCAAAAAGAAACCTAGAAATACAAACCCTGAAAAAATCAAACCTCTAGCCCCCTTACAACATAACCAGACCAATGCCACTAAGATTTTCCATGTCCAGCTTGTTCTCCTTGTCCACACCACCCGAAATTGGGTTCGCGCGGTAGTTGAACAAGTAGTAGTGCAACTGACCGTCGCCAGCACCATACTTTTGCTCTTCCAGGAACATACCGTTGTCCATCAGCGACAGAGCATTCATGACGTCAAATTGCTCGTTCTTGGCCTTGATAAGCGCCTCGTTCATGAGGAGATTCAGTCTCTTGGAGAGCACCTCCTTGTCTACGTTGGGGCCGATACCAGCATCAGTAGCGTAGTAGGAGAGATAAGCAGCGCGGATGGCCTTGTGCTTGGGGTTGTTAATCACCGAAGACTCAAGGCAGTAGAACGAGAAGAAGTCGGTAATCTGCTTCTTATCGTTCTCCACCACGTATGACCAGAAGAACTGCTCCTCGCCCTCGGGCTTCTCCGTAGGGAACCAGTGAACAAACTCCTCCTTAGTCCACACTGGCACAAACTCATAGCGCTTCAGGTACTTCCGCAGAAGACCCAAGACAGCATCATAGTCAGTCGCCTTCATAGGCCGCAGGCCTGGCAACGAAGTAGCATCAGGAAGCTGGTACTTGCGGATCATATTAGCCGGCTTTTGGCCGTAGGGCAATGGGCTGAAGCCCACTTCGTACAACTTAGCCCAGTTGAGAGCCCGGTGATAGTAGCGACAAGTGGAAACAGGGCGGGGAAGCACGTTGCCACCAGTGTAGAGACCCTGCCAGATACCCTCGAGGTTGCTACGGCGGGTGATCTCCTTGATAAGGAGGGGTGCAAGACGCTTACCGCGGAGCTTCTTGTGTACGACGAGGAAATTGACTTCGCTGGTGACGAACTGCTTGCCGTGGACGTCAACCTTGACGGGGATAGCGGAAATGAAGGCGACCAACTTGCCAGAGGTACCAGCACGAACACCGACGTGCCACATCTTCTTCCAGCCGGGAGACATCATGGCCCTATAGCCCTTGTTAGTGACTGTGAATACATATCTTGCTAAACGCAACTTACCACTTGAGCATGCCCAGCGAGTAGTTGAAGCGCAGAGTTGACTCGGCATCCTCAACATAGTGACCCTGCAACAAGGCGTGAACCTCTTTCAGTTCTTCCTCGTTGGTAAAGTCAACCTCAACCCACTCAAAGTTATCCAACAACTTAGGACCCTCCTTAGGAACATCCTCCACCTTCTGAACCTTCAAAGGGCCCTCCTCCACAGTCGCCACCGGTCCCTCATCCAATCTTGGTACAGGCTGGGTAGCCCAAAACTTGTAGCTTCCCATATCCTTAACATTCCGCCCACTAGCCGCCAACCCCGTCATAATATCCTGCAGAGTCAACTGTCTCAGGGCCTGCGAGATATGCCCGACACCCGGGGCATCCGCCGCCAAATCGCTTTCCAACGCAGGGTTCAACTTAAGAAGTTCCTTGAGTTGTTCTTCGGGCAGCTGTTCCAGCGCCGCCTTGATCCCTGCGGCGTCCAAAACGGGCCCGGCAGGCTCAGTAGCGGCGGCGGCAGCAACAGCGGCCTTCTTCTTCTTCTTCTTGGACTTCTTGTTCTTCTTCTTTTTCGCGTCTTCGGGGGCACCGGTAGTGGCTAGGGCTTCAGCTTCGTCATTGGAGGAGTCGGAGTCGTTTTCGGCGGCGGCAGGAGTGGTCGCGGGAACGGCCTCGGTGGCCTTGTCCTCTGTTGGGGCGGACATTATGGGCGGTTTGTAGAGTCGAATGTTCAATTAGTCTTGAAAATAACCGTTAAGGAATCCTGAATTAAAATTCGTAACTTTGGGGTTAAGCGAGTTATAGAAACGATCTCGCAAGGCTGGCAATCTTGACAAAGTATGGATTCTGGGCGCTTCGAAATTCTAAAGTCACTATTTTGGGGGTGCGGGGTCTTTATGGGCACCTGCTCTGTTACATGGCTTATGGTGGGGTATACTTTCAGTGTGCCAGTGGTTTAATCTTGGCGTTTGAACAATTTCGTGTTTTGCATGTGATAATTGGCATATAGTGGCAAAATCACAGAGACCATTTTGTGGAATATACCACTTTAAATAATACCAAATTCGGCAACTGAAACGAATTTTAGCATGACGTTATCACATTGACAGTTCCTTTTATACTTGTGTATGTACGTTCCTCCAATCACTATCGCGTTGCTGGGAAAATCACTAATGTATGTACTCATCCACGGACATATATTCATACTACTAACACTGTCCCTTCATATCTATACACTCTGATCCATCTTAATTTCTTACTCTCGGTCGAAAAATCTCTTGATCGATGACATTGTCGGGGCATATAACATCACCATGTTGTGGCCTATAAATCAAGTCAGTAAGGGTCATAACCCTATGTGTCATATATAACTTACCTCCGTGAGGGAACATTACTCGCCGAATGACTTGGTCAAAGGAAGTAACAATGGTTGAAACTGACCCTCCGTCACGAGTTTCGACAGTTAGCATAGCCATACGGTCCGCTAATGTCCGATCATCCACAACTGTGGGGTCCAGCGTCTTCAAAATCTCTTGGAAAATCTTGTCGGTTTCAGTGCACGGAATATCGGCGTCATTGAGGGCATGGACGAGCGTCAAACGGAGACCTGGAGGGGCAGATTTCACCACACGCTGCAGGCGATCTACGGTAGTCCATTGTTCTGCCACCAGAGACTGCATAAGTTTTTGCGCAGCAGGAACAACGGATAAAGGTCCAAGAACGGGAATGATACCAGCCATGCGGTAACCCAATAGTAGAGTTGGCATCGAGGTAAACGGAGCAACAAGAACAGTCCCAGCAAATGAAGTCCGGGCCTCAGAATAGTACTCTAGAGCAGCAGAGACAACAGCAGTGCCTAAACTGTGACCAAAGAGAACAATATTCTCGGGAGGAACTTGCGCGATATTGATGACCCAGTCAATGACGGAGATAGCATCAATTATGAGCCCGGATTCGCGGGGTGACCCGCTGGATTTACCAAAACCGCGGTAGTCAAAGGTGATGACGTGATAGTCGGAATAATCGGTCAATCCATGGTACATTTGGGGTCTCCAACTGTTAACGAGGTGACCGGCGTTCTGCAGAGGGTTAATAATCGATATCTCAACTATAAAGGAGGATAATAGCATACTCCATGAACTAAAACAAAACGTTAGAATACGGATAAAACTCAAGTGTCTATGAAAACTTACAATAGATGATGACTTTGGGATCAGAACTTGTCTTTAACATGCGGAAAGCCTCGGTGTTAGTGATATCTTCGCGCATTTCCGGAGATTCCTGGGAAATGACGGATTCATTGGCGTTGTAAAGCGAGAGTGGCAGGATGTGCCAGGAATACAGATTGACGCCATCTGGGGTGGTGATGTTGAATGGCGTCACCTGCTGATCTAGACTTTTGTGTTAGGTTTTGGCGCGCATTGAAAACCCATATGCAAGACATACAGGCAAACCCCCAACTTTCAGGCCGATCGAGATCGTCCCACCACAGCGTGTTTAGTTTATGCGCATAAATAAGACTAGTTGGATGACATCAGTTAGAACATGGTGCGGTAGAGTAGGAGCACAACTTACTGTCGTTGAACGAAGGGAATGGAGGCCAGAGAGAGAAAACCCAGGTAAAACATTAGAGGTAGTGCCACAATGGCGATACCAGCAATCTGTAGAGGCGATATTGCAATACCAAACACAGACATAGACGAAACTCCAGGCAAATCGCCCGGTAAATTGTTGAGAGTACCGACTGGAGAAGTAATACGCGCCATGGTTCTGTTGGATATGTTATCCTTTGAACTACCGTCAGGTTGCATATTGGTGTTTACGAGATTGGGCTGAGCTTTATTATTTGAACAAAGACAGTTGGACGAGCTGGCCGCCAGATCAGAACCAATAGTACGGCAGGCACAACGCGGGATTGCTTGTTGTACATCTGCGTGCGCGTAGATCGCTTCCTTTCTAGTTACGAGAGACATTGATTGAAGTATGTATAAGAAAGAAAGTCCAGACTCGAATAGGAGGGACGAGCAAAGAGGGAAGGAACTAGACTCGGGGTTTGAGGGCCAAGTGACAAATACAGAATACAACTGAGATAATCAAATACAGTCGCTGTCGTTAGGCAATGTTTGGTCACACAGAGTGAGTGCTGTCAAAAGGATTGTCCAAGCCAGGGGAGCTGAGGAGACACAAGCTAACAATTAGTAAGGGCCTGCCTGCATGTGATGATAGTGACTTCGATACATAGTTTATTGACCCTGTCAACCCTACAGTCATTGTCATGTTGA
Source organism: Huntiella bhutanensis (assembly GCA_002018275.1). Lineage (NCBI taxonomy): Eukaryota > Fungi > Ascomycota > Sordariomycetes > Microascales > Ceratocystidaceae > Huntiella > Huntiella bhutanensis. The sequence continues at coordinate 35,516 of MJMS01000021.1, forward strand.
TATATCCTAATTGAGAAAGTTACAAGACCTTTTGGAATACGATTGATGCACCAACTATAAATGTTCTTGTTGATTCTGCCCCTTTACTTCCTACTTATCGTAATCCAGCCTCGTGGGACCTGCCGATCAACGTCGAGTGTTCTTGTGGACCCGCGACGAGCACTGAACAAGAGCGACCGAAGTTGGATTGAGTCAATAGCCTACGCCAATCGGATGCCTTTAGGACCCGTCTTCAGAGTTAATCTTTAATTACGAGCTTTTCCCTGATCTGCCGTCGCACAAATTATTATTCACCGTTATCCTAATACTGGACCTACTATAGATTCAAAAAGCCCATAACGTCTGATTAATTCCTTAGTGATCACAACGATCTTGATCTTTTATTCTTCGGGCTGTTCTGGTCAGCATGTGTCTGACTGACAAACTAGGCCTCTACGATATCGTGACTCCTTCAAATCACCAGCCTACGCCAGCCCCCTTATACATAGCCCCGCGATTATCCCCTGCTTGCAGTTTTTGTTTTTGAGTTCCGTCTGTCTTTCGGGTCTTCACTGCGGTGACAATAATTGCTGCCTTGAGCTTACTACTCGGAATAAATCAAGAAACAGCTCTCGGACACTAGGCTCGGGCTGGCTCTCGCTATATCCCTACCTGTGGTTCCTGATTCCTTAGTGAAGGAAGCCGCTTTTGCCGGCTGCTGTGTTGTCATTAACAAAGCCTCCAGAAGCTGCCAAGAAGGTACCCATAACAGAGAGCCCCAAAAAATAGCCAAGACGAACAAGTGCAAGGCAGCCCTTTGACCATTGAAAGCATTGAAACACATAAGACCTCGTTATTATATAACCAGCAGTTTGGCAGTCTTGTCGACTTAAAACCAGCCGCGCTTTTATCCCCTGTTGTCATTTTTTCTCACCAATCTTTTGGCCAGAAAGCTCAAAACATCGTCGTCATCAAGCTTCCCCAACCACAGAATCCTTTTTCTCGACCTCACACATCCTAGTCGCTCCAATTGCAATTGCAATTCGACTGGACTAACATCGACCCAATTGTTCACGGAATACTCGGTTTTTGACCGTTATACCTGAAGTTCTCAGCGCTATCCGCCATAGTACGACTGATTCCGTCACTTCTCAGCTTCGAGCTGCTCTGCAACGTGCATTTGCATGTAAACCCGCCAACTACAAAACGCTCGCCACCTAACCCCCCACCCCGGGACCGTCCGCTGCACAATTCAAGTCATAGTCCTAAGACTCAGTCTCGTCCTGTACTGTTTGCGCCATCACCTACTACATCTGCTACTGATTCCGAGTACCCCGCTACACACGTCATCGACGATCGCGACAGAAGCAATACCCCCCGCACGGAACCGTCGTCTGGGACAATTCTGCGACAAAACACTTCGACGACAACTGGCACTACACGTCGCCAGTTTAGTCCGACTACTTCCCAACACACTGTCTACGAATACGACCGCCGTTAGTCGCGTGGTCTAGTTTACAAAATGGCTGGAATTGAGAGAATTGAGGTGCACAGCCGCGTGAGTTTGCCCCAGAATGAACCCCACTGCCCATTTACTTTTCATTCATGTGCATACAAAATGGCGACAATGGCTAAATTCGCATGTCTTTCTATAGTCTTACATCGTCCGCTGGGTCGGCGTTGAAGGTGGCCATACTATTTCCTGGAGTGTACAACCTCATAAGAAGTCCCTGTAAGTCACTTCCAACGACATTTACACGCTAAGAATAGCCAATTGACTCGTAATACATGTGGACAGTAATGTGGGCATTGTGAAACACCCCGGAACAGGCACCACCTCAATCTCGTCATTGCCCGTTGAGGAGCTCAACTCGACTGTTAGTGATGCCAAAGTCGGCAGGTTTGCGAAACGCGACACGACAGCAGAGGATCAATTGGCAAGCAAAGGTTTTGCGGTTGTAAAATGGCATGGAAAGTGCGAAGCGGATCGCGTGTCAATGAGCACGTTTGATGTACCCACCGGAAATGGCGGCATGTATGGGCTGGTCTTTGACAATACCTTCTCCAAGCAGACCTCCAAGACCGCTACCTTTGTCCTTATGACATATCCAAGCGATGCGCCACCACAGACAACTTCGCATTTACCCAATTTGGGTATGGGCCATCCGAACGCCAGTCGTTCTAGTCTAAACCCGCAAGGCCAACATGCGGCAGCCTCGGAATCCGTTGATAGTCTCCACAGCAGCCAGGCAAAGAATGCGAGTCGCACCCGTGGGTCATCGCTATCCGCCGTTCCACAGCATGCTGCTACTGCACCGGCGTCCGTATCTAGTAGTTACCACACGGGTACGTTGATGAAGCGCCGTCGCAAAAAGGGCCAGGGCTATGCTCGTCGTTTCTTTTCACTCGACTACTCGTCTTGCACGTTGTCGTACTATCAAAGTCGTAACTCATCGGCTTTGCGTGGTGCTATTCCTCTTAGTCTAGCGGCAATTGCGGCCGACGAGGCTAGACGTGAAATTAGCATCGACTCTGGCGCAGAAATCTGGCACTTGCGTGCCGGCAATGCCAAGGAGTTCCAAGATTGGGCTCAAGCTTTGGAGCGTGCCAGCAGAATCTCACGTGGTTTGGCGGTTGCTCCTGACGGTGGTTCGAATGGGCCTTTATCTCCTCGCAAGACCTCTGACACGATGGTCTCGAGTATGTCTCGCTCTGGTGTCCACACATCGGAGGTCAATGCTGAAGAAGCACAAGAATGGGAACAAGTTGAGACTATTGTCAGTCGTATTGTTGGTACGCGTGATGCGTTGCGTCGTTTGGCTAACGACCTTCCAACAAAACCCGCGCGTGGCGTTGAATCTCTGTCTCCACCTTCCGAACATGATGACGATGAGAGCGTGGCTTCCGGTATGACTGGCGACCGAAAGTCTTTCTGGAAGCGGAAGCCTAGCTCGTCGCATCTACACTCTACCGCCGCCGCAGTTGCTCTTGCCACTGTCGCATCTACGGGGTCGTCTTCTGTTGCGAATGCGCTAACGCCTAATGTTGCTACTGGCGATATTACGCAGAACCGTAAATCGCGCAGCTTCAGTACCTCCGAAACGTCTTTCAAGCATCACTGCGAAGCTTTGCTTGTGGACCTCGATGCGGCTCTGGCCGAGTTTAGAACAGTGATTGCCTCTAGTAGACAAAGGCGTCTTCCTGCTGCCGCTGTCATCGCGCAAGCGCGTCACAGTATCGACACAGTTTCCACCGCTGACGAGTTCTTTGATGCGGAGGCTGGCGAAGGAGAGGCCCGTATTGTGCGTATCGGTAATAAAGTTAACGAAGAAGAAGCCGAGGGCGTGCCAGAGGATGATGAAGAAGAAGTCCACGACTCATCCTCTATCTCATCAGCTGACGATGATGTTGATACTGGAGCCTTAGATGGCAACATGTACCCCTCCAAACCCAAAAATCTTGCGCCATTGCCTTTTGATGAAGCTGTCGTTCGTCGGCGTACTGTTCCTCCATCAACGGTGGCGCCTCCCAGTCTGATTGCCTTCTTCCGCAAGAATGTCGGTAAAGATCTCAGTACTATCAGCATGCCTGTGTCTTCAAACGAGCCGCTTTCCATGCTGCAAAAGTTCGCCGAGCAGTTAGAGTATGGACAATTGCTTACCAAGGCGGCCGGGTGCTCGGCACCTAAGGACCGTCTTTTGCTGGTTACTGCTTTCGCCTTGTCCCAGTTCAGTTCCAGTCGTGAGAAGGAGCGCTCTGCTCGCAAACCATTCAATCCCTTGCTAGGTGAGACATTCGAGCTGGTGAGAACTGACAAGGAGGTCCCTGGAGGCTTCCGTTTGCTAGTGGAGAAGGTTTGCCATCGTCCAGTACTACTTGCCATGCAGGCTGATGCAGCCGGATGGTCGTTCAGTCAGTCACCCGCGCCAGCCCAGAAGTTCTGGGGTAAGAGTGCTGAAATTACCACTGAAGGACGTGTCCGCGTTGTGCTCCGTCTGGCTAATGGCCAAGACGAATTGTACTCGTGGAGCATTGCTACCATGTTCCTTCGTAACGTGGTGATGGGAGAGAAGTACGTTGAACCTGTCGGCAACATGACCATCGCCAACGAGTCTTGTGGAACTAAAGCTGTTGCTGAGTTCCCTGCCAAGGGTATGTTTGGTGGTCGGTCAGAAGACGTCACGGTTGATATTTTGGATGAAAATGGTAAGAGCACTGGTACCAAGATTGTCGGTAACTGGACGCAGAGTTTCAAGGTGACAGAGAAGGGTAAGGGTGGCGAGGAGATTTGGAAGGTTGGCAAGCTTGTTGACAACGCGGCTACTACTTACGGCATGACAGAGTTCGTGGCTAGTCTCAATGAGATCACGATTCTTGAAAAGGGCCATTTGCCTCCTACGGACTCCAGACTACGTCCCGACCAGCGTCTAGCGGAACAGGGTGACCTTGACTCCGCCGAAGAGATGAAGGCAACTCTGGAGGAGGCTCAACGTACCCGACGTAAAGAACTTGAAGATACCGGTGCTACTTACAAGCCTCGTTGGTTTGTTCCACTTCCTGGTGCTGGCGCTGAGGGTGAAGAGGTTTGGAAATTGAAGAGTGGAAAGGATGGCTACTGGGAGGAACGTGCGAAGGGACAATGGACGGGGGTTACCGAGATTTTCAAAGTATAGGTTAAGCGCTAGACATTTTTTGGTTAATAGAGGAAAAAGAAATGTATTGCGATTCAAGGGGAAAGGCAAAAAGAGAAAGATGTGACCACGATGGGATTCGAACCCACAATCTTTTGATTCGTAGTCAAACGCCTTGCCATTGGGCCACGCGGCCTTCACAACTTATTGGTGAAAGTCTGCTTCTTAGAAGCATCTATACACCCCCCTGTTGCCACTATCGATAAGGAGCTACGTAGGTATGTAGACGCTAAATAAAACAACAGCAACTATCGATAAGATTTTTTTAGTCTTCCTTTTGCGCGGACGGGGAACTTCCGGACATATGACATAATACCTAGATTGCTAACGATGGCAACATCGAAAAGGGACAATTGTTGTTGAAGATACACAAATAATGTGATGGTATGGCCTCACTTTCTCGGTCATCAGTCTTATGGGCGGCTTGTAATCACGACAACTCATTTTGATGAACGTCACCTCATGCTTGTAAGGCTCAAATAAACTTATCGATAAGAGCTGTGATAAGCATCATGCTGACGACAGGCTACATGTGATGTTCTTAGAAGTCACCTTGAATATATCAATGGGCGAAAATTTTGGTACTTCTAACTATATGGGCGATGCATTAATTGTATTGTGTATGGTGTCATCTGCGAATATCGTACGGGGCGACTTTTTGCTGTCGATATTATCAACATAATCCCATAGTTCCATCTAGATCACGTTACGTACAATTTAGTGAACGATGGCGAAGTATTTTGGAACGTATTCGTTCAATCCATTTGACGTAGGAACTTATGGAATCTCGACATAGCTTGTTCACTGGCCACCTGATTTGGGCATGATAAGCTGGTAGTTGCTCGTGGTTTAATGGAAGAGGACAGTCGCCACAATGGGAGCGAGAGGGGGCTTGTGATGTCTTACAGCTAGCCCGATGATTGAGTGCAGTTAGAAGACTACACCTCTGCCACGAAGGGGTGTCTTGTATTGGGGGGGTGTAGGGAGTGCGGCAAGTTCCGTTAAGTGCTAATAGCCACACCGGTGTAACTGTTTCATCGTTGGAGAAGTTGCCATTACGTGACGAGTTGGCGGCGCTAATTCCGTAGTATTCAAGCTAGAGCTTTAATAGCGTGTGTTCCGTGGCTTAAAACGGCGTTTTCCAGAAGACGAGACTTCTGGTTTGGGTTAGGTGAATACTATCTATACGGGTTTGATGCGAAAGTGGCAACTTCGAAATTCAATGACTACTAGTAAACCGTGGAGGTTTAGTATAGTGTATGAACCGGATGGGACGTGAGGCATGTCGGAAGACACTTTTTCGAATGCAGATGGAGAAAGTACTTCTGGAGTTACAGTTGGTTCATGGATGCCTAACACTTCTCCATAACGGAGTGAGACAGTCGGATAGTTGAGAAGAGTGGCGAAAGATTGGTCTATAAAAGGGGAATGGTTTTCCGGGAATTGTCGGTAGTTTTGTTCTTCTCCTCCTCACAGACTTTGTACAACAACAACTTTGTTATACAAAACTTGAGCAGTGAGTTGCCCCGTTCCTGATATCCAACTAACTTGATGGGTACTTGTTACTTATGGATATACACAACTACGAGAGTCGACCTTCACCGACGTCAACATCGTCCATGACTACTCTTTCACAAGGCATTCTCATGATGACGTTGACCAAGTTGTCCAAGGTCACTGGCTCGTTGCCATAATACATCCATCTTCGTGGCGTGCGAGCTTCGAATACTGACATGTTAAATCGATTCCACAGAACGAACTTTATTATACTTCCCTGATCATTATTGATCCATTCGACATCCCCTCCGAGTGTCTCAAACCTGAGACTCTTCAACATGCGGTTTAAACCCGCCGTTCCCGCCTTCATGGCGATTATCCTCTTTTTTGTGTCGTTGCTGTCGGGTGTCATCGCTGACACTACGACCCCGGCTATCAACGGTGCTGTCGTCGATAGCCATCCCACCAACGACGTTTCTGTGGCCCGTGTTCACAGTGCTACCCCTCACGATGAGGGAGACCAGGCTTCACCAGTGTCGCCTACTTTCGGTTCTTTGGCCATCCCCTCAGCGACTGTTATCGCTCGGGGATCCGCCGAGGACTTCAAGATTTCGTGGATCCCGGATTCCCAGCGCGTTCGTAACAGCAAGCGCGGTGAAGCCTCGGGTGTTAGCCACACCCAGTATGATGCCGACGGGTCCGCCGTCATCTCACCTAACTCGTCTGCGTGGTACGCTGCCATGTCTGGCGGAGATAGCCAGATGGACGCCCATATGGACCGCATGGATGCCCTCTCTGCCGCGACCCCAGGCGACTACCGCCTGTACCAGATGGACACCGACACCACCGCACCTGAGCCTATCAAGTCCGAAGTTTGGCTCGAAGGCAGCGGTGTCCATGTAGATCCCAATGCGCCTTGGCATCCGTTCTCCGACGACATCCTCGCGTTTGGTCGGAAGATTCCCGTCGGCAACGACACCCGTGAAATCCCGCTTGTCGTCTTCCATTCGCAGCAGGCCCACATTCTTTGGGCTGCCAAGGCAGTGGATAACCACCGGGTTCATATCACCCAATCCAACTCGGGTGATATGAACTTTACGGTTTCTGGTCTTTCCGTTGACGCTGCTCACCAACTCGCCGCCGAGTGGAGCAACGTCGACGTTGTGGTTTCTCCCGCAGTCAACGGGAAAGGTCCTGGTCTTATGGATGTGCTCGGTCTCACTACTACTGTGGATACCGGGCTTTCTTCATGGAATGAGACCTTGGGACAGGGTCTTAACCGCACCCGCTCTGTCTCTCCTGGGACTGCTTCGATCACTGGTCTGTTCTCTTTGACCAAGGTGACTGACATGGTTCGGACTTTCGGCCAGATGCCTCATGCCCTTAACACGCATGGTGACTTCTCCGGCCACGAATTTGACCACCCAACCCTGCAGACGTGGAAGGACCAAGGTCACGGTGAACCTAAGCCTTTTGCCGCCGAGTTTTTCTTCTCGGCTTCCACGACTGCTGGTGTTTCAACGTCTGCTGGCCCACTTGTTGCAACGGCCCAGTGTGTTGAGTGTGCTCTTTCTGGTACTGCTCAAATCAGTGCCGGTTGGAATAAGGGCGGCTACAGCACCTTCGCGATGAAGACCAAGGGCGTCATGGCGACCGCGCTTATCGATCTCATGCTGTCTTCCACCAGTGCTGGAGGCAGTCTAATCGATATGACACTTGCCAACTTTGCGCCCCCAACGATCAACCTGGACGATATTGCCACACTTGATCTGAGTGTCAAGGAGACTCTAACCGTTGATCTGGCCGATACAGTTGGTAAGGTACGTCTCCGCACAGGCGCCCAGTCGGTCCTCCCGGATCAGACACTTTTATCGGTTGACCACATCAAGCTCGGCCATAAGCCTGACGTCATCGTTGGGTGGGAGAAGCCATACGTGCAATTGTACAGCCCCGCTATCCAGGGCTCAATTGACACCGGCATCGAACTCACCCACAAGATGGTGGCTTCCGCTGAGCTGAAGTTCACTACCCCTGTTGGTAGTACTTCTGTGGTGAACAGCGGCGTTTTAACGCTACCGAAGGTGAGCGCGTCTATCTCCGCGCAGTCTTCGACTGAATGCGATCTTTGCGGTGGTGCCTCTCTCGCTGTTAGCGGAGACATCTCGGCAAAGTCGAGCTTCGAGTCCACCGCCGACATTCAAATCGGCGGTTACAAGGTTCCTACATTCAACCTTTTGGGATTCGAGGCCGACCCGATCGCTGGTTCTTTTTGCGCTGGCGTTGCTTACAAGTGCAGCGGCAAGAAGGCTTCCGGCTGGCAGACCGTCAGCAAGCACCAGAGTCACATGGAGGAACTCGAGGAAGAGTTTTCTGACTCTGAGCTTGTTGACGCAGCTCTGTACCGTACAGCCGGTAGATTCGTCCATGCGCCCCCTACTCATGTTGCTGGAGCGTCTAACTTTAACTACCGCATGAGCCGAAACGGCAAAGTTGTGGGAGTGAAGAAGACGACCCACAAGTTTGACATGGGGGTCAAAATGACGGACCGGAACGGAGAGACCGACGGAGGCTGGTTGGATGTTGATAACGAAGCCGGTCTTTTTGATGCTGAGGTGGATACCAACGGGAGATGGTAATCCTGCGTCTGGGCCTTTGGCCTTGCGCATCTTGAAAGTCGTGGTGGTTTTTTGTTTGAGCAGTCGTCGGTGTGGATTATTTTTGTTTTTTTGGAGTTCGGTGTTATTAGATACCTGGTTTTAGATCTTTGTTTTCTCGTTTTAACTTTTCTTTTCCGTTGCTGCATTCTATCATCAATACATTTGTCTGTATCGGAAATCACGTTGAATATTTAGCTGATGTGACACCAATATGCATATACGAGCTTCGTGGAAGCCTCTACCTTTAACATGATCATTCAAAACATGTTATCAGATTGCGAAGGCTTTGTGATGTAGTTTACCTAATTTTCACTATGCACAGAGGTGTCTAGTTACATCGTCTAGTATGCCAGACTACTTAGCAACGCAATATACAATGTGGTAACCATCATTCTCAAGATTCATCACACATTCCAGGGTTGTACCACTGGCAGGGTTGAGGTTATCCAATGACCAACAATTCTTCTACACACATATGAACGCATGTACATATGTACATACTATCATCAGCATTTGAGTAGTAGTGTCAACGTTGCGGCTCACCTTGAGACCTTGTCATGAGCCCAGATATTGATTACCCACAGAACCCGGATTAAGCAACAGATATATATGATATGGCCCTTTCACTACTAAGCAACTCCCATCGTAGCGTTATATTCAGTCAAAACAGGATATGTTTGGTTTATGACTTCTTTGCAGCACAAGACTAATCAATTACAGTCGTTCGATAGTAGCAGTGTATCAAGTTTCATTTTGATAATACATGATGTTTTCATATATACGACGAGCTACTTGCAGTGTGCATAGAGCAGTTATCCCGTTCTATATCACATCTTGCTCTGTGATATCATGGTTAAAACGTCATTTACATACCATATCAACTTCGTCCGTACATTTATAACAGAAGGATCTTTCCAATTTGTGTACATTTTGATGGATGTAGCTCATAATCAATATAAAGCGTAAGGGGAGAAGGCTTTGTTTCACTTCCCTCTGTTGGATCATATAATGGCCAACCAATGGGTTATTTTGTTGTATTGGTTGTACTATAGGTCAAGATGTTACTGCCTATGTGTGTATCCCAAAGCTTCATTCAACCTTGGTCCTCAAACTCTTCGTTTATGAAACCGCCTCTTGATTCCGCGATCATAACCATCATGATCACTCTCGACTCCATGGAGATTACCCAAAATGGTAACACGCCGTTCACCCCTGTTCCCACCTCGACCAATATCCCTGTCGCATATTTCCTTATCGATAAGCCCATGGTCATTAAAGCGCGGCGCCAGGAATTTATATGTGACAGCTTCACGAAATCCATCTGCGCAACTCAACGACACCATCCGAATCACCGTCTCTTACCCCTCCAAACAAAATGGGAAACCCCAATACCGTTCACGCGGATGCCCGCCACTTTCTCGACGACCGCGGCAACACCGGTCCCCTAGCACCTAATGGCCTTAACCCCGCGACAATCATGGAAAAGGCGGTGCGCGAACGAATCGTCGATAGCTATTTCTACAAAGAACAGTGTTTTGCGCTGAATGAGGCGGATATCGTTGATCGGGTTGTGGAGTTTGTTTCTTTCATTGGGGGTACCTATGGCGACTCACAGAAGCCGACGCCGTTTTTGTGTTTGGCTTTCAAGCTTTTGCAGTTGGGGCCTAGTGATGAGATTGTGAAGGAGTATTTGAATATGGGGGGGGAGCACTTTAAGTATTTAAGGGCTTTGGCGGTGTTTTATGTCCGGATGACGAGGGGGGGTGCCGACGTTTATAAGCAGTTGGAACCATTTTTGGAAGATCGGAGGAAGTTGAGATGGAGAGGACGGACGGGCACGCGGTTGATGTATATGGATTCCTTTGTGGATGATTTGTTGTGTAAGGAGAGAGTGTGTGGTACCTCGCTTTGGAAGATGCCGGCGAGAGAGGTCCTTGAGGACGCCGAGGTTTTGGAGGCACGAAGCTTCAGTGATGTGGAGGCTATGCTAGAGGAAGAAGATGAAGAGGATGAGGAAAAGATGGATGTGGATAAGGAAAGTGAAGGGAGAGAACGTAGCTATACGCCAGATAGTCGGCGTAGTCGAAGCTATAGTTCCCGGTCAAGATCGCGCTCTAGATCGCACTCTAGATCTCGCTCTCGCTCCACTCGGCGGTCTAGATCCCGGACACAATCCCCCAGACGATCGCGAAGCCGTTCCGATTTGCGTTCCCGTTCTAAATCACACTCTCCATGACGTATTCATTAATCTATTAATCATACACCTATAATACACGCCCACTGCTTCTCACCTTCTCATCACCTCCATGACCTTCTTACCTGCCGCTAAAACCCGGGCGTCGTCCCAGAATTGCCCAATCACTTGCATACCTACCGTGAAACCTTCGACTTCCTTTTCTCTGCCAGCAACATCTCCCTGCACTGGAACGGGCACGCTCACGGCTGGTAATCCCGCTAATGATACACCCACGGTGAAGACATCGCTCGCGTAGACCTCGGCTGGGGACATTTTCTCCACATCTTCGATTCGTGGTGGGAACTGAGGGGATGTGGGAGCGAGGATGAAATCAACCTGCGCGGGACCCCGCTTGTCAACCATTGGGATCCGCTCATCTAACTCTGACAAGTCGAAGCCAGGACCATCGCCATAGCCGTCATCGGCATCCTCATCCGCAAGGATATTCGGGTCCGTGTGAAGAGGGTTCCGCGCAATGAAAGCCCTATCGAAATCCCTTTGCACCCACCTACGCACACGCTGAGCTTGACGGAAGTACGTTTGCATACCAGCATCACTCAATGTGAATGCACCAACCAATAACCGTCTCCGCACCTCGTCACCCAGGAGTCCACGTGTATCGGAGTACAGTGGCCCATTAACAGTATCCGACTCCGCGAGAGCAGCAGGCGACCGTTTTCCATAGCGAACACCGTCATATTTAGCAAGATTCGAACTAGCTTCGGCGGGCGCCAGGACGAAGTACGCCGCGAGGGTGTGGCGTGTCGTAGGGAGAGAGATGGGATGAATCGTGGCACCCTGGGAGGCGAGTGTTTCGGCGGTTGTTAGCCAGGTTTGGAGAATCAGGGGATCGAGTTCGGTGATGTTATATTCGAGGGGAAGACCGATGGAGATGCCTTTGAGTGGGAGGTGGGCGGTCTCGGATGGTGGCGGGTAGAATTTGGAAAAGGCCTGGCGAGAAGCTTCGTTGTGGGAGGTCGGATCAAGTGGGTCATGTTTGTTGTAAAGGCCTTTTTTAATCAGAATGTCGTAGAGTATGTCGATTTCCCTGGCAAAGAAAGCAACTGTGTCAAGTGAGTGGGCGTATGGGATGACACCATGTCTGGAGATAAGTCCATAGGAAGGCTTCATTCCCACAATTCCACAATACGCCGCCGGCACTCTCACTGATCCTCCCGTATCCGTCCCTAATGCAACATCTGCCTCTCCCAATGCCACTGCTACTGCACTTCCTCCACTTGATCCACCCGCCGAATGGTCCCTTCGACTCTCTAATGGATGTCGCACCGCCCCATGCACACTATTCGTTGAGTGTGCGCCCATACCAAATTCATCCATGTTAGTCGTTCCGAGGAGCCGGCCACCCAGGCCTGTTAACTGTGAGGTGATGGTTGCTGGGATCGGAGAGAGGTGGTCTAGTAAGACAGCCGAGGCGCAGGTAGTGGGAAGGATACCGGTAGTGATGTTGTCTTTTACGGCGAGCCGGAACGTTCCGGGGGTGTTCTCGGCTTGGAGGGCCTCATAATTTGGAACTATCATTTGTTAATTGGAGATTTGACCATGCAGAAAGGGTAGATGCAGACCTTTAGCTACCCAGTGATTAGTCGGTGATAGCGCCGAGGTGGCTAGGTGACGAGCCGAAGGCCCAGCCTTTATGAGGCGGGTGTGACGTAGTAGACAACTCATCCTAAACTAGATACAAATAGAAGTCTCAAAAATGAGACTCTTTTAGACTGGATGGTTGACTGAAGGAGATCGAGCTCATCTCACATTCACCATGAAATTGGTCATGATAAGAGAAAGTGGGCACTGTAACCCTTGATACCAGATGACCCTAGTACCATCTCTGTGACGATAGTGTGTTAAAGTGGACGGATTAGGAAGTAAACACCCAAGATGTGAAAGTCGAGGTGGGCAAGAGTTTTCACGATGGAGGGGTTCGTAATTTCTATATGACTTGTATGCGAGTTTAGTTTTGGTGATCATTTTGTCTTCAAGCCCTTCCCTCTCTGTTCATCAACACATGGTCAAAGTTGGCACATCTACATAATGTCGAACAAGCGCCGTGCAAACAGTCCAAATCCGGTAAGCCTACGCCACTAGCTAGGCCTATAGAGCCCCCAAGGATACATAAACCAACACCATCCAACCTCACCTGCAGAACGAACGACCATCCAAGAGACCCGAGTGAGCATCCTAGCGCCTCATCCACACAACAGCTGAAACCTACGATCGCGAAGAAGCCATAAAAGACAAAAAGTCCATGATCCAATTCCTATCCAAAGAATTCCACTTCTCGTCGGACATCCCCAGTGTCGAAGCCCACATGCTGTCTCAAAGCGCCGCGCAGGCGGCCCGGCGCCGCAACAGGCCAGCCACCCGCGCCATTAGACCAAACATGTTATATCAGAGTATCATCATTCATGAACTCCGCATGAGTGTCACGGAGGACGAAGAGCAAATAGAGAGGTTGAAAAAGGAAAAGTGAAAGTTGCGATCCATGAAGTGGGAATAGGTTTGCGCAGAAGGGCGATTATATGCGGTAGGGTTAGGGTAACATGGCTTGGTGATGCGTACTGTGCGACTGTTTTGCGACCGCCCTGTTCTAAACCATCAGGGTGTGGCTAGAAAGGAGGTCGAATGTTTTGTATTTCATCTAGCTTTGTTCTCGCATTTTCAGTTTTAGTTTTTGACTTTTAAACACTACTGTTCTAATTGTGCATTCAAATACCCTTGATCACAACAATGCGGTTAAACACAACATCTGCGACTATAGTCGCCTCTACACTTATTTCAACGGCCACGGCCATGCAGCCGGACGCGGCAAAGCCGCAACCAGGTCCGATGCGCAATCTGACCTGGGGTCAGCTCAACTTTCTCCATACCACTGATACCCACGGTTGGCTAGGTGGTCACGTGGCAGAGTAAGTCGTTCCCACCAAAGTGATGATGCGCCGATGCGCCGCTGCGACAAACAATGACATCATAGATCCACTTTCTAACCCTGTCCCTCGTTTGTCTTGTATAGATACCAGTATGCTGCTGACTGGGGCGACTATGTTTCATTCGCGGAACATATGCGCAAACGCGCCGACAAAGCCGGTGTTGACGTCATCCTCGTTGATACGGGTGATCGCGTGGAAGGCAACGGCTTGTATGATGGATCAGATCCTAAGGGTCTTTACACATATGACATATACCGTCAGCAAGATGTCGATATCATTTGCTCTGGCAACCATGAGCTCTATGTAGCTGCCACTGCGGATCGTGAGCAGCAGATACAGATTCCCAACTTCAAGTCGCGGTATATTTCTTCCAATTTGGATTATCTCGACCCCGCGACCGGCGAGCGTCGTCCTTTTGCTCAGCGTTACCGTGAATTTAAGACGAAAAACCTAGGTCTACATGTCCTTGCTTTTGGGTTCATGTTTGATTTCACTGGAAACGCCAACAACACGATTGTCCAACCTGTTGAAGAGACGATTGAAGAGCCATGGTTCCAGGAGGCAATTCGCAAGAATCCGGATGTCTTCGTAGTTACCGGTCACGTTGGCCTGCGCATGCCTGAACTTAAGGCTATTTATACTGCTATTCGGAAACAGAACTGGCACATTCCAATTGCCATCTTTGCGGGCCATGCGCACGTTCGTGATGCCACTGAGTTTGACTCGTGCGCCGTGGCTATGGCGTCTGGTCGCTATTTTGAGACGGTTGGATGGATGTCAATTGACGGGCTGATTGGCCGTGATGGTGTGTCTGACAACAGCAATGATGACGTTGCTGCTACTGGGTCATCAGTCTCGTTTTCCCGCAGATACCTGGACAACAACCTTTATGGATACCAGTACCACTCGGGTGTCGGTGGGTCGCATTTTGCTACTGAGAAGGGCAAGAAGACGACGAATATGATTTACGAGGCGCGTAAGAAGCTTCATTTATCAGACCTTATCGGCTGTGCGCCTAGGGATCTTTGGATGAACCGCGTGGGTTATCCGAATGAGAATAGCATATATTCATGGTTCTCCAACGAGTCTCTTCCTGGTATTTTCTCGTCACCCGAGCGTCAGGGTAAGCCAACGTTTGGATACTTGAATACTGGTGGTGTTCGTTTCGACATCATTAGTGGACGTTTCACCTCTGATTCACTGTACAATGTATTGCCATTCACAAGCAAGATTGTAGGTATCAAGGATGTCCCGTATAAGGTTGGCAAGAAGATCATTGACATCCTCAACTCCTCGGGACCCATCTTGTCACTTTTTGGTGGAAAGGATCTTGATGTTCGTGCGCTGGGTCAACCCGAGGGCTGGGCTGGTAAGGACTTGACGCAGGAGGCCCCTGAGTCAACCGATGAGACCATCACATCTGGGAATCTCCAACAAGTGGTCTTTGGTAAGCCCTCGGGTTCTTTGACTCCTGGATACACGACCAAAGATGATATCAGTGGTGACGGCGATGACACAGAGCATGCGCCTATTGGTTTCTATCAAGTTCCCAATGCCATTGCGTCTGAATACAACTTTGAAGTAGACGACAAGGGCAAACTTATTGAGCCTGAAACTGTCGACTTGGTGTTCATTGACTTCCTTAAGCCGTGGATTCTCGCTGCTGTTAAGTTTGCTGGCGGTGATTCCACAGAGGCGGATATTGTGGCGTGGAAGGATGGTACTTTTTCGGAGAACCTGCGCGATTGGATTGCGGAGAATTGGAATGGGGAGTGTTAGATCAATCCGAGCAGGGGGCGTGTTCATAAGCGTTGGAGTCTTTTGTGGTGTTTTCTCGCGAATAGTATTTTGAAGGAGTGGCTTTGTTTTCTGGGTACAGAGGTGAGATGTGAGATTCATACGGATGGTGTTGACGACGGACGTCCGGGCTGACAAGTGGCATGGCATATAATAGTACATAGATACAATCCACTGATACACACAAAAAGTGGATAAACAATGGCATGTCGAGAATATTGTGATTTTTGTGTGTATGTATCTAACCTCTTGATGATTGGCAGGAAACGTGCGTCAGGAACATCCGAGCAATCCATCGATTTCATCGTAGATATTTGATTTCTCCCGATACCACCCCTGTGGAGAACTCCCCGGCCCCGCACGACAACAACGTGGCTCGTCGTTCGATGATCCCCCTGACATGCGGATCTCATCCTGTTCTGTTGTTTCGGGACTAATACCACATCATATGTTCCAACGGTGGCGCCAGATAGCGGGCCTCTAAAAAGATCCTGCGCGCAGCCTTGAGAAGACGACGAGTGGCGGGGTTTTTATGGTTTCGGCGAGTGTTTGGGGACGGAGATTTAGATTTAGATTTGGGAGATTTATGTTTTTGTTTGCCGTGTGGTGTTAACGGGAGAAGAGGTGTTGAATCGGGAACTTTTTTTTTGGACGGGGACTTTGGTTAGTTTGGGGGGTGATATCTTACTATGTTGGTGGTATATGGAGCAACTCACTTTGACTGTAACTGCCTGAAATCACAATGTCATTGGTCCCTCGGAGACAACTTCGTCGGCCACAAACGGCTCTACGACAGGCCCGGCAACGTAGCGTGACGGGCCATACACTGGTGGTGATCAACATGGTGTGGAAATGGCGATCGGGTGGTCGGTCGTTGAAAGTGGGGCGGACGGTGATGGGATGATATGATTGGAATCTGATAGGGAAGGATAGGCGGCTTGTTCCGGTTGGTAGGAAGCGGAAAGACACGATTTGTGGGCTGTGATGGGGATAAGAGGATAAACGTGCCCTTTGGTGATGACTACATGGTTGAGTGGGGAGACTGAGACGGAGAGATTGGTCTACATATATGAGTTCTATGCGGATGGTGAAGATGTATTTTTGGGTTCTTCGTTTTCTTACCGTGAGATATACTTATGTATGTAAGGCTTATATCAACATGTCCTTGTGCCACTGGCGTCGTCAAATAACTGGTTTGCCCAACTAAAAAGCCCCCATATACGTTCCACGACGGACCTCGCCCAACAACCCCGAGGGTGTGTTCTTTCCGGACACGGAAGAGGCCTTTTCTAGATAACCATACAAAGAAACACAATGGGACCTGCCCAGACCAGGAATAGAATGGTCCATGGGAATACTTGAATGTCAGGGGTCTACATAAGAACAATCCTCGTCGCACCACCATCATCATTATTAATGAACACCCCCAAAGTCACCTGACCCACCCACCCATCATCAACAACAAAGCCACCACCAATGGAAAAACACCACACCCATGGTAAATCTAAAAACTTGACATGTTCCCCATGACAAAGACCCATCGCCAACATCGCGATATCTAGATTCGCCCAGACCAAATACCCATCCAATCTCTCCGATTCTGTCTAAAAAACAACCCCATCCCTCTGTATGCCCCCCAAAATCACCCCACTACAAGCCCATCATCATACGATGCCCGCCCGTCAACCGCGCCACCGGGCACGTCACCCATCGACGGCCCTATATATCTTCCAAAAACCCTCCAAAAAAGAAAAAGGCGACAATAATAAAAAAAGAACTGAGATTCACATACATTCATCCCATCTTCTTTTCCTTCTTTTTTTCCATCACCAAACACCTTCCAAGTCGTCCATCCATCACCACCACAAAACAAATTTCGTCCTACCCCAAAGTACGCCAAATATCCCTTCATACAACATTCAACCCTCCGTCGCACCGTCGGGCATTCCCATTGTTATAACCCTACAGAACCCTACACAATGACATCAAGCAACATGTCGCACCGCATTACGAAGCGCAAGTCGACTTCTCCACTTGCATCACCACGTCCAGCTCGTCGGCCATTTATTACTGAGACATTAATTGACGAAGAAGCCCGTAAAGAACCCGTCAATCCATCCCCACATACCGCCACCATCGCCGCAGCTGTTCGTCCCCCGGCTATAAATCTTACAGCCCCGGCTATCTTCCCGCCTCTTTGGTCTCCAGATACACTTGATCTTCCACACCCAACCGCTCTTCTCCCCCCCGGAGCCGCTACTCCCACCACGCCAACTCATCCGATTCTCCCTATCCGCTCTACAACTACCGCTCTTCTGACTGTAGAATTTAACGCCAATCAAACCCGCTCACTCCTCTCTCTTGACGCTGCTACCCTTCTTAATGCCCTACCTACCCCATTCTCTTCCATGCCGTCACTCCATGGACCTACCGTCAAGATCTGGGTACATCAAGTTCCCCTAAATGTCTCCGTATTGCCTGATCTCGGCGGTATTGTCCGTCCACGGTACCTGATGCTTGCTAGACCCGCTATTGAACAGATCAAGTGTCTCCTATATTTGGTCAAGGACGATGACACTCGCAACATGTTGAGCACGCTTGTGGAGGCTGCATTGGCTAGAAAGGGTTGGGGTCGTTCAGGATATATTGGAAGTGGCTTGGCTGGTCACAGCATGACTATACGGACTTCTCTTAAGGCCGAAAACGGCAGTTGAACTGTCTCATCCATTTAACCATAAGCCAAAAAACATCACGAAAAGACATGCAAACAAAACACCTCGCTCTGCTGTTGCGGAACATCCCCAAAGTTACACTACAGCGCCTCACAACATCTACCAGAAAAGGCACCAGATTGGTCAACCAGGAACTCGCCATGCCCGAAATCCACAACCACAACCACAACCACAACCATAACCACAGCCACTCCCCCAGCTTATACAGTACCAGTCATATTTAGCATCCTTAGTTCACTTAATTCAAACTTTATTACAACATACTTAGAATACTTCTTACCCTCCTCTCCATTATTCGCCTTTTCCAATTTTCCATCAGAGACTAATGTTGCGCCACTGGCCCCCATCAAATACTGTTCCCGTTCCATCTACCATAAGACCATGGGCTACAGTCGTGTGATTGACCCACCTACCCCGAGCCACTGCTGTTTCATTGATCCATTTCCCAACAGCACCCGGATACTTTGGTGTTACGTTGTGTGCCACATTATTCCATAGGTTTATGTCTCCCGCTGACCCGCTGGAGTTCCAGAAATTCATTGACTCGCCATCTGGCGCATACCCGCCCATGACTGTCGCAGTGGCAAACAGCTCGCGCCAAAAGTTACAAGCACTGTATGGGAGTTGGTCGTCTTTTACCTTGCTAAACCCAAAGTTTCCGGCATTCAATACATTTTCAATCTCGTCGTTGGTACGGCTGACTTGATGTTCCCATCGTAATCCCCGCGGCACACCCTAATGTGACCGCTGCGAATTGGGGTCACCTGTGATGATGTACGACGCATAGTATGTCTGAATTATACGCGAAATCCCTTTGAATACCAGACCTACCGGGAATGCCACAATTGAAGCTAGTAACAGTGACCAGCTCGTGTTGGTGAGTTTGGTGTTGTAAAAGAAGGCAAATAGGTCGGCCCCGTGCCACCCTGGAGTGACGCTGTACTGCATCAGCCACGTTCTCTTGTCTCCGTATGCATCTAGTAGATACCGAAGGTTACACGTGAAGCAGGCATCGCGTACAAACATCTCCATGCGCGCAGATTGTGTGCGAAAGAACGAGTGGTGTTTTGTTACTGCCGGATAAAAATCCACAATCATATCTACAAGGCCTTCGTCGATTGCATACTGTGGAAATAGAGCCGGCATGAAGTCACGGAAGTCTTGGTTTGTACGAACCGCTCCACTGACGAACAAAACAGACTCCGCTGATGTGTGTGACAACAACATCGACTGTAATGGCCAATAGTGACCGGATGCTAGTTCTAAAACAGGTAGTTGACGAATAAAACTACCGTCTGGTGCAGGACCGACAGCGAAACTGCCCGGTGTATGTTCTTTCATGAGGGCCGAGTTGGCGTTTTGGAGTACATCAGTTGACGATTTCCGTAGACATTGCACACCACCACCTTGGCATCCTGCCAAAGTCAAGAATCTTTGGTAAGTATCTTCAAGCGAACCGTCACGATCCCACATCGGTTGGAAGGCTGGCGACATCAGAATTAGACGATGGAATAATGGGTCTAGAGTGCCCCCGTTAGCAACTAGATGGTGTTGTAGAGAACTGGCACCAGCCGATTCTCCAATGGCGGTAACAGACTGTGGGTCTCCATTGATTAGGTGGATATAGTCTTGTACCCATTTGAAGACAGCACGCTGGTCCCAAAGGCCAGCGTTCGGCAGTCCCTCATTTTCCATTGACCGCCCGGCAAGCCACCCAAATGTCCCCAGACGATAGTTGAATGATATGAAGATCATGTTGTTCTTGGACCGATTGATCAACCCAGATCCATCATAGAACGGAAGCCAGGGTTCATAGATGTCTTTGCTGCCCATTACAAATGCCCCTCCAAACACAAAAACCGCCACGGGTAACTTCTCTCCATCCATGATAGCTTTTCCAGGGACAAAGAGGTCAAGGTATAGGCAGTCTTCGCTGGCTAGTCCAAAGTTTGGAACAGGTAAACCGGCAAATCTAGAGTCCAGGTTAGCCGTGAAACACGTTTTATCTTTCTAGCCATTGTACACACAGTTGGTTGATGGCTTTGCCAATAGGGTATCGATTTCCCGGTCCAACTACATTGAATCCACCGAGTGAGCCTTGGGGACAAATGGGCCCATGTTTTCCATCTTGGATGCCGGCAATTTTGTGCGGCGGTTGTGGCTTTCTCCAGCGAAGGTCGCCTACTGGAGGAGCAGCGTATGGAATATTTTTGAAAATATACCTAATAAAATGGAAAGAATTAGCATGTGCACGCAGTTGTTAGTCACTAACTTACAGGTCACTCTTGTGGTTGTATGTTGCTCGAAAGGAACCATATGGGAGCTCTAATATTGGCATATGTTGTGTTCCACCATGCCTTAAAGGAATAGCGAGTACCGCTTCAGCAAACCATGATACAAGCAGACTAAAAGCGATAACCAAATGGAACTTGGTATACAAGAATACCATTGTACTGGCGCGGGAGATAGTCGATCGTGATCGGTTGCTGGTGATCCCACCGAGGGATGTTACGGTATGTTGGAGATTAGAATACGTGTAAAATAGAGTTTAAAATTATACGATTAAGATGTAAAATCGGGAATTGGAGCGTCAACGATGCAGAAAGTGATGAATGGAACTTGAATCAGGTTGTCGTAATTTTACTCGAGAGAGTTCGTTGGTCCCGGATCAACAAAACTATAAGAAGCCCATGCTATACCGTAGTATCTGGCAACTACATCGTGCAGTTGACCGAGTTTAGTAACAGCTCACGTCACTACTATCCAACATGCACTATCATAGTTTACTTATGTTTAACTGTTTAGTTGAATAATCAATTGTTTCCATCCCTGGTATACCTTAAACATGCCAGACGCCAGACGCCAAACTCAATACTGGAACTTGTCCTGTTGCAATAAAAATAAACACAAACGCCTCCTGGGTATTCAAAATGTTCATAGCTGTCCCATATCCAACAACCCACGGTTTCTTAACAACATCAATGGGACGTCGTCATACCCAGACGAATCACTCGACCCGCCATCGGAAGGTGTGGCCGGGTCTTCGTGATGCTCGTCATCATCCGCGAACCAAACAGACAGCCTCTGTCTCGCCTTCCTGCCAGCAGTTCTCTTTGACGGCCCATTGTGGGCACGTCTTCCCGCTACTGTGCTTCCTGCCTCCGAGCTACCTCGGCTTGATGTCGACGTCCGCCGCGGACCCCGAGATGGCGTTTGATGCAGACGTGACAATACACGTGTACAATGAGTGTCAGGTTTCCGCTTCTTCGATATCCTGATAGGACACACAGGTTCAGGGCTCTTAAGTCTCTCTGGTGTGACATCTCTTCCAACCTGATGTTCCGCAGACCGCTTTTTCTACTTACGATTGCGTGTCTTCTTGGTGGTTGTCGTGTCTTCCTCCTCATCGTCCTGTCCCTTTTTCAAATCATCAACAATCCCGAGATACTCTTTGTCATACCAGTCCTCGCCGTCTGACATGTCATGGTTCTCGCCACTGTGTTCCTCTGTCCGAGACCAAGTAAGAACAGTGCGACGCAAACGCTGAGTCTTAAGAAGTCCTTCAAATAGACGGTTCGCTCCAAGACATACTTCTTCCTGTTTCTGAACATAGGCGTGAAGCAAACGTCTATACTCCTCGGCTTCATCGTGCGGGAGACCCATGTTGCGGTCCGGAACTCCATTAGCAGGTGTTTGGTAGAATGGGTGGATGGGATCGTGTTCGGTATCACTGGTAGCGTTGTCATCATCCACTAAGTCCTCGTCGATGTGAGTGGTTCTCTTGGGTTCCGATAGGTGTGTCCCGTTGAACTTGCTGGTCGGGTTTCCATTGGCGATTGGCTTTCTACCTTCGTGATTTGCGCCATTTGGGGGAGCGTCAGCCATGACCAGATCTTCGGCGGTCGAATTGACTTCGCCACTAACTCCCTTGGACTGCAAAACTCCGTTGGAACTTGTCTTGGTCTTCATAACTTCCTGGGTTGCTGCTTCAGATACTGCCAAGCCTTCTTTCAGAGCTTGCTCGGTGATGGAGCGTAGCTCTGGGAAGAGGCTCGCCTTGAATAGTTCCTTGTCATTATCACCCAGCAGCACGCCACACGGAATCCAAATGAAGTCGCCGGAAAACCCAGCCAGAAGACGCTTGACCCTCCACAAGGACGCGTTTTCCTTGCGCGTTAGATCATTGCTTTGGTGCATGAGCGTCGTGAGAGTTTTCGTTATGAATGGTAAAGACAGAGTTTTGTGTGTGGGAAGATCGCCGATGTTGTTGAGTGGAGCGAGAATTTCTGAATTACACAATTAAAGGTTAGCTTGGTTACTTTGAAAGGTAAACGAGTTTCGAAAACATACGCTGCAGGTTGATATCAGCGTAGGCGTTCACGAGGGACTGGTTTGCCAAAGCGCTGGCTAGCCGCTCTTCGTCTTCCTCGTCGCTGTCTACTTCATACCCATCGTCGTCGACTAATGGGGGATTTTCGCTAATTGTCTTTCGTAGATAGCCTCCATATTCGATAACCTGTATGCTGTCAGTATGGAAAACGACGACATATGAGGAGATTGTCGCACATGTTGGTAGTCGTCGGTGCCAGTTACAGCAAGCTTCCCGCGCCCGGTGAATCTTGCCCGTTTCTTCAGCTTGGCACCACGATTGGCGTTTACTTTATTTTCGGAATCGGAGTCGGAATCTAAAAACAGGGAAGGATGGGTTAGTAAATGACAATCTCTGGGAATCGAATGGTTCGAGACTTACCATAAGCCTCTCTCTTCATCGTCTTTCTGACAGCCAGAATGGTTTCCGCCATCAAGGCCTGCTGCGATGTCGACATGATGACAAAGGTTTGTCGCAAAGCGACGGGACAATAGAATACACTATAAACAGCAACTGACGATGCCAATTATACTGAATGGATAGACTGTAAATGCTAAACAAAAACGTGCGCCGGGCAATAAATGGTGATAATGTTGTAGAAAATCCACAAGCAACTTCTAGATCAAAGAACTAAACCGACTTCTGTAGATGAAAATCAAAGATTAATGGCGCCGTGGATGAGCTTGCAGGGGTCGACTCCAGTAACATTCCAGCGCAAGCCATTTTGATTTCCCATATTGGCAGGCGGTGTGTGTATTGGCAAAAACGATAAGCTTGCCAGGGTCCTGAGAGTTTTATGCGGGAAACCAAAGTGCGCGTCATGGACCCACATGTTAGTTGTCTTATAACGACCGTCCAATTCGGTTCTTGGGCAGTGTGTGCACTGTTCGCCACACTGTAAGAACGGTATGGCGGGGCAGTTTGAATTGAGTGCGATGGAGCTGTGAATGGACATGTGATTACTGGTTCAAGTACGCGGTGTTGTATGAGAGTGTATACGGTTCACTTTTTGGCCGATCTTTCTCTAAATTAACAGCTAGGTTGTGTGGAAATCCAGCTTTGGTTATTCTCAACTTTCTTAGGACACCTCGGGTTTCAACCAACGACCCTAAGCCTCATCTGACCTCGTTTTCAAGGACGGCCAGCTGTTCCTCTGAAGCTCGCTTCACCGCCAAAGCTTCCCGCCACCGATCCCGACATTTGCGCCTATGGATGCCTTTCCGGGCGTTTCCTTGGCCCACAATGCGCCCTTGGTGCTTATCACGGGCCTTTCTTCCACCAGCAAGCCCAATGACTTGCGAGTAGACTCGCAGATTGCTGATTCGTGTGTGACGGTCAAATCGGAACTTCCCGCCGTGGATACCCCCGTGGCGGCGCATCTCAAGAATTACTTCGCATCGATCGATTCCACCAACCCCCCATGGGATGCCGACTATAATGGAGCGCCATATCGCTTTCGAACGGTAGTGACTGGCAGAGTAAGCGATGTGTGACATAGACTAGTCTTTTGTTCTCTTAACTAATGCTATACTACAGACTTTCAAATTGCCCTCACGAAAGGCCACTTTACCTCCAGATATCGAGGTTTTCCCTCAAAGTCCACCGGCTTTGCACTCGCCATTCTCACCATTAAGCACTACCTCGCGGCTCTATCCAGATGGTATCATGGACGTCGAGTGGATTCGCAAACACCAAGAGCTTATCCCAAGTGTTTGCTTGACCTTTTACAGTCTTACCTCTGATCCGGCGCAAGCACCATCCCTCGACCAGGATCTGATTACTGATATCGCCAACATCCGCACGGCTTTCCAAACTTCAGGGCACAAGACTCGTCTTGTAGCGATTCTCCTCAACGATGCTGACGCTTCTCCATCTGCGCCTGTGTCTGGCATAACCGATCGACTGGAGAGTATACGTAGGGGCTCTGGTCTAGATAGCAGTGCCATCTTCTACGTGGCACCAAAAGATGCTTTAGAGGAATATAACATCGCAGCCGACAAGATTCTTACTTCTTTATATCCTGGGGCTGTGGATTACTATCGCGATTTAGGCAGACGCTCCAAGAAAAAGAAGAACCGCGGGATGACTCCGGTCCCTACAGTCCCACCGACAAGCGGTACGTCTCAGACACTGACACTGGCGCATTGGAACGTTCGTTATGATTTCAAAATTGGAGTATTTGCCGAGTTCAGACAGGATATGGATACAGCCTGTAGGGCCTATGAAACGGCCTACGATGGTCTCACCGGACGTGAGGTGTGGGAAATGATGCCAGGATGGGGAACTCGCTGGAACGAGGCTCGATACCTAGCTGATATAATTGCTATCCGCCACATCAGATGTCTTCTATGGAATGGGCAGCCGTCGGCTGCAGTGCGTCGCTGGCAGTTTCATCGGGATCTCACAGCTGACATGGTTGATCAGTATGGGAGAGGCACGAACAACTACGGATGGGAAGCATGGGAGTCACGTTGGTACTTAATCATGGCACAGGTTATGGAGAACATGTCACTTCCAGATATGCCTCCATTCCAACAAGCCTTGTTTTTACCACCAGAAAAGACAATGATGAGCGATCGCTTACGGCCATGGGATTCTCTTCATCATACTGGATACTGGTATCGCGCAGCTGCCCATCACCAAGCAGCGCGTAGACGACTGGCCTTTGCGATTCCACCAGAAGACCGTGAGAAGCCAGAAGACCCACTTGAGGCGCACAAGCACACACAACGGGATTACTCATACGATACATACCTGTGTCCAGAGCCATACAAGGAGTATCTGGCAGCCACAATGCCGACTGAAGCGGCCCGCGCTGGCGAGGGCCCGAATCACGCCGAACTCATTGTAGACTGTCTTATGAAGGCGCGAAAGCCGTTCGAGGATCGTGGTCAAACCAGGGCGGTAGCAGAGATGATGCTGGACTGCGCTCGTGAACTGACAGCTCTCGGTAAGGCAGGCGAAGCAGTTGGGGCCCTGCTTCCGCTTTGGAAGGATCCCACTTTCCGGGAATCAGGGTGGATTAATGTGGCGGAAGACATTTGTTGGTCATTGCGTAGGGCTGCTGTCAAAGCAAACCGACCAGACATTGTGTTATCAGTAGATTGGGAACTTCTTAACAACCGTAAGTCACCAGGTTTCTTCGAGGTGGACAAACATACTAACTATAGGGTTAGGGTTCTCAAAACGTCCCAACTGGCCATATGATTTGAGCAAGTCATTAGAAGGGATGAAACCTCCAACGGAGAAACCGGCAATCGAATTGAATGACGAAGAAGTGTTTGGGTTTTTGTCTCCAGAGATCATTTTCCGCCAACGAGAAGCTCGTGCCGGCGAAACATGCTATGCTGAGCTACAGGTCACTACCAACACCTTTCCCGATGCTGCTACCATTACCCTGAAAGAGCTCTTCATTGAGTTTGAAGGTGGAATCGGCCCGGTTACGTTGACTCACGATGCTTCCTTGGCTGGAAAGGAAAAGACGTATGGAAACAATACAATCATCAACGTTGACTTGCACGAAGAGATTACCGAAGAGGATTTGGACGAGGAGATTGCACCAGCTTTGAACGGCTCTACATTATTGACCTTCAAGCCGGCGCATACCACAATCTTCCATCTACCCATCCCGTTGCGGGAGCCAGGCGAGACTCAGGCTTTAGCTGCCAGATTCGTTGTTGATAACGAAACATACAGCCTTTCATACATAGCGCAGATTGGTCTCGGGCAACGAAAGCTTAACTACTGGCTTGATCCTAATACTCTTCAGAAGAGCACCATTGCCCGCGATATGCCTCATGTTCTGGATATTCAGCCACGCCCTCCCAAAATGGATATCTCTTTGGTGACAGAACTGCAACAATATTATACTAACGAGCCTCTGCTGTTTGACCTTTTGGTTTCTAACGCTGAAGATGAAGACATTACTGCTAAGATTGACGTTCTTGTTACAGGCCCTTCTGTTCCAAGTTACCAGTTACTTTACGGTGAAAACAGTGTTGCTGTCTCTACAATTGTCGAAGAAGGCGTTATTATCACGAACGAACACATCGGAAAGATCGTGACGCAGGAGAAAGAACCACTGGTTCTTCGGATGCAGCCATTCGAACTCCCTGGAGAATTCGAGATTTCTATCAAGGTGTCTTATCATCTCGACAGTGATCCGGCAACTCCAATCATTCAGACTCTTTCTTTCAAGATATCCCCAACAGCACCGTTTGAGGCGAGATACGAACTTCTTCCTAGACTCCATCCCGAAGAATGGCCAAGTATCTTCGGAACAGACGGACTTATCACCGAGGAAGAAAACAAACAGTCAATGGAAGCTCGAGGGTTAGCGCAAAGATGGCTTCTCAAGACAGCCTACCAATCCTTGGCTACAGAAGAGGTCATCATCACCGGTGTTGATGTCCACGTTCTTTCATTTGGCGAGGAAAATAACCCGGCTGTTTGCCAGTCTAATCTTCTGACTCCTATTCCTGCTGAAGGTGTCCCTGTCAAGACTTCCGAGTTACAACAAGCCGAGTTCCAACTTGATGTGCGCAAGCTATCACTCGATGACCGCACACCTAGTCTTCTAGAATTGGCCTTTGACATCCACTGGACACGTGCTAAGAAGCTGGCCATCCCCGAACTTGTCACTCGCCGCGAGGACCCAGTTGTGACGCCTATCAGCAGTATCGTTGTCCCGCCGTACCTCGTCTTGGGCACAGAGCCACGGGTGCTTGCGTCGCTTTCGCATCCATCGGGCGCCCCGCGTGGCCTGACGACTTTGGTTATCACGATTGAGAATGCTTCGTCACACTTCTTGACATTTAGCTTGACTATGGATCCTAGTGACCAGTTTGCTTTCTCTGGTGCTAAGTTGACGACAGTCAATGTCTTACCAGTTAGTCGACGCCGGGTTGAATTCAGACTGTGGCCAATGGTCACAGGGACGTACATACGCCCGGGTTTGATTATCAAGGATAAGTACTATCAGAAGATTCTACGGGTCATTGGTACTGAAAACATGACTAGTGATAAGGAAGGCTTGCTGATTTGGGTGCCGCAGGTAGAGGAGGAATAGATGTAGTGATAGCAATAAGTGCCGTGATTAATGTACTAGTTCTTTTTAAATCTTGGTTCCCCTCTTCTCAGGCCGAACTGGCGGCTTGTCGAGCTTATCATGCCATTCTTGGGGAATAACACGCTTATCGCCTTTCCACTCCTTCACAAACTCGTTGTATTTTTCCATGCTGGCATTATACTCCTCGCAGCCTTGTTGAATCCAATCTGCCGCCATAACAGCACATTCTTTCGGCTTCTCCATAGCCACAAGATGGCCTATCCCCAACATTAACTCCTCCTTAACCTTGCCTGCCGCAAGACCGCCGGACCCTCCTTGTCCTATTCCTGTTACTTCTACTCGCGGTTTACGTAGAAATGGAGTTGATGTTCTAGATGTTTCTCCATGAACGTAAAGCACTGGTGGACGCAAGACAGGTAGCCGGCTCATGGTAATGCCACCCTCTGGTCGATAGAATGGGTATGTCTCACTTGGGGCCATGGACTCGTCGATGTCGGGTACCTTAGACCTGTCAATGATTTGTCCTGTGGGGAGGCGGCCCTGAAATGTAGGTCGGGAGTATGTGAAGACCTCTTGGTCTCTAGAAGTAGTCAATGTCACCCCACCCTCACGGTAATCAGGGTGGTCTTTATGGAATTTGGCCGTTGGCATTTCAGTAATTCCGTGATCAACCCATTTCTCCAACACCCGCTTATCCCAACTACTATAAAATTTACTCCTAGAAAACGCCTCTCGCGCCGCTTGCCTACTCGGCCATGTCTCCCTCCGACACGCAGATTGCGAAGCTGGGGGGCCGGCCGGTTCTCCAGGGGTAGCACCGTACCGGGAAATCACGGGGTCTAGAAGGACCATGCGGGTGAAGAGGCGGGGATGGAAACTAGCGGTATTTACGAGTGCAGCAGCGCCGAAGGAATGCCCTACGGCGAAGAGGGGACGGGGGAGGTCTTGGTGGAATGTGTTGATGAAGTGTAGGATATCGCGGGAGTAGTCGAGCCAGGATGGTTCAGATCCGATGAGTTCGGCATTGAGGAGCCCAGACTTCCCTTGCCATGCCGCGTCAATCGCCCAGATAGCCCGGATCTTGGTGCCCCTGGCTGCTAGCTCATCGTGAAGATCATCCCATAACGGCTCGTAAATTTCCTAGATACGGTTAACTTTGGGAATCTCCAGCCAAGACAATAAACAATGTTACCTTTGGGAAACCACATGCATGAGAAGATATGATTGTAATATCTCCGGATGTCGGCTGTTGATTGGAAAGAGGAATGTATTGGTTAACATCCAATTTCAACGGCTGTTCCTGGGAAGGAACGATGGCATTTGGGTACTCGCGAATATGCGAAGCGGACGTCTGGTGGTTCACAACCCGGAATTTCGACATATTAAAAAGCACCGCGGTAAGCCGAAAAGCCATATTGAAAAAAGGAAGGAGAGTGGAACGAGGGAAAATGACACCACGATATCATATATATACCTCCGAATAACACCAGCGGAAAGGATCTTCTTGACCTCGAAGTCGTGCATGGTTTGCAAGGTCAAAGCTTGCAAGCATGCATCGCGAGCGGCCCCATCGTAAAAAAAAACTCCGGTATGCTGGTATGGTCACCCGCCTTCCAGAATCAGAACGTTTTTCTTTGACTGGTGGTGAGTTTACCCGCTGGTACGGTGTTAACACCATGCCGCGGTACCGACACTGTGGCGAATACTGTCTGACGAAGAGTTTGGTTGTACGCGCTGACCCTAGCGGCGGTTAGTTGGAGAGTGTTGAGGGTTATCGTGGACATCACGAGGTTGATGTGGAAGGTACACTTAGTATCTTATCTGATCATCATTTTTCACGAGCAACCATTTTAAAAAGCTGTCTCACATAGGGTGACTTTTGCCAAATAACTTTAAATCTCAGCTACCTGTGAAACGCTATCGCGGAATCACGACTTCAGCTCGGAATTAGGCAAAACGCCACGGTCGACTTGTTATAACCTATGTACATACATATATACATCACATCGTTATCTTATCTTGACGCCGAATACTTGTGAGGTGCTGAGCAGTACTAATATCGTCTGCTTTCAGTCGCCGCGGTCTCTTATATAGCTATACTCATTTTCTCAAACCAAACTACCGCAACGAATTCGGCTACTTCGGGATGTTCATTCCCCAGTATAACAAGCCCGTCCGTCATCCAGCCCACATCTGATATATAACGCCACGCGATAAGGCCCACCCCCTCCGTTACCAAAGCGTTGCTCACTTCCGTCAGCTAGCCCGTCGCCACGGACAAATGTGGGGGCTACGTGCGCAAGACGACAGGAAAATCTGACGACAAACATGTAGTGAGCTTTTTTGCTATCTTTACCCGAGTTGTCAACCTCGTCGGTGATGCATCTGCCGTTGGTTAGCACAGGCCTTTGAGGATTACATGCCCTGGTGATTGGCAGGGTCGCTTCAATGTTTCCCCTATCGTACGGCGGGTTGTTGGTGTGGGTGGGGAGCTTGCTGCTGATATGTGCGTTGATACCCTGTCTGTTTGTATCGTTAGGATCGGCGGTGACTGGACTTGGTAGAAACTCAATGGGCCGAACGAAGCGTCTGAGTGATTGATACTGCAGTGTATAATCCATCTGTACTATCTTAACAGTCTAGTCATGGCATGCTGAGTGAGTTCGTATCAACATGCTAAGAATGTGCCCATCCGAACAAGCTGAAAAAGCTTCGAGCCTTTGCGTTTTGTATATAAGGTGGCAACGGCGATGTCTTGCCATGCATACATCAGATGGCACGAGTTTAGTCAAAAACGACCCAGATACAGACTGGAAATCATATCCGTGCACATACATACATACACACATAGAATAATAGTAAGTGCACAATAATAAACCGGGTATCTTATTTGACAATATATCTAAGTTGTGACATACAAGTCTCACACAACGCTTTTGCGCACACGATATCCTAAACCAGGAATTCCACTCCGCAACGCCAAACTACCAACAACCACTGATATAGAACTCAACGCCATCGCAAGCGCCGCCCAAACAGGGTCCAACCGAATGTGATTCCCATTAACAACAATAGGATACAAAACACCAGCAGCGACAGGAACAGCAGTAACATTAAAGACGCAGGCCCAGCCAAAATTGAATTTGATGCGACGGAAGACCGCCTTGGACAGGTCAAGCAGGATTTCAACAGACCGAAGATCTGACTTGACAAGGACGAAATCAGCGGAGGAAATAGCGACGTCACTGCCCGAGCCAATGGCAATACCAATATCCGCCTGTGTCAAAGCTGGGGCATCGTTGATACCATCACCAACCATGGCAACACAAGCACGGCTACTCTTTTTCCGAGTCTTGGGGTCATTGAGGGTGCTCTGAAGGTAAGCGATCTTTTCGGCCTTTTGCGAGGGCAGGACATCAGCGAGAATGTTGGTAGAAGGGATCCCAACTGTCTTGGCGACAGCAGTAGCAGTAACAAGGTTATCACCAGAAAGCAACCAAACCTGGACACCGTGGGCTTGGAGAGACTTGAGGAGACCGGGGGCCTCGGGGCGGATAGGATCAGCGATGGCGAGGGCGGCGGTGAAACGGACAGAGGACTCGGAGGAGCCGTGGGCAATGTAGGCAACGGATTTGGCAGACTCCTTCCACGAGGTCAGCTCGGCAACAAGAGACTCGGGAACGGACAAAGAGTGGTCGGTAAGAAGACCCTCGTTTCCAATGAGCAGAGTGATGGGAGACGAGCCAGGAGCAGACAAGACGGCCTTCATGCCGCGACCGGGGATTTCATCGATAGAGGTGATTTCGAAAGACTGGGTTGACTCCTTCTGTTGGCACCATGTGACAATAGCGCGGGCAACAGGGTGACTGGAGTTGACCTCAACAGCTTCCACCGCCTTCCAAATAGATTCGAGCTCCGCCTCAACGACATCAGGTCCCACAGCAGAGTCGGTCACCTTAGGCTCACCACCTTCAGTAAGAGTACCGGTCTTGTCAAAGACAACACAGTCAACGTGAGAAGCCTTTTGGAAAGCCTCACCACCACCCTTCACCAGAATACCATTCTGTGCAGCCAGGCCACCGCCAACGAAAATGGCTGTGGGGGCTGCAAGAGCAAGACCGCAGGGGCAGGCGACGACGAAGACCGAAACAGCAAACTGAAGGGCAAATGTGGCCCAGCCGTTACGGTGGTCGAGGTAGGACTCGGGAACAATGCCAGTATAGCCAAGAACCATCCAAAGGAGCCAAGTAGAGATAGCAACCAAGACGATGACGGGGACGAAGTACATGGTGAGCATATCGGCGATGTGTTCCATGGGGGCACGTTTGGCTTGGCCTTCACGAACAACCTTGACAATGCTATCCAGCATAGAAGAACCAGCGGCGCCAGTCACGCGAACAAGAATAGCAGAGCCCTTGTTAACAGTACCAGCAAAGACACTATCGTCAACCTTTTTAGACACAGGGCGAGATTCTCCGGTCAATGAAGCTTCGTCAAATGTAGTCGAGCCAGAAATGACGGTACCATCAGAAGGAGGTGAAGCGCCATGAGGAACACGAACAGTGTCTCCAAGCTCGAGATGGTCAACAGGAACAACTTCATCCTTGGCACCCTCGACAGCAAGAATAGCGGTGGCGGGACGTAGGTTAACAAGGAGTTGGACAGCATCGCCAGTGCGTGTCTTCGAATAAGACTCAATGAGACGACCAAGAAGTAGGAAGAGCGTGAGGAATACTACTGAGTCGAAGTAGAACTGGTTGTCCTCTACCATGTGTGGCTTGTAAATACCGGCGTCAATCATTTGAGCAACACTGGAGAAGTAGGCGATGGTGGTACCGAGAGAAATCAACATGTTCATACTACCAAACCGGTAGAACCGCTGAAGAACGGGTGTACGGCTACCGCGGCGCCAGAGGGCGCGAATCTCTTTAAAGGTGCGGATATGGAAGATGTCGGCACCGTAGAAGTACACCGGGGTAGCCATGATGAAGAGAGAGATTTGTAGACGACTAATTCCGGACGTCCATGGCATCATGAGTACCATCTTGCCGTGGTTACTGTCGGGGATAAGGTTCATGTAGACAATACCAAGAATAAAGGACGGAATGGCGACGATACCAGCAAAGACAGTACGGAACATAAGCTCACGTTGATGCTTCTTTACAATCTCCTTAGAGCGCTCTTCCAGAGATGGGGCTTTGTAAATACTAGCAGTGAAGGCCTCATCGGCCGCGTGTACAGCCGCAAGAATGTGGCGGATAGTGAAAGTGGGAACAACGGGGGTATAAGAGACCTTGAGCAGGGCATGTTGTGTACTAGGCAAACTATGCACAGTCAACTTGTTTCCAAAACCAGCAAGAGCATGTGAAAGACGGCTTGGACAGTGCTGACAGAATATACCATCTACACGGATCTCTACGGTACGTTCGGTGGTAGCAGGGACAGAGGATTCGGTGGAGCCAGCCAATGGAATCTCAGTGATAGAGTCAATAGCGGCGTCGTAGCCGAGATCTTCAATGGTTTCAACAACAGCATCTTTATCTTCAGGGGAGGAGATATCAACGGTAGCGGAGTTGGTAACGAGGACAACAGAGGCATCTTGAATAAATGGGCGCTTCTTGAGTTCTCCGGTGATGGTGTTAACGCAAACAGCACAAGTCATACCACCAACGGCTAACTGTAAGCGCCAGATAGACTGAGAGGGCTCCGAGGCAATGATCTCCGTCATAGCTGCCGGTTCCCCCTCAGTAGCAAGGGTCTCGGTGTCAGTCTCGACATTTTGCTTGTCCGACTTCACATGGCACGAGAACTCGGTAACCGGGTCGCCTGACTTTTCATCATGAGGCTTTCCTTCCTTACAGGCCTTACAATTTTCAAGATGGCGGGCACGACGACCAGGTGTCGGTGGACGAGAAGGAAGAAGTTCAGTGCGAATAGGGGAAGAAGCATCTGGTACAGTAGTGGTGGCAGGAAGATTCTGGCTAGAGCGACGGGCAGCATCAGAGCTCAGTTCACCGTTGGAAATCTCCTCGCTCTGGGTAGCACCAACTTCGAAACCACAGTCTTCAAGAACACTAGCGATGGTGGAAACGCCCAAAGCGGAAACATGCTCAATAACAACGACAGAGGTAACAATATTAGGTGAGACAAACAAGATCAACCGAGGAAAAGCCTCTTCTAACGCAGTGATAATGGTTGACACGCATGACGGGCAGTGGAGGTTTGATAAAAGAAGGGAAGTACGGATGAAAGATGTGCGTCCGTGACCGGTAGGAGAAGTAGGTGTGGTCGGTTTAGAGCCTGGACGCACGCGAGCCGAGAGCTTGGAAAACGCTCCCATGACGGGTGTAACAGTAGGATGTGATGGTAAAAATAACTGATGAAGGATGTTGTCCGAAATAGGAAAGATTGAGGATGATACCCAGACGTATATAGGTGTAAGAGAACGGAAAAGACGTGGATTATAGAACTTGGAAGATATAGAGAATGGAATTAAAGAAGCACAAGAAGACAGCCGGAAAACCGGTCACTTTTATACACATCAACGACACCGACCAGATATTCTACTCAGCATTCCCAAACGCCGTTGTTACGCACAGGCCGCCGCCGAAACTTCACAGTGCCGCACAAAACGCTCATCACACTGTACGTCGCCTGGAGTCGTCTCCCCACAAGGCATCTCTACCACTATACGACAGCCCTACAAGACCGAATGCGCGGTTTGTGCGGAGGATTGCACTGTGTGCCGGGACATGTTGGTGAGTGATCGATTTGCAAGTGCTGAACAGTGTGGCAAAAGTCACTCTTGATACGGTGTTTGCATGATCATTTCCGTGGTTTCCAGACCGTGTGAAAAACACGGTGATGGCGATTTCGACTTGGGTTGGCCGATGACATGACATTTGACTTTCCTAATCAGGGATGAGCGAGCTTACAAACCGGAGGTGGCGATACTAGATCTTTCTTTTCCTCTATGACGCCAAGCGTCTCCGAAATTTTGCGTTTTTCGCCAGCTCACTAATGCAAGGCAAACAACAATTTAGCCAATCCATCCGTCACCTGTCACACAATCCATCATGTGTAACCCTTGTGTCATCACAGTGTAGGGTTGTATCAACTGATACCCTAAATTCAATTAACCCCCAGTCTCCCGAAGATCTTCCGCCAACACCCTAAAACTTTGCTGCGAAATACCCCACATTTCTGCCCCTCCATAGCGTTGTAAGACGGATGTGGGCTGGCCATTTGCACAGAAAGCAATATTTTCACTTACGGCTTTGTAGCGCCTGTAGATGCCCCCCATTCCCACGTCACGCTGCCCCCCTCCGCCCCTCCGAAAATTGATACCAGGCCCCTTCGCGAGTTGATCCACATCCTCCCCCCGTATCGCTGTCCATCACCCCGCCTCGACCCGAATTGTCGCCTTCCCCCTGTCGGTCTCAGCTTTTTTTCGCCTTGCAGCCCTTTGATACGGTCTCTGCCTCGCTGCCATTGTTCTTTGGCGCCACTGTGACTACATTTGTCGATTGATTCTTTCGATCCCGTCTTTCGCTACCCTCCGTGTTCCGGCCCCCGATCTTCCGATCCACCAACTACCGTTGTCTCTCGTCACATTACACAACAACAACCGCAATCATGGCTGCCGTTGCTTCCCAGATCCCCTCGGAGATTTCGTCTCTCGTCTTCATCGAGGGCTCGTTCGGTGAGCTTGCCCTTGAGATGGCCGACTTCCTGCGCATCACCGAGGAGGTTGAGCCTCTTGTCAAGAAGGAGGCCAAGGAGGAGGTTCTCGCCAAGCTTGTCCAGGCCTCGACCACCCTCACTTCGGTCAACGAGAAGAACTTCACTGCCGCCGCCAACCTCATCATCTACCTCGTCTTCCAGTCGGCCGACCCCAAGAAGCACCTTCCCGGCCTGTGCTCTTCTTTCTCCAAGCCCGTTGCCAACTCGCCTATCAACGGTGTCGGTCTCAGCCTGAACGCCCTGACCACTATCTTCAACCTTCTCCCCGCCAACAGCAACCTTCGCTTCCGTGTTTTCCTCGAGATTCTCAAGTACCTCAAGACTGGTGGCATGTGGGATTCCCTGCGCCCCTACCTTGAGTACCTTCCTTCGTGGATTGCTCAGTGGGGTCTGACTCCCGAGCAGCAGCGCCAGGTCTATGAGGAGACTTCCGAAGTCGCCAGAGAGGCTGGCAACGAGCAGTATGTTGTGTTACAATGATGTTCCGAAAGTAGTTGGCTAACCAATTTTTGTTTTGTCGTTGATAGGGAGAGCTACCAGTACATCCTCAAGGCCCTCCGTTCTTTCGAGGACGCCCAGGAGGATGTTTCCACTGAAGCTGCCCAGCGCCTGGCTCTCCGTGCCGCCAAGTCGGCCCTTCTTTCCAACACCCAGTACCAGTACCAGGACATTCGCAGCGTTGCGGCCGTTCAGGCCCTGGCTGACTCCCACCCCGCCTACGCCCAGCTTCTTGAGATCTTTGCCGAGCAGGATCTTGAGGACTTCAACGAGTTCACGGCGGAGCACAAGGATTTCTTTGAGAAGGAGGAGCTGGATATCGAGAAGCTGCACCGCAAGATGCGTCTTTTGTCGTTCGCTTCGCTCGCGGCGGCTATCCCCACCCGCGAGATCCCGTACGCCGACATTGCTAAGGCCCTGCAGATTGAGGAGACTGACGTTGAGATGTGGACCATTGACGCTATCCGTGCGGGTCTCGTCGAGGGTAAGCTTTCTCAGCAAAAGTCTGTCTTCCTCGTCCACAAGATCACGTACAGAGTGTTTGGCAACAGACAATGGCAGGAGCTGTCGACTCGCGTCGACCAGTGGAAGACGACTCTCCGGGCTGTCCTCGCCAACCTCGACCAGGCTCGCCAGGACGTGAAGGACCAGCATGTGCGTGATGCGGCGGAGCTTGAGCGCAAGCTGACGGCGGCGGCCAAGGGCGAGACGGACAAGGGCGGCAAGGGTGGACGTGAACGCAGACACAACAACCGGGACCACAAGAACCGTGATCACAAGAACAAGGAGACGCGTGAGCGGACGGAAAACGACGACTAAAGTGCTGATGTTGATACCAAGTGAAGAAAATATCAAAAGCAAGACAAAAAACACAGTTCAAAATTGTACAAGGACGATTGGTTGTTTGTTAGCCTAATGGTATTTCCAATGGCTGGAGTGACTTGGAAGACGAGAGACGTGATTGGATTATCACCATCATGCATGTCTAGTTTCTGGCTTCTTGTTTTTCTTCTACGTTTTGTGTATTTGGTCTTGGCTTTTGGGACAGTCAAATGTGCGTGTGTCTCTAGTAGTGTTGACACATGTGTGGTGTCGTTGTTGGTGATGTCTTGCCATGTGAGATTCCCCCTGTGGCAATGTGTGAGGGTGTATGGAGTTAACACATGTCGTCGGAGAGACCGAGTTGTGACGGACGATGTGTTGTTAAACTCGCATGATTTTGACGGTCCTTGGTTTCTCTTTTAGGGTTTTTTTGTTTGGTTCTTTTTTTTTATTTCTTTGTTTTTTTGTAAGGGGATTGGTTGTGTGGAAAAGTTTTATAGACGGATTACATGCAAAAGTTTTGTTTTTCTGCTCGTATTGTGATGTTTTATGGATGTGTGTGTGTATTAAAAGCTCGTGAGATGATTAGTTACACAGTTTTTTTGGTATCACTTGAGATTCTCGTATTTCAGGGTTTCTGCATACTTCACGCGGGTAGCTGGTTAAATCACTGTGGAAATTGGGAGAGTACAGGCATTACAGGATCTTAATTCATGAGTGCGGTCAAATAAGATAAATAGGGTATATGTGCGGAGAATAAAAGTAACAAATATCTTGGTAAATATTGTGCTTCACCAAGCTGCGTTAGCAGATTCCCAGAGGCACAAGAAGAGAAATAAATAGGTGGTTGGAAAAAGAAAAAAAGCTCAACGGTGTCATTTGACGACCGACTCGCCAGGAGAATAAAGGTACAACAGGTGGAAGAAGAAAAGAAATAATAAAAAGTAAAGAATAGAATAAGACATTAAGGGTAGGCTTCCAATCCCAGTTCCCAAATGTCTATCAGTCAGCCTGTAACCGCTGAAACCAGCCAAATGTCTGGCCATCCATCAAAGTCGTCAGATGGATGCAGAGACAATCACTCGAGAGGCATTTACAGGAACGCAGCAAAGACACCGGCCACCAGAGTCAAGGCGGCCACAGGGGCAACAGTGTTACCAGAGGAAGTGGCCACATCAGTGGAAGAACCCACAGCAGCAGTCGCGGAAGTGGCAGCGCTAGTGCCGGAAGCCTTGACGGTGGTGGGAGCCTTAGTGGCACCAGTCGACAGAATGGCGGCAGAGGCGGTGTACAGGCCAGTGCTGTTAGCGGAGTAGATGGGAGAAGCAGAGGCGGCGGTGGCAAGGGAGGCGACTGTGACGAGGGGAGCGGTGGTCAGGGGGACAGTGTAGGCCTCGGTGGAGGTGGAGTTGACGGAGTACACGGCGGTGGTGAGAGGAATGGTGATCGAGGCGGTGGAGGTGGCAGACGTGGAAGTGATGGTGGTAGTAGCAATAGGGTCGGAGGCAAGAGCGGTGGAGTCAAGGCCGTTCTTAGTGGCGCAAGTCTCCAGGTCGACGCCCTCAGCACAGCAGACGGCACTAGAGTCGGTGGTGTTCACGGAGTTGTGGGCACAGAAGAAGCCAGATTCACAGGAGCCTTTGGGGTGATGTTAGTATGTTTGTTCCTATAGGTGTATGTACAGTGAATGGGATAAATAACTTACTACCAGTACCGGTGTAAGAGCAGCAAGTCTCACCAGCGGTGGGGTTGTAGCAATGGCTCTTGCTATCAGTAGAAGAGCAAAGCTCATATCCGGAACCACAAGCCTCAGCACAGGTAGTGCCAGTACCGCAAGAGGTAACTTCAGGTTCGTAGCCAGTAGAGTCGCGACGAAGAAGACCCTGAGCAAAGGACATACGAGTGAACTCATGAGCCGAAGCGACAGAGACAATAGCAACGAGAAGAGTAGAAGCACGCATTTTGAATATGATGATTGGGATTTGAGGTGGTTGTTTGGTTAAAAAGATGAAAATGAATAGAGTAAAGTAAATCGTAAGAGGTGAAGGAGTGGACAAGCAGAAAGTAAACGAGTGAAAGACTGCTAAGGTGAATTAGAAAGGCGCTTCAAGCAGCGGAGAGAGAAGAGAAGGACTAAAAGACGGTGCTTTTGGATAAGGAAGAAAAGAAAACAAGTGTTGAAGCTATCTAGAGGTGGGCTTATGGGGCCTTATTATACATGTGGAGAATTGGGTGCGTCTTGTTATGGCATTTTGGCTGCTGACGTTATTAGGAGGGGTGAGGGCGGCAATGTCGGGGTCGGTTGAGTGACCTGGGTGATTCTGGTTGGCCAGAGTTGACGAACCGGGGGAGGGGTGGCTTGTTACCTTTGACTTGGTTGTTTTGTTTTTCGTAGTCCAAGAGAAAACAAGAAGAGGAGACGAGACATGGGGAAGGGAGGCAAACATCCAGACAAAGAAATTGGGATTTTACTTGTTTTACGTGCGTGTGTCTTGGCCGTCAGTGTATAACTCCTACTCATGTCTCTAGCAAAAAGCTGTGCTACTCAGGGCAGTTGAGCCGTTTTTGGGGGGTTGTTGTTCTTGGTTATACAAGGAAGGAGAAAAGGTCTTGCCCTCATTCTTATAAGATCAGTTAAAGTCAAAATGGTCACTTCCACCATTGACAATGATCACCAACAACTCCCGCCTGTCAAACCCAGTTACTAGTTCCATCTGCAGGGACCATCAAGTAGTTCGCTTGATTCATGTCAGGTACACAGGGAGAAAAGACGTAAAGGAATCGTCCATCCCATGGGTCATTGCGTCTGTCCCCCATCGGCCCGGGTCTCCATTACCCGACAAACGCATAACAGTAGTAGAAAAAAAACAAAACAAAAAAAAAAGGTTTGACAAAGTGCCGGAGCTTAACTCACTACAATGTAACACTGTCGTCTAGATCCATCTTCTTCGCCGCGAATATGCATATATACTCCTTAGACAAACAACATTCTCCCAGCAAACCAAACACTCCGTATCCTCTCCAATCCCGGACATTTAAAGCATAACAGAGAAAAAAAGCCAAGAACCTAAACCTACGCAATTCTAGACCAAACATAACCCTCAAGCATCATCAAAAACCATCCCTGTCTTGGCCCACAACCCCAAGTAAAACTAACCCTTTCTGTACCCATCATCCAAGACAGATTTTCACTTCCAGAACTCTATAGACCTTTCTTGGTCTTCTTCTTCTTCTTCTTCCACAGAAATCTGCACATTCCCGGACACGAGAAACGCCCTTCATCCCGTCTGTCCCCAGCCACCGCCACACCGCAACCACGTCATACAGCATCTTCTATCCCCGGACCGCCTCGCCTGTACTGTCCCTCGTGTCTAAGACAAATCCCAAAATTAGGGTTCACAATCAAAACCACCCAATATCAATCCCCACATAACCCTAGTTGTCATGGCCTGGCCAGCCCTACTTTGTGTCGTTGTCGTCACCCTTTATTTTCCTTTTTGGCTTTCCACATAAACCTAATAAACATGAAACCACCATATCAAATCCGTCAACCTGTCCCCCCACCCCAACTGCGCGACCACTGTTTGGTTCATATTCGTCGCTCCTCTTTCCTCAATGCTAATTTACGCTGGTCCCCATCCTGCATTTATTACCCACTCAACCTCTAACTTGTCCAAGTCATCCCTCGTCAAACGAAAATCTCCACCCCAAAATGGCCACCCGGCCGGGCCTCTTCTGTTAGCGTTGCAGCTTAAGATTTGCCTTTAACTTTGCTTGATTGCAAGTCGCATTTGAACTCGTTTGCATGCGTACTGCTTGTTCTTTGTGTTGCTGGGACGAGCTTGATTTCCTTGTTCTAATTGTTGATGCTGCGAGTCCTGATACCCTGAACTTACACACATGTACATACAGTGTACGACATAACCAAACTCCACCCATCTTTTAATCTCCCCAATCTAACCAACTCGTGTCAATACCTTACTCACACTCAATTTTCTTTCAAAATCACAAACCCTAACTCATCATTACATACAATTCTCAACCTTTTCCAAAAAAGGAAATTTTCAAATCACAACAACACAAATCTTTAACAAATGAACAGCATTATATATTGCTTCCTATCACATAAAAACTCGCCAAACTTTTTGACCCCTCAAACAGGGCTGAATCATAATCATCGTTAACAATGCCAAAATCTCGGCCAATCCATCACCAATGATGAAAATTTAAACTGAATAATGTCCGAATCATCACCACAGAGAGAGATATATCAAACAACACCAGAGACCGATTACAAGAAAATTAGGAGTCGTAAAAAAGATCCGGGGTAGAATGAACAGAGTCGTTCCCCGAAAAGAGCATAGGAGCGAAAAAAAAAGAACCAATTTACACCCAAACAATCTCACAGTCGAAAGTTTGGTTGGATAATCATGCTATAGAGCACATAGGGAAAAACAGTCATCGAGGTTTTAAAGATCATTCCGGGACAAATTTCCCATCGAAAGTATGGTTGAATAATGATACTGTAGGTGATACGGGAAAAAAACTAATCCCGTACAGGCGAAGACATAGCAAAGCTGCTAAAAGAAGTCTGGTTGAATGATGATGCTGCAGGACAACAGAGAAAAGAGTGTCGTGAACAAAGATCATAATGATAAAACATTAGTCATAATAGTCGTCCCGAAACGGCTGGATATCGTAGAACAGAACAAGGGAATCGTCAGTCGTGAAAAAAAAAAAAATAGCTCGGGTGGGTTCAATAATGCAATTTGGGCGAACACAGGCGCCCGTCACAAACATGGCAGAGCCAAGGGCCGGCGGTATGGAAGACCAAGTTTCCATCGTGTGACAAAAAGGCCGGAATGCATGGCCAAGCATCATCAGGGAGAGTCATGCTGACCATAGGAAATGTAAGGAGAATCTGTCAAATGATGCCCCAAAGAAAGGAATGGTGCCCAAATGATAATCTCGTTTTTTTTTTTTTTTTAGGTTTTTTGAGTTACCGGCGTAGAATAGGACAACCGGCGCCTTTTTTCAAGTTTTTTTTGTTGGCCGAT
Organism: Huntiella bhutanensis; assembly: GCA_002018275.1. NCBI lineage: Eukaryota > Fungi > Ascomycota > Sordariomycetes > Microascales > Ceratocystidaceae > Huntiella > Huntiella bhutanensis. The sequence goes on from MJMS01000021.1 coordinate 77,607, forward strand.
AGAAGCCTTGAAGGATAGACAAGGAAAAAAAACAAAACAAAACCGAAGAACAAAGAAGCAAAACAAAACTGAAGAACCAAGAAGCAAAACAAAACCGAAGAACAAAGAAGCAAAACAAAAAAGCGAAAACAAAAACAGGCGAACAGAACATAAGGATAGTGTGCGTCGGGACCATGGAAAACCCCGAAATTGGGGGCCGAACTGACACCGGAAGACCATTTACTTTGCCTTAGTGAGAGCGCCCCTCGAAGGAGAGGGTCGAACACTGGGGGTAGGGGTCTTATCGGAGACCGGGCGAGGGGTAGCTGAGCTGCCGTTGGCCTCCCCTTGGCGGCGACGAGGTTCACCGTGCGGGGTAGGAGACTCAACAGCCTGGATTGAATAAACAGTCGAAAACTCACCGGACTCTGGAGCTTCACCGGCCCGATAAGTGGGGGCAATGGTGAAAGACGTTCCCGCCCCACCCGGAGTACCGACATGAGGAGTGCCATAAGCACCAAGGTTGTATTCATTGGTGCGGAACTGTCTGCGTTCCGCGGTGACCCGCTTTAGCTCCTTTTGAGCCGGCGTGTCGGCGTATCTAATGTTCATGGGCATCGAGTTCCCTGATTCGCGGTCTGTGATGGAGTATCCATTGTATGAGCAGATGATATCGTCACATACACTACGGTTCTCAAACCGAGCAAAGCCGACACCGCGGCTGTTGCCCATATTGTCGCGGAGAATCTTGGAACTCATTATGGAGTATCCTCGGAAGATGTTCGATAGCTCCGACTCCGTGAGCGTGCGGGGGAGGTTTGAGATATAGAGATTGGTTGAGAGGTCATCACCCTCTGCCTTAAGGCGCGAGTTAAAAGATTCCTACAATGTGCTTGGTTAGTGCTGATATTCAGATGTCGTAAGAAAGAAGGCAAAAAGACTTACACGCGCAAAGCCTACTTCATAGCCGAGGCGAAAGAAACCCTCGATACACCTCTGGGAATCGGCTCCCTCTTTAAACTTGGCGAAACCAAAGCTGTCGTCATAGTTAGCATGTGACCAAGAAAGTAGATTTAAAGTTCAAGACTTGCCCTTTGCAGGCACCCGTGCCAGCGTCAATAATGGCCTTGGACGTTTCCACAACACCAAAGCGCTCAGCGTATTTGAACAAAAGTTCATCATCTGTGGTAGGATGTAGTCCACGGATATAAACATTCTTGTTGCCCACGATTCTGTTATCCAAACTCTGCTCCAAAGTCTTGACATGGCTCTGGGGGGTAAAAAGAGCCGGAACCGCTTTGGGAATAGCGGGCTCTTTTTCAAGCAAAGCGTCGAGAGCAGCAATATCAGTTTTGGGGTATTGCGCCTTGCCCACTAAGTTTGCAGGCGACGGAGTCGCGAGAGATGAGCGGTCGAGGCCGATTATGGCGACTTGCTCTGGGTTGGTAGAATAATAAGGGGTTGCAGGAGTAGACTCGTTGGTCGAGTATGATGAACGGCGGCCATTGTCAAGCCCGGGAATTTCCCGTTCCACGCGAGCACCGTGGATATGGGCTGGGGTATAGGGTACCATCGCATAGCCGATGGAGCCGGCTGGCATAGGAAGGGCTGGGTAATGGGCGTAAGAGTGGGCAGGATGGGCGTGAGTGAGCTGAGCTTCTCCAGCAGTCGCCGCCATATTGGTCGAGCCCTGAACGTTGTACATTTGGGTTTCCGGAATATAAACGAACGATTGGGAGCCATTGACAAAGCTGGCAGCCGACTGGCGAGGTCCACTGAGCTTAAATCCACCCATTCTGTTGACAAGATGGCGAAGAGGGTCAGTCTCGGGGTGAGCCCGACCTTTAGCCTTATTGTTGTTAGGCATTTTTTCTATTAAGAGATTGATCATAGGTTAGTATTATTTAGAACATTAACTAGGGGATGATTACTCCTCGAAAATTTCGAACGTACCAAGGTAAGAAAAACAAGGTAAGAAAACCAGCTAATTAGACAAATTAAAATGTGCAACTGAGTTGAATATGTTAGTCGAAAGGAACCCAGAGGAGAAAATGGGAAGTGATGGCTGACTTTTTGTAAGAGAAACTCTGTTCAAGAATTGTGCTATTCTGTGGAGAGGAGAGGGAAAAGAAAGTAGAACCCAAGGCGGAGGAGGGTACGGTATTTATACTTTTTCGGAGAGGTCTGTTGTCATTTGTGTTAGCGGTTGTTTGCAATGCTCGGAGCACTTCATCAGGCAATTCTAGGCGGTTCATCGATATGCTTAGAAGCTAAGTTCACTCATTTAGGGGATCCCAATGTTCAGATAGGGCTCTACTTAGGGCTGCACACACCATGATCAAACATCCGCAGGGCTTCACCGTCACCAGTTAGTGGTAAAATGATCATCCAATAGTTCCAATAGCCATAGTATAGGCCTTCACATAGAGGATCCGATGTCTTCCAGTGTCTCTCCAGGCGTAGTAGTCTATCTTGGAAACATTTGGAAATCCCTGACAAATCAAACCAAGGTTCAACTGGAATCTACACATCGAAAACAACAGTTACACTCGTAACTGAACCGATAAATTCAAGATATATTATTCAGTCCTTTCAGGGCACTGTCAAGCCAAAGCCGCGCGTATTTGCTGTTGTGTTGACTACACTCTGAACCGAATATCATGAGTTGATATTGTAGTGTCGAGTCCAAGATAAAGTTTGATATTGAACACAAAAATTTCTGTGAAACAGGCAGGTGAAGTCTAAGTTTGTAGTAATTCGTGGAACACACCAAACACTTCGTTGCAGGCAAATTAAAGGCAGACTTTGAAGATAACCAGCAAAGATCACGACTCTGAATAGGGGCCACTTTGGCCTGGGTATACAGAGTACTGCAATGAAACGTACACTATACGTAGCCCCTATAACCAACGACTTTTAGAAATCTCTCGATTTCACGCCTAGCGGACTATTATAACCTCTTTGGGCTGTTGTTTCCATCGTATGCCAGCATCAAAGGTTATCTGACAAATGCTAGGCACATCGAACCGGTTGACGGCGGGGTTCGTACTTGTTATAACATCGGACATGACCGACAATTATAAATCAAAAGTTTCAAACTTCACGATGGGCAGGTGCGGACTCACATAGAATCCACAATACAGCGCTGTAAAGAGATGAAGAACATCAAAGTTAGTGGGCCTTCTCGCTATAAGTAGACTTAGAATGCTTACATAGACATGGAAGCCCATAGAGCCAAGATGTACCGAGGCTCAGTGTATTGGAAAGTGCGAAGTTAGAAAGGAAAGAACAGGTTGATGGCCAAAATGCTATGTAGGAAGGAATAAAAAATGTTGAAAGGCAAGAACGGCCTTGGTATGTCAGTTTAAAGATTGTGGGCGCACTAGCGATATCTTTATATGCCAGTTGGACCTGACGGTACGACGTCGGTGAGCACAGACAACATGTGCAGTGAGTGTGTAACCAGCTTTCGGAACCGGGTTTTATGTAGCCTACGCGGTTCCAAAAGCCCCCGGATGAACAGATCATCTGCGGATAACGTTACATGATCAGTGCAAATGGACCCGCTTGAAAAAAAAGACCGCCTGGAAAACCCACAGAAGATAGCTGATCATATGAGTTGAGAAGGCAGGAACGCTCGGCATCCATTGTTAAATTGGAATTTATCTTTCGGCTTCTCTGCATACCAATTTGTAATCCATTGAAATAAAGAAACTTTCGAAGTTAATAGCCCCCATAAACTTTGCAAGTGCGTAAATAAACAGCAACAAAGCAAAATGGGAACTCACTTACGTATTTACTGATTTGGCAGGAACTAACAAATCCTAGTAGTTGTGATCATGACAGTTTCACATATGCAAGTCCTTTCCGGTTTGGGAAGCACGTAGAAAATCGCATATCGGCAATTAGGGGTGGCGGCGTCATGTTGGGCTGTGACTACATATTGACCACGAAAACAGCTTCGGGTCCCGGAAGCCGTCTGTGTGACGCAACCTCTGTATGTGAACAGGAATTCCCACAGCAATAGCAAAGTGAAGGCACCCAACTAAGCACCAATGGTGGCCTGACATTAACTAGGCAATGAATGCCAAGTGAATAGTATGTGCTACTAAGCTGTTTGGCCTGGCTTGCTTGTTCTGAGGAACACTGTGTTCTGTGAGTACAAGATATATCAAACAGTGTGGTGTATCGGTGAGCTGCTCCCAAATGGGTACCTGGTGCAAGCAAAATTCCACGGCTTTCGGTAACTATAGCGCACATCTGGCAAACTTTTGTGTGAGTTAAAAGTATACATTGTGGCTTGTGAATGACCACGTAAGTAATAATTCCAACGTCCAGGTAAACACAGAAAAGGTGTGTCGTGAATATCAAAACTGCTAGTCAGGCCATGTAGGAGAGTTTCCTATTTCATACCACAAGTGTAACATCAGAAATATGCTAGCGCTTCAGGGATGTTGTATAGTAGGGTTAACCAAAATCCCTCGGAGTAGTAAAGTTATCACCAGGCGAGTGAACTTGTCGACCCAGACAAACTGGATGTGCATAGATATTGGTAACTTGTGCTACCTCTGATTCCAAAGTGGGATCGCATGTGTTCGTTTTAGTGTGGTATTGTAGATCGCATACCACCAAATGGAATGTGTGATCCAAATATGACAAAGAAACCTTGCTCACGATGATTTATAGATTGTTGAATACTGATACATGGTAGGAAATTAGAATTACAAGAAAAATAACTAATCTTCACGACAGACCCGGCTTAACGTAGAACCATAAGGAAACTTGCTTATGACCAAACATCCTCCTATAATTCATGTTAGCTATCATCGCAAGCATGAGATGAATGGATTTCAACTGATTTGTTCATCGAAAATAATATCCATGGAGATTATAACGTACCTGATATTGGCTCGAAGAGCGCATAGCCTTGATGACATCTTCTGCCTTGCCGATGGTGATACCACGCTTCTCGGAAATGATCTTAACCAGGATAGCTTGCACCTCGCGGGCCATGTTAGTAGCATCACCACAAACATAGATGTTGGCCTTTTGCTGGATTAAATCATGGATCATGTCAGCCTGCTCATAGAGGCGGTGCTGAACGTAAACCTTCTTGTCAGTTTCACGAGAGAAGGCAGTGATGAGCTGAAATTGATCTCCCATGGTCTGTTTGTACCCCTATATTTGATTGATTGATTAGTTGTGTCCACGACAAAAGCTTGCTTTGTGATGGGATGGTAGATGATTGCCAAACTTACAGTCCATTCGTTTTCGTACAGGAAGTCCTCAGTAGAGTTACGGCAACCAAAGAAAAGAACACTCTTGCCAACCTGTTCACCGCTCTTGGCCTGGTGAGCACGCTCCTGGATGAAAGCACGCATAGGAGCAACACCGGTGCCGGGCCCAATGCAGATTATAGGCTTAGTGGGGTTAGAGGGCATCTTGAAATTGGAGTGACGAATGTGAACAGGAACACGGGCGTTAGAATATTTTTCACGGGGACCATCAGTCTCATAGGTCAAGCCATAGGCACCGCAGTCCTTGGTGTCGTTCTTCTTGTCGGAAATTGCGAGCAGATAGTTGGTAGCGACACCACGGAAATCATCGCCAGTCTCGCGAGTTTTGACGGAGAAAGATTCAACAACGGCGGTAATGGAAATACTCTTGGGTTGAACTTGGCTAGACGAAGAGATGGAGTAATACCGAGGCTGAAGTCTGGTGAGGCCCTCCACCAAGATTGAGAAGGGAATCTGGGTCCAGGTAGCACCGTTGGAGACGCGGGACAAAAGGCGCGAGATGGTGTAGTATTCATTCTGGGTCTTTTCGTGGAAATATTCCTTGTCTTTGCCCAACTTGGTCATCTCAGCCTTTCCTTCAGGAGTCGGGGCAAAGGCTGCAAGAGTACTAACAAATTCGCGGGAGACAGGTGCACAGATTTCGAGATAGTACCGGGCAATAGCATCGTAGGTGGTGGGTTGGGGCACAGGAACCTTGGCAGTAGATTCAATGGGTCTAACGGCAATGATGTTGTTACGCTTATCGCCGAGCCCGAGAATTTCCAAAAACTTATCAACTTCGACGCCGGAGTTAGAAGGCCAGACAGCAATGTGATCACCGGTTTCGTAGTGAAGGGGTGAGTTGCTGATATCGATTTCCATGTGGAGGCAGTGGCGGTCTTTTGAGTTGAACAATTCGCGGGATTCCGAGATGGTGGCTACATAGGGGTTGTGGGCATTGAACGGGCCCTTGGGCTCACCACGAAGATGACCAGCAGTGGGTTCACCGCGGTAGACGTTGCTGTCGGACAGAGAAAGATCGCTGCGGGGGGTGATGCTTACAACGGGCTCATAAACAGCCTCGCGTTCTTCAAGGTTCATTTTAGCAGCAAGAGCTTTCCACATGTCGTCTTTCCAAGCGATAAAATCTTCTTCCATGGTACCAGAGCCATCGTCACCCTCACCAGCCTCACCAATGCGGTGCGCACCGAAAGCCTGCAGTCTCTTGTTGACGAAACGGACCATGTAGTTGTAGTGTTCGTAGGTGTTATTTCCAAGACCAAAAATGACGTAGTTGAGGGTATCCAGAGGCGGGTCCCCAGCCTGAGAAAACTCGGCACTCTCCTCCTTGACAAACTCGTGGAATTCGGCAGCGTTATCGGTAGGTTCGCCCTCACCATAAGTAGCGAGTACGAACATCACAATCTTATCTTCGGGAACAGTATCAAGGGTATCGAAGTCGTAGTTTTCAATGTCAGCAACCATGGTCTCCAAACCAAAGCGGCTTTTGCCTTCCTTGGCAAGGCGAGAAGCATAGTCTTCGGCGGTACCGGTTTGCGATCCATAGAAAACAATGCAGTTTTTTCCAGATGATTCGAGAATTTCCGAGATGTTGCGAGTCTCGCCGGAAGAGGAGGCGGAAACAGCGGCGGCAGAAGGGTTAGAATCGGCAGCCCACAGCTTTCCCTTGGTAAGGTAAGCAACAGTACCGAGTAAAATAGTTGCCAGGACCACAAGGTCCAGCACGTCCAATTCGGCCATTATGGTTGTCGTGTATATAGATGATTGTCAAGTAATGGCAATAAATGACGGTTCGATGAGGTCCGATAGTGTCCGAGAGGAGATAATCTGGAAGCCGATTTTTCGCGCCTCCGATTAAAAGTCGAATTAACGAACACCGGGTTGTCGAGAATGACAGAGGACAGAGACGAACAAGTGCCAGACGCCAATCACTGTCTGCGAAGGACGTTGGTTTAAAAAGAAAGAAAAAATAAACCTGGCTCAAGCTTAGCGGCTCCGGGCTGCCGAGGAAGTTCAACCGACCTGGGACGATCGACGATGTTGGCGCTATAGAACAATGTGGGGCAAATCCAAAGGAACGGCGGCACCGTCACTTTTTAGGTTGTGGTGACTAGGATTGATTGATACGACCCGGACACAACTGGCAATTCTCACTAGACTTGGAAAAAAAGGAGTCAGAACCCCTAATATATGTACAATATGTATTTGGACATTTCAGCCTTCACCATTGAGACATATGGCTTACTTGTCCAAAAGATTTTTTTTCAGCACAAATGGGTCTTGTCGGTTGTGCTTGTCACGGTGTCCGGCCCGTCCCTCTTTTCGGATATGCGCATGGGGAAAAGCCATTGGCAACTACCTCCCATGCCCATACATATGTACCTTTACCGACACACATGCGGATATAGGTATGCACACAATATCTCTAGCGGATTCTTAATGAACTCCGCCCTTTGTGATATCGAGACATTTTGGTGTTTAGATTGGTGTACATATGTACATATGTAGTTATCTACAATGTTGCCGGATACACCCCGGGGAATTTTCCTCTGATATTGTGAAAGCCACATGTCTCATTTCAATAAGCCAATGTGATGGGGGCGCCGAGCTTATGGTTCAGGGTGTTCATACACACACGAACGCACTAAGCCGGGCGTAAAAGGACAACTACGCAAGCTTGAAGAACATCACGGGAGCTCATAAGTTTGTCCCCTACAACTCCGTGTACATATGTGTCGGGGCTTACCGTGTCTTTAACTATCAACTGTCTAGTATATGCAGTCGTAAAATGTACGAATGAATCTTCTTCGTGGCCAATGAAACCCATGACAGGACTTGAGAGGGCGCCAATTGGCATAAATGACACTTTGTCAGTTGTCGACTTCCGCGAAATGCGCATGCTAGTTAAGTTCTAGGCTTTTGAAAGCATGGTATCTCCAATGTACATACATACTATCACTCATGGTATTTTTATTACGATTTAGACATGTACATATCTACTTACGGGTAGAAATGTAGATCTACTCATGTAAAATGCAGTGTGTCGTCACGAGCGAACAGACATCCCACATCACGTAGGGTTATGCAACATAAATAGGGTCTAGATAAACTGGTGAAGTATGTATGTCCTGGCGGGCAACTGAGGGGCACCATTTGAGTGTATGTATGTATGCACAACAGTGAATAGTGTTTTCTGTTTTCATTCACTTGGATATATAGTGCGACGCTTTTGAAAAAGTAGTTGACCGGAAGTTATATATGCACATGTGTACATATGTCAGGTGTTTAGTCTTCTCGTTTTAACAGGACAATCGGGCCCCAGCTTCATCTTCATTAACTTGACTCATGCGGAAAACTACATATATGTACAATGTAAATGTGCACATATATATACCTAGTTATTGACAGTTGATCTATAGATGCGTTCACCTATGACATCACAACGGCCCTCGTTTGGGTCTTGCCCACATGTACATATGTAGAGGCCGGCGTAGTCTAGGCGCTCATCCCAGCCACCAGAAACAGTAAAGATGACAGGCCATCAGTCCTGCGTGGGATTCTTCAACATGTCAAAACGGCGCTTAGACAAGTCGAAAACCAACCACAAAAGGAAGCTCTGTGTATGTATGAACATGTACATGTGGTCATATAAAACTATATTGTGGGTGGTTGGATCAACGAAAACTGGTGGTGTACATATGTATGTATGTATGTACATATCTATGTCTTCAGAGACAGGCGTAGACGATGACCGATTTACTGAGATGGCACTTTGAATATCCAGGCTCTGGATTTCTGTCAAGATATTTGGTGCGTTGAAGTTGTTTGCTACACCGTCTATTTAGGTACATATGTCCACGTAAATACATAGACCGAGGAAAACAATCAAAGGCACAGTTTTGGCGCATCACCTACAACAGTCTGTGGATCTGCGGAGGGCGGTTACCAGCCACCACAGTAGACACTTATGTGTGTACATCCATCTATATCATACGTAACCTACACACGATATTTGTACTTATGCGCGTGTGTTGAAGTTGGATTGGTCTGGAAGGATTGCTTTAGCGTTAAAGGCTGATGATGTTGTGTTCATTGGACCGCAGCAACCACTTGGCCTGCGCCGTACCCTTGGCGAGCCGGTAGGTCACGGTGTTTAAAGACGCCCGATATTGAGAGGATGCGCTCAACCATGTGAGGGGCAATACGAACCAGCCTCTCGTTGAAGGGCTGAGGTTGTATGTACGTATCTGTTCATGCCCGCTAAACACGCCGTGACATCATTAGAGTGGCCTTGAAAACCTTCATGCTCCGCACTACACATGTACATCCATTTGTCCTACCTGGGATAATGCTACAAGCCGACTTCGTCTTGGTTTGTTTGTGTCATCAATCATCGAAATCCGTCAAAATCCCAAATAAAGTCGCTAGTCGTCATGACATGACTTTTACCAAGATTCCTTCACCTAATTATTCTTACTACTGTCAACGGGGAAAAAGGCTATATCGACATACTGACTATAGGTACCATCAAACCCTTCTATCAAAGCTTTACAAAGCTCAAGCAATCGTGCGGTGTAGCCTTGCTAGTTGACCTTCTCTTTCAAGTATCTTTGAGATTGCCGACCGAAGAGCCAAGATCAAACAATCATTCCGGCGATTGATTGCCTTTGATAGTCGGTCTTTTAAGCTCAAGGCCATCATTTTCCCATGTACCAGTACTTTGGTACAAACCCATATTAAACGTGGATTGCCGCATCAATTTCTCCAGTCCCGCAATCCTTGCCATCAAGTTTCTGTGTTTTCACATATTCCCAATTACTCGACAGTCGTCACGTCCCGAGCAATCGCTTTTGTTTGGTAGATCAGCCCCTTACCAACTAATCAGTGACCAACGATTAGAACCCAATATATGCACGAGACCGAACTTTAAGAATCACGACGACCGCTGTTCTGTCATATCCCATCACATAGGGAGTCACATATTTTCATCATCACCTGCTTCGCCAGTTAAAACGACGTGAATTCCGACCAGATTGACCCGACCGACAATCTTTAATACATTGCCGACATCTTTCAATCCAACAGTATTATACACATCGGTGGATGACGTACTGTTTGGTCTACTAGAAGACATGGGTAAGTCGATAGCTTGAAACTTGTGGATTGAATTCCCGACTATTTGGCTGTGGTGGTTGCACCTGTACATACATATGTATGTACATGCCTTGGCCACTCTTCCTTTCGATATCATGTGGCTGTGGTCTCAAACCGCTTTCATGTGCCTCTATGGAACAGGACGTCATTGGCATACCTTGTTTTTCTGAAGATACCCTGGCTATGCTAGTTGCATGTTCATATGTGTATCCAAAATACTCTGGGCTATGTGCATTTTTTATCGCATCCAGTTACCAATCATTGGATCCATCTTTACGCACTGCGCAAAAAAAAAACCACCACATTCCGGGGACTTCCTACACCGAAGGCGCGACTGGATACTCGCGATCCGCGAACATCAGCAGCCACCAACCCACATTGAGAGGTCCATGGTATATATGTATAAGCTATTTCGTAAGCTTAGCATGCTCGTGACCAATTTCTCTACTTGACACGGTCTTTGGAGGCGTCTACAGTACGCTGTTCTGTAACGGCCAACCCTCTCAATGATCGCTATCCAAACCAATTAATGGATTGTCATACCATCCACCAAATGTCATGGCGGTCTTCTCACGACGGTATTGCCATATAATTGGCAAGCCGGTTTTCATACACCCACAACCCCGGCTGCAAGGGCCACTGGTCCACAGCTTGTTTGCATCAACTAACATGCCTAATCCACCCCAGAGCCATTAGAAACCCTGAATGCGGACCGGTCTTCGCCAGAATCTCCGCCACAGCTGACCCATGATGTAACGCCGCCAGACGAATCGACCGATAACCAACGCGACAGTGTGATATATTCCCCTCGAGATGAAATAGCCGAACGTAAGCATGAACTGCTCAGAAAGTATTCGTTTGCTACGGACCCTGGATCACCAAACCCGAACCCGAGCCCGAGCCAGCCTCTAACTTCCCCTACGGTCGAGGCGTCTGAGATCCCGCGACATCCACCACCACTACACCGCCTGCACTCGCAGTCATTTTCTCACGCTTCAGCCTCGCCCCCCAAGGCATTCCGGCCATCTCATTTTCATTCTCGAAGTCAAAGCCGAAGCCCTAATTACTTTCCACCCATCAACAGACCCCAGTCGTCAAGGCCGTCTGCCGGCAGCCCGCCACCACTACCTCCACCCGTGCCTGGCGTCTTTTCCGTCTCTTCACCGACACATAGGCTCGCTGAAATTCCGCTCATACCATCGGTCAAAAGAAACCCTTCCATTTCTACTGTTGGCATTGCAGAAAACCCGCCTTCCGAAACGGCGGATTTAGAAGCACTGGTAAAATCAACTACTACCGCGGTACCATTACCCCCTTCCAACAGCTCTGCATCAGTGGTGACGCCCACGCCGGTAGACAGTACCGCCAGACCACCAGCTTCCTTGGGCTCGGGCCTTTTACAAAACTCTGGGATCCCAGCTCAATCCTCAAATCAGCAGCCATTGACATCAGCCCTCTCACCTAGTCCGGCCTTAGTATCGGTATCTGCTTCCGTGTCGCCGTTGAGCTTACTAGAATCTCAATCATCATCACAATACCCAATACCGTCCGTGGCGCAAGCTTTAGACTCTTTTGCGATCGCTCCTTCACATGACCCCCGCAACACCGAATTTGACAACGGAAAATACCATATTCGAAAGCTGCACTCTCGACCATCGATTGACGGAATTCTTGCTGCTGCAGCTAGACCTACTTCCAAAACCTTTCAGCATTCCAGAAATAATAGCGGTCCTTCGTCCATTGGTACCTCCCAACATACACATAGTCCACTATCGCCTCCTATATCCCTTCGATCATCCTCACGAACAGGACTTGCTGCCCATAGCCGAAGCTTCTCAAACTCAAGGGCCCAATCTCATTCTCGACATTCGTCACTCGACAACCCTCTGCCATTACGAGCGACCAACCCAAATTCTCACAACTATACCAGGTCAATAGATTCAGTTGGCGGCAATACAGTCAGAAGTATATCCAGTATTTCAAGCAGCAACAGCGGTAACACAAGCAAGACTTCTTCCACTAGTGATAGCGCTGGAACCGCTAGAGCAACCAGCGGTGGTTACGGTCACCACCGACAAACATCGATTGTCCATGGTATTCAACACTCTCGTAACGGCAGCTTTGCGAGTGCTTCGTCAAGCCCTTTGAGTCCGCAGATTATTGCCGTAGCTGGCGCCGCCTTGATTGCTGATCGTATGGAAGAGGCCCAGGCTGCACATATTGCATCAATTGCCGCCGCGTCACAGCCACAATTTTACCAAATGTTTTCTCCCATGAGTCCTCTAGGTGGCCAAGGAGCTTTGAATTCCCGTCCAGCAACATCTGGGAATGCATCCGTCACGTCATTGGCTCTCTCAATCAACGGTGATGCTACTGCCACACCACCTTTCAGGCGGCCAGAGCGTCGAACTAGTTCCCGCACCAGGAGAGAGCATTCATATCAGTCGTCAGATGCTGGTCGAAATATAAATTTGCACACTATGACAGACCCCATTACGGAATATGCCCGTCATGTCTTGAGCACAACAGTGAGACACCCTTTTTCATGTATTTAGGAATGCCGGTAAATGGTCTTAGATAACCCATACTTAGACCGTGAAACATGCATAACCACATACACATATTGTAATTTTCGCTGGAACTGACTTTTTTTGCTAACCAGATTGAACAGTTTATACAATTGGCCGATGCCAAGCTGAACGCATGCCTGGTTCCTGGTCCTAACGGCGAGGAGCGTCATGTTGACACGGTCTGCGGGGCCGGGGTGGATCCAATATTTGACGCCGTGATCGAGTCCTTGGGCCATCTTTCAATTCATCGACCGAAGCCAATTATTGACTCTATGATGCTCTGGCGGAAAAGTAAGAGCGACAATGTGGCAGAAGCGCGGGAATTTGTCGAGAATGGTCGTGTTATTCAAGGGTCCGGAATCCCGGCAGGACGCTTGACACGACGCAATACGGAACCAGTTAACCACGTCTTTTCAGCCCTCAATGATTCTCATAGTACAGAAGCTTCTCGATACCAATTCATTGCTAATGCCGAGAGGAAAGCCAGCGTTTCAATCTATATATTGTGTCGTGTCCTTCTGGAAATCACTCGGCAGAGTTCCGTGGCCGCAATCACCCCCGAAACCGAGGACAAGCTAGAAAACATTATTTTTGGACAGCTAAAAGGGGCCGAACCGGAACAACTTCTAGCCTCTCACGTCAAAATGGCCAATTGGAACATATTTGCCATGCTGCTTGGCCAGATGAGCAACATTAGCTTTCAAAACGTAACGTCACGATTTTTGGCAGATCTGGAACGGTCTCTTCGTGACTTGGCTGCAAAGAGTATTACCTCACCGTTGACACAACACCTTGAAGGCAGGACCGAGCTGATTTTGTGGGGGATGAAGTACCTGAAAATTAAGCGTTACCCAAATGAAGCTTGGGACCAAGCATGTGACTTTTTGATCGATCTGGGACGTCTATTCAAAGAATCTCATGGCTCTCGGATGAAGACTGCGTTTTGTCAAGTTTTCGATCTTTTCCTTCGTCCAATAGCCGCAACAGCTTCGACGGCCGACTTCTCTCATCCAAAATGGAGCGAGGTTCTTGGCTGTACAGGTACTAAGCTTGCCCAAATGATCCAGAAACCGAAGAATTGGCCTGCAGCCTTCCCATTAACGGCGACACTATTGTGTGTTTCACCCATGGAGCAATTCAATCCACAGTGGACACAGTTGATTCTCCCGCTACAGAGCAAGTTCAAGGATCGTTGTACCAAGAACATCGCATTGCAGGTCATTGCAAGACTGGTATGGACATACTTGTACCGTGCTACAGACTCGCCATCAAATACGACCCGGAAGTTGGACGAGGTTATGCGAATCGTTTTATCAGGCTCAGGCAAGCGGAGCATTGTAGCGTCTGATTCCTTGATTGTCGATCCTATTCTCTTAATCATCCGAATCATTGGGTACAAGTTACCAGCCTATTGCATCGAGAAAATAATCTTCCCCCTCATCGGAGCAGAATTGTTTATGTCTCGCAAGGACGTAAAGATTGAGCAGATTGACCCTGATCGTGCGATGATAGGTATACGGGCATTACTAGCCATTCTATCTGATATTGAGCAAGGAGAAGCGGCTCGTCCGGAGTTTCCGCACTTCTATCCACCACCACTTCACCTGGATAAGCTCCCTACGTCACCCACATCTTCTTTCTCGGCAACTCATAAGCCCACTGCTCAGTATGCTCAACCGCCAACACCTCCACCTCCACGACCAGTGAAACTCACGGGACCACCGAATATTAGCACTTTTGACACTAAAACTAAAGACCTTTACGGCCGGTTTTGTGTTATTCTGAGTAATATTGCTTTGTCGTGTGACTCTTCATTTGGAGGACAGGCAGCTCTCGATGAAAAGTTCAGTGGCACCACACCACGAACCCCCATGAGTGAGTCGTTCAGCTTCAGGAGTGGTGATCACATGACGGCCAATGAACAAAAGCAGTTATACTATGACTTATTGTTGGTGGCTATCAATGCCTTGCCGAGATGCATATCTCCTTTGATACCATTTGGATCTGTTATCAACTTGTTATGCACCGCCACGGCACATGTTCAAACATCGATTGCCGAAGCTGCAGCTAAAGCCCTTAAGTGCATTGCCAAACAATCGCATGCCAACAATGTGCGCAAAAGCTTTGCTACCTTTATCTTTAGTTTCGATGGGCGCTATTCCACCATGAACGATGGTGGAATGTTGGGCCCTGCACATATCGAGAACACGCTCCGTCTCTACGTTGAGATTCTCGAAGCTTGGGTCCAGGAGATCCGTCAAAAGATTGAACTTCACGAGGCTGTCAACAACGCGGATCCGTCAAAGGCTCAAGATCCCCGTGGATTACCACCTGATGTTAGTTCATCCAAGGTAGAAGTTGATGCTGTAGAGGCTCATGGGCTGTTCTTTTTGTCTTCGCAATCGCGGCGGGTCAGACATTATGCAATCACCGTTTTGAAACTCATTAAAGAGTTTGATGTTGTGTTGAATCAGACAGACCCTTCCCCAGAAAGCAACGACGATGAGAAGAGCACAGCAAGATTGATTGATGTCATTGAAAAGTACGCCGGTGATATCATGCATATTGACCTCGACAGCCTGAGCTTAGCAGAGCGAACTCGTATGCAACTGGGAAAGAAGAGCGGTAACAGTTACATGGCCTTGTTGGATCTATGCACCTCTGATGAGGCCGTTGGTTACGACTCCCAGCTCTGGGTCAAGGTGTTCCCGAATCTCATACGTATTGTTAACGAACACTGCCCTCTGTTGGTTATGATTGGCAGCGAGGCTATTTTCAATCGCATTGCGCAGATGTATCCATTCATATGTGAGATTGCAGAGCCGTCTAGGTCACCATATTCCAATGTAAGCAATGACCTTGGGGCTCGACCTTTCAATGACCCGTTCGGGACACCCATACCAGGCAAGTTACCTGGTGGCCATAGTGATGCTACCATTGAACAATGGAAACTGTTTCTGATATTTGCCTGCGCCACTATGAGTGATGCTGATGCCACTCCGGGCCAGGTTGTCTTCCAGACTGGTAGTTCATTACAGCCTCAGGGCACACATGGTACTGGATTGAACGCTGGACACATTCGCAAGGGGTCTGGATCTACTCAAAACGGAACGCACAACAACACTCAGTCTGCATCGAAAGGGCCAGCCGAGTCCTTATTTAGCGCGCGCAATCTTCTCAAGCATCTTCTTCCACTTCTTAGTGCTTCCTCGGAACGGGTAAGAGAGTCCGTCGTCGTTTCCATTGGCAATATCAACTACTGCTTGTTCCGGTGCCTCTTGGATGTCCTGCAAAGTTCTGTCAGGCAATGCAACGAGGATTTTAGGTCTCGAACTCATGTGCGACCCAATTCTGCTCCTCGAAGAAATCCCCGCTTGGATATTCTTCGTACCTCAATTACTCACATCTACCGTTTGACTGCTCGATTCCTTCGCCCCGAATACAGCGCCTTCAACGAAGAAGACATCATGAAGAACTTGGTCACATACACCCATGAACTCAAGCTTTTTTTGATGGACCAAACGGTAGTTCTTGACTGGGCATATCAAACGTTGCGCCAGCATTATTGTGGTTTGGTTCAGGAACTGTACGAAGGTATCGAGAGGACCCCAGATCCATCCAGATGGATGACATTTGACACTCGCCGGTCAGCATTCTTGTTGATGGAAGACTGGTGTGGATATTCTCCTACACAAGATCAAATCAAGAGACGCGAGGAGGAGATGCAAAGAAATTTGTTGAGTCGAAAACCCACCCAAGAACACAGGGCGACCCTAGAGCATGAAAAAAGAGAGCTCCGGACCGCCGCGCTGAATGCTATGGCATCAATGTGTGCTGGTCCCATCAGCATCAAGACCCCAGGAGGTAGAAACCTCGGCTTCAATGCTGGTCGTTTAATTCAGTGGATCGAGGCTATTTTCAACTATGGAAGTGATCGTTTGAACATCGTCGGAAAACGGGCCCTGAAGAACTTACTATCGCATAATGCCGAGTTCCCGGAACTCATGGAGCATTGTGTATCACGATGTTACTCTATTGAGAATGTGAGAGTCTTGGAGTATTACTTCACTGTCGTGTCTGAGGTTCTTATTGCCATGCCAGATTATCCCCAAAAGAAGTACAAGGTCATCATGCTCTGCCTTTGGACTCTGGGTCACGAGAACCCTTCGATTCGTTCTCTTGCCGCCAATCTCCTCCAGATATTTGATCTTCCCGCAGCAGACTCATTAGACCCAGACAACACGATATGCATGCCCGATGGTGATGTCTTAGCTCTGACTACCGGCGTTGTGGGCCCAGTCAGTCATGATTATAGCGTCATCAGCATTGCAGACCCCACCCCCGGTGTTTATAAACAGGCCCAACAGCAGATTAGCAGTCGCTTGGCCTATGCTCACAGCGATCTAGCCATTCATGTATTTTCTGAGTTCGCCTTGGTTTTTAATGATATGCATGAAATGAAGACGCTACAGCAGAGAAAAAACCTGGTGGCGGTCGTGTTACCGTGGCTATCGGCTATTACGTTGACTAATGAAGCGACTAAAGCGCCATCTCCCGAATCATATGTTGTTCTTGCAGGCCTGATGGAAATCACAGTTCGATCAGTAGATGTTATGGAAACTGGAGTTCGGGACCTTTGGTTAAGTTTAGTTGCGGGGTCTGCGAATCCAGCCAACTCCGATATTGCATTGTCATTCGTTGTCTCGCTTTGCCTGGAACGTTGCGAGCAGAACTTCGTCAAGTACGTCAAGCAGATTGTGGTATTTTTGGCCGATTCTGGAGACGTTTTGGATTACCTGATGCAAAGCATAACCCCCAAGTCCATGGTTCCAGGTGAAAGGCGTATGTCAGTTTCGCCACCGCCACTTCAGGAGACGGAGATGTTTCCATATACTGCCGATTTATCTAAGGTTTTGCCTACCGGAAATAAAGTCGGACTGTCACTTGGACAACTTTCTCTTATTCTTCTCACCGATCTAGTTATTCCTGGGGTTTACTTTCCACATACCCAAATCCCATCAATCTTGCAAAGTATTTTTGTGCTTTGGGATCATTATACACCCCCAGTTCAAGAACATGCTCGGAACATGTTAGTCCATTTACTTCATGCTGTCATATTGGTTCCGTATGCGTCGGCCCTATCCCCACTACTTCGAGGTGCTGCTGCCACCCTAATTTCTGATATTCGTGGCAACAAGCCTTGTGTAGTTTGGTCTTATGAGGACAACAATGGAAACGGTCGTGGCGGTAAACATAACGTACCACCACAAATGGAAGACCTCGCTGCACGTGTTATACCTATAGTTGAGGCTGCCATTCCTGGAGTGAAAGAGGCCTGGGCCAGTCTGTCTCTTAAATGGGCAACCTCATGTGCCGTTCGCCATTTAGCTTGCCGTTCTTTCCAGACTTTCCGCTGTATCTTTGCTGGACTCGATGCGCAAATGCTGGGCGATATGCTTGTACGCTTATCCAATACTGTCGCCGATGATGATGCTGAAATTCAGTCCTTCTCAATGGAGATCCTGACCACTCTGACCACCATCGTCACCAAGTTTGATTGTGATAGTCTCCTAGGGTTGCCACAGCTTTTCTGGACGATGGTTGCGTGTCTCGACAGTATCAACGAGGCAGAGTTCCAAGAAGCACTAGCCATACTGAAACAGTATTTACAGAAAGTGGATTTAAGTAGTCCTGCTGTACAAAGTATCCTTCTTGGAGGTAGGCCAGACAAATGGGATTTTGATGGACTAGCCCTGTTGGTGTACAAGGGGCTACGTTCGTCAGCGTCCATAGATCTCACTTTAGAGATCCTATGTGACCTCACTGTTTTTCCTTCTGGCCCTTTGGTCGGAGACGATATCCGTCTAATGCATCTTGTCCTCGGCAACATGCCCCGCATGATGCACTTTTTGGATGAGCATGTTTCTGGCGCGCCTCTTGATCTTGATGACGATATAATTGGCTCCATTAACGTCATGATTCAATCTGCCGATGACGCCCATCACATCTCTATATCTGCAACATTGCATGCCTATCTTGCTGGCTCTTATCCATCAGCTGCTAGTTTCCTTTCCGAAGTGTTGGCAGCCCTCGCGAATGCTTACTTTCCCGACTCACAGTCCGCTATGCTAACATGCGTGATGGGTATGTTGACGAATTCTACGCCTCGGGTCCGCGCCAAAGCCATAGATATGTTGGACTCACTACTGTTGATGATTGATACACAGCGCTCCGATATGGTCATCCAGGGGCCTGACTTGATTTCTCCAGTTCTTCGCCTTCTCCAGACAGAACACTGTACTGATGCCCTTCGTCTTATTGATAAGTACTCCATACTCGCCATGTCTTCACAAGCCCAACTTGGACCCTATGACAAGGCGCATCTACGTATGTGTATGTGCATAGCCTCTAGTGATACTTCACCTACTATTCCCGTTGAGTACACCAGGACGCCGTCCTTGTTTGGAATTCCGGATCGCAACGGTTGGGGTGTGCCCATGCCTGCTAAGCGGGCAGAAGTTGCGCGTAATAATATTCATGCCACATTTTACATGTGTCAGGGTACCACAGAAACAAATACCAACCAAAGCACGCCATCGCAGCCACAGCGTGTAGGGACAGATGTGTCATTTGCAACCGACGATTTTGCGTATGGGGTGTTCAGTCCACCACCTGACAGAACTGGCACCATGTTGTCAGATGAAGGTGGTCTCCATGCCAGTTCAGTTATGGGTGACCTTGCTACAAAGTTAGATTCTCTTGATGACTTCTTTGACGATGTCGACACTAGTTCTCACATGAGTGCCATTTCCAACCATGAGCCTCTACCTGGCCGGGCACAATTATACGAAGAAACGGTCCTGCCCATGATGCAGGCGTCAATTAAAGAACATTCGTTTGCCGATGGGTTTGCTTCCACGCCTAGAAATGCCAGTCCTTTTTCTAACGCAGGACCGACATCCCATCCACAATCGGCTGCTACGTCTATCTTGTCGCCACTCCACCAACAGCAGCGGCCGGGAACCGCTGGTGGCGAGACAACATCTAGTAGTTCACAACTCTCTCCATATGGTCGCTTTGCCGCCCATTCGCGCAGTGTGACATCTCCTAGTGCTGCAGCTGGTCTTCACCCGACCATAGCTATGCTTCACGAGGAGATTAATGACGAAGAAAAGGGTTTTATTTCTGAGCCAGATGATGAAAGAGGCCGCCGCCCTTTCATACTACCACAGGCTTCAAACTTGGGGCCTACATCTGCGTCTGTAGGTCCACCATCATCACGCTCTAACACTAGTCGCCCTCCGGGACGTCAGATGCTCCGGCGGGCGAATCCAAGTCTCAGTGGCAGTCGTGACTTGTTCATGCGGAGTCCGCCTATGCCAGCTATGCCGCCATTACCTGATATTGCTAGCCAGCTGGGCCATGGTGCGCCAAACTACTCGGCAAGTAACTATGCGGGGTCGCAACGGGCTCAGAGTCCAGGTGGTATGAGTATTGTCAGCCCAAAGGGGACTGAATGGGTTCGATCTGGAGCTTTAACTGGGTCGGAGGATAATGTGCTCTGATTGAGTAATGTTTCTGGATGCACGAGAGTATAGGTGGATGAAGATTTATGATTTGATGACTAGAAATTTTTGTATTTAGATTTGATGTTACCATGATGTTTCTCAAGTTCGTTGCTATTTGAAGTGTGGTTTATTGAGTTCATCGTGAGGCACGTGCGCGTCGTTTGGTATGTCCAGTAGATCAATTGTGACGGGCATTACACAGACCAAAGTCCATAGTTGACTTTTTTCATAGTGTGTCAAGTTGATCGTTGTTTTACTACGGACGTTATACATCACTATGTTAAATGGTAGGGCTACATTTACAGCATCAAGGGTTACATTGGTAATTTCATCATTAACTCACTATCAGACGTTAGCAAAGTGTAAAAGCGCTACACCTGTTCATTCTAATATGAACGGACGAGAAAAACCAACCCTATCGAATAACGCAAAAATGACGGTCTCTTCCCGGGAGGTTCTTAATAACGATGGCGGGTTGAATAATCTTTGGGACTGACTACCAGACCACGACCCTTTTTAGCTCCACGGAAAACAGTCTCAATAATATCGATGAGCTCTTGCTTATCCTCAAGCACCCAGTTAAGTTTATTGTTGTTTCCGGTACCGAAATCGCAAAGCATGTGTTTATTCCGGAAAAAGACTAAAGCGCAGGAACAGTTAAGTTAGTTTAACGTTACTTTGAGGAATAAATGTAGGAATATCCCACTTACACATGATTGTACACGGATCATACAATTCGTACATCTGGTTAAAGTCGGGTACTTGGGTAACATCACAAACATAGACAACGGCAAAGTTGCGCACCTTGTCGGCAATCTTGTAGAGAACTTCGTCCTGGCGCATACACTCTGGGTCGTAGTCGTGACCGAAGCGGATAACTACCAGACGGTCCTCTTCGCTGAGGATGGCCTGATCGACGTGCCACGCAGAAGGCAGATGAGGAATGACGACGGATCCCATTTTGTGGCGATTTGGTTGATTAAGTGATTGTGGTGCGGGGTGTTATTATTGGGTGTAGTTAGTTCACTGTAATGACGAAATGCATCAAGATTTGGACAAATGCGCATAGACGCGCGCAGCCTAACAATCTAAGCGCATCCGCTGAACCGAAGATTACCCGAGTAGCGCTGGAACATAGCCGTTCGCCCTGCATGGGTCAGTAAGCGCCTTTTCCGAAGTGAACACATAAACCACTACACATGTAAAACGAGTAGCCTAGATGCCGGCCACGTTTCCTTCGTCTGTGCTTTGTTAAGTTTATGAATAGACGAATGTGATGTTGAGAATATGAATAGTAAAAGTTTCACAGAATACATTTCTGGTTTGAGCCAAATAGGTCTTACAGTCCGTCGTTGTATCGTAGGAGTCAGAAGGGCCGGTGTCTCGGTCAGCGAACGTCCACGGACTTCCCTATTCAGACATTATCGGACTGACCCCGGAAGCAAATATGCAGGATATGTAGGAACAACTGGCATTCACATTGATGCAGTTTAGCTCAATCGCAGTTTAGATATTTTGGTGACAGAACCGTGCAGATGCCTGTAGAAAAACTGGGGTGCTTGCGATTAGGGACACTATTGCTTAACAGCGTGTGTTTCTGGTTCAAGAGTGACGACAGGGTAGCAGTTAACGCAAGGTGGTTAATACTTTCACATCTTTGTCTGTTGTCCTTTCGAAGGGACAACCCACCTACTTTTTGTTTATAAAACCACCTCCTTCTCGATGTCAAAGGGATTTATCCTTTAGATCTTAACACCTCCATATACATACATACACTATCGTGTTTTTCTTCCCAAGTGCAATTGGACACTTGTTGACAGCCGCGCTAAGGTTGTTAAAGTCGCCTCTAGACTTTCCTACACATTCCGCTCGCCTCTATTCGTCGCTCAGAGGATTCCACTGTTTTCGAATTTCTGGGCTTTTTTGTTGCAGTGACTCTGCCTATTTATTGGGTCTTCCGTCGCAAATTTCCACTTTCGATTTTCTCCAATTGTTCTTCTTATTATCTAGTTTTTTCTCGACAAATACGCATATCCACCATGTCGGACACTCTAGCAGAAGAGGTCCCAGTGGTTCCACCGGCTGCTGAGGCTGCTGCCCCGGAGCCCTCGCCCGCCGAAAATTCCAATGCTGCCGCCGAAGAGGCGTCTCCCGTTCCCGCACCGGCCCCCACTGAGACTGCTGCTCCTACAGAGGCTGCTGGACCTGCCGTTCCCGAAGCTTCGCCCGCTGAGACTGGCCCTGATGGCGCTTCGCCTGCGCCCGTTGCTGGCCCCGCTCCTCCGGCTGGTATGCCAATGCCTATGCCTGGTATGCCTGGTATGCCCGGTCAACCTTCTCCCGAACAGCTTGCAGCCATGCAACAGCAATTGGCCCAGGAGGCTGCCCGCAACGGAATGACTGTTCCCCAGTTTGTTGAACAGGTCCGTCGCCAGCAGCAAGAAAATGCAATGCGCCGTATGCAGGCTGCTCAGCAGGAGATTATGGCTAAGAATGGTGGCAAAATGCCCATTGGTCCAGACGGCCAGCCTATCAAGATCGGTATGACCAACACTGGCGTTCCCATTCCCATTGTGGTTGGTCCTAATGGCCAGCCTATTCCTGTGGCAATCGGACCAAACGGCGAGGTCGCCCCTGTTCGTTTGGGTGGTCCTCCTCCTGGATCCCGCCCCGGATCGGCTGCTGGGCCTCCTGGTACCCCTCTGACTAGAGAACAGCTGGAAGAGCGCAAGCGCATGGTGCAACAACAAATGCAAGTACGCATTGCTCAGCAACAAGCGGCTCTTGAGGCCATGTCACCCGAAGAGCGTGCTATTCACGAGGAGCGTGTTAAGAGCCAACAAGCTGCTATGACGGAGGCCTTACAGAAGCAGAACGAAGCCATTGATAAACAGAAGGCCGTCCTGGACGCCATGTCACCTGAAGAAAGAGAAGCTGCTGAAGAGCGTGCCAAGGTCCAACAAGCTGCCATGCAAGCTGCCATGCGCCAACAACAGGCTGCCTTTGCTGCCATGTCACCTGAAGAGAGAGCAGCTGCTGAAG
Source organism: Huntiella bhutanensis (assembly GCA_002018275.1). Lineage (NCBI taxonomy): Eukaryota > Fungi > Ascomycota > Sordariomycetes > Microascales > Ceratocystidaceae > Huntiella > Huntiella bhutanensis. The sequence continues at coordinate 101,217 of MJMS01000021.1, forward strand.
AGCGTGCCAAGGCCCAACAAGCTGCCATGCAAAATGCCATGCGCCAACAGCAGGCCGCCTTTGCTGCCATGTCGCCCGAGGAAAGAGCAGCTGCTGAAGAGCGTGCCAAGGCCCAACAGGCTGCGATGCAGAATGCGATGCGTCAACAACAGGCCGCCTTTGCTGCCATGACTCCAGAACAGAGAGCCGCTGTCCAACAGCGGATGCAAAACCAGCAAGCAGCCCAGAGAGGTCCCCCACAGCCTCAGCCAATTCGCCCCGGCCCACCCAACCCGGCTGCTCTTGCTTTAATGAAGTTCCTTCGTGGCCAGGACCTCAAGCCCAGAACCGTCATCATGGATGATGTCCGCAGAGAAATGTTCAAGGGTAAGTTTTTAAATCTATGTATCAAGTTACCGTTGAATTCAAGCTAACCAGTTATGTCCCAATAGTCAAGCGCGCTCTTCGCGTTATCCAGACCCCCGCCTACGAAAAGGCCCGTAAAAAGAACCCTCTTCTCCCCGAGATCAGTGATAGGGCTTCATTGGAGAACACATTCAAGCTCCTTCCCATGTCAATGCTTGCTCTCCGCGTGGAGAAGAAAGATCCACATGCCGGACACAACCACGGCCCCGGTGGCCACCAGGGCAAGAAGGCCAAGCGTGTCAAGGGCCTGTGGACCGTAGGTATTGTGCAACAGCAAGACGCAGAGGATGAAATGTACTACATCTGGATGCACGAGGGTAGCCAAGTCAAGACCAAGTTGTATTCTTTCTTGGCGTTGATTCTTATCTTCCTGATTGTACTTTACCCTCTGTGGCCTATGAAGCTGCGCCTGGGTGTTTACTACCTGAGTTGGGGTTTCCTGGGATTGCTGGGTCTATTCTTTGCCATGGCCATTTTCCGTGTTATTCTCTTCTGCTTCACCTACATTCTCATGCCTCCGGGTCTGTGGCTGTACCCCAACCTCTGGGAAGATGTTTCCTTCATGGACTCGTTCCGTCCTGTGTGGGCGTGGCACGATGTAAGTTTTCTTCCCCTGCACTCGTACCATCACGACCTTGAAACTTTGCTAACCATATTTCATTTATATAGCCTAACCCCAAGAAGAAGAAGAACAAGAAGAAGGCGGCTACCAACCCCGAGACTCTGGGCGCTTTCCCTGGCCAAGGTTTAGGGCCAGCTCACGCGAGCACTACGGCTACTGAGACCCAAGTCGCTACTGCCGAAAGTGAAGGTGTGGTGCAAAGGGTGCCGTATTCTGCACCTGAGGTCGAGGAGGTTGCCGAGTAGATGTCATAGTTTACAAAAGAGATTAGTTGGGCAGTATTCGTTTACGAAGTTTTTGGTTGAACGGTCTATGATGGGCTTCAAATGTATCAGTATGCTGGTTGCTGTACTGTTGGTTATGGTAGTATTCTTTTTTCGTTTTTGTTGATTTCATTTTTATTGCTTTTCGCTTTGCTTTCCAGTCGTATGTATTTTGATCAAAATGTGGCTGTATACCGGTTATGCATGATGTCATCATTTTTATCATTTAACCCATGCCCGGATGTCACTTGGAAACTTGTGATTTCGTCTATGACGTCATGTTTGCGATATTAAACCCTCGACAGCTATAGCTGCTTGTAAAAAAACGAATGCGTCTTTTCCTTGCCGTCAGGTCCCATACTATAATTTGGAATTTCCCCAACATGCTTCCAGTTTAGTTTATGAAATAGAGCCTCTGCCGGTCCACCGGATTCACTATTCAGCGTCTTGAGGAACGATATGGTCAACACTGAAGGACTACAAAGATCAATGGGCTACAATGGGAAAGTAACGGTAGGTAACATGCAGAAATGTTGACGAACATCAGATGAGAGTCACAGTTTTATAGGGTCAACTTACCAACAAGGACCTGCCCTTCTTTTTTGCCTCCTCCTCAATCGCCTTCATCATCAACGTTGCACCTCCTTGTCTCCGATACCGCGAGCTCACAAAGACTTTATCAACTTCAGCCCTGCCTGGACCGGTCTCTTCCTCGCAAATAGCTAGAAGAGCTATGCCGATTAACTGGGCACCAGTAACTGACAATGGCGGTGGCGAGCTTGAAATGTTCGATGTGTCGAGAAGAAGAATGAGGACCCGTTGACCGGTAGCGACAAGGAAGGTGGTGTTCTTCCACCAGGTGAGGAGCTTTTCATGTGAGAGGGGAGGTAGAAATGTTGAGGTGGTCTGGTCGCGAGTTATACTGTGGGCATGGAGAGCCGCGAGATATGGTATGAGGAGAGCATCTGTTGTAGGGTCAAACGGGCGGGTTTTGGAGCTCATGGTGGCAAGCCGTGGATTTTGCGGTTGTCGTCGGGATTGGGGAGGGGACTCGGTCCTTCCGATTTTCGTGGCGATGTTTGTTTGTTAGAGTCCTGATGATATGACGTCTAGACAACCCTGAGTGGGGTCACATGCTAGGGTTTTCACCATATTGTGCGTATCGTGGTAATCCTTTCGATAATGTCATTTTTTCTGCACAACAGAAATGTTGGTGAATTGGACAATGAGACATCTCTTTTACTCATTGTTTGTATCACATGTCGATTATCCGTTAAAGGAAATCCAGCTGACACACGATGTTGAAAGCACATAACGTCACCAGCTGAGACCTCGCGCCAGGATGCGTACCCTTGCTTTGGACACGAGCAGCTCGCCACTTGTTGCGGCGAGTCAATGTCAATGTTCCGAGGGCTTACACATTACACATATAAGATATGGAAAGTAAGAAAGAGGCCTCCGGTGGCAGTGTATCCTCGGGGTTGTAGCGATTGGACCGGGACGGTACGATAGTCAGGAGAGTCAACACTAATGTTGACAGGACGTCTGTTCATGTGTACAAAGAAACTAATGCCAACTTCGTCCTAACATATGTACTCTGTAATAGAACCCCACCAAGACTAAGTTCAGCTCTTGATGATCTACCCCTCCATCACGTAGCCCTAGTATCACAGTGATATACTTGCAGGCTCTAAAGATCCACCATCCACTAATATGCATGTACAACCATGCCTCGGGCCCTCTGCCATCGGCCAAGGAATTCACCGAACGGACTGGACCCATAAGCCGAACGACACTTGAAACGAGAATCCCTGGCGGTAGTTGCAACACGAGAGCTGCATTGGCTCACCATATATACGATTATACCCCGCCTGTAATTTTGATTTATTCTTTTCCTGATTTCTATTTTTTTTATTGATACCTAGGTTTCTATTTACCCCGCAGACGTAAGCATCTGCTTACCCCTTTCCTCTTCAAATCTTTCGCAATCAAGGCCCGGTGCTTTGAATCAAATCCCGGCATTCATTCCCGTTCCTTTAGTTAGATCCGCAATCATCACCGTTTACTATGCACTCACTCTGGCTCAAGGCCGAACGCGCCATGGCCAATGCGGCCGGCGAAGAACATCATTCGCATACAACCAATGGCGTAGACTGTACCTCTCTTCACCCCGAACCTCACCGTGATCATCGTTTCCAATCATTTGTGGCGCCTTCGTCTGGCGACGTCAAGTGGTATGTTGACGGTGCTTCGTACTTCTGGGCGCTTTCGGAGGCTATTTCTAGTGGGTTGAACTGAGTATTTCAGATTCATGCGCATGTACTAACTTTCTCACAGAGGCCAAGTACAGCATTTACATTCTGGATTGGTGGTTGAGTCCGGAGCTGTATCTCCGCAGGCCACCCAGCAAGAATGAACAATATCGCCTGGATAACATGCTCAAGGCCGCGGCTGAAAGAGGTGTTAAGATCAAGGTGATTGTGTACAAGGAAGTAGAAGCTGCTCTTACCCGTAAGTTAGTTCAAGTAACACAAATATCTTTTCACCGACGAGCATGAACTAACAAAGATACAGTCGATTCCAACGTTTGTCTCTCTTGATTTTTAACATGTGTAAATTAAGTTATACTAACTCCATGTAGCACACGCGCCGCCATCTGGAGGCTCTGCATCCTAACATTTCTGTTTTCCGCCATCCTGATCACACGCCTATGGGCTATGACATTAAGTCTAATATCACCAACGCATTCAAGGGGTTGACACTTGATGCCGCTGGTCTCTCTAAGCTCTCGAGCAACGTCGTTAAAGACATCTATGGCACTAGTGAAGATGTTGTCTTATATTGGGCCCACCACGAGAAGCTTTGCCTTATTGACCACCGTCTTGCCTTCATGGGTGGCCTTGACGCTTGCTACGGTCGTTGGGATACTTCGGACCATCCCATTGCCGATGCCCACCCCGACGACTTGGACCAGATTGTCTTCCCTGGTCAGGATTACAACAATGCCCGTGTCTTTGACTTCGCCGACGTCAAGAACTGGGAGCAGAACAAATTGGACCGCACTAAGACATCGCGTATGGGCTGGAGTGATGTTAGTATCTCTATGATTGGACCTATCACCGGAAGTCTGAAGCAGCACTTTACTGAGCGCTGGAACTTTTTGTTCGATGACAAGTATGGTGTCAAGAACCCTGGAAAGTATGAGCGCATCGATGAGAACGCCCATGACCCCGTGGAGGGATCCTCACGACAAGAAGATAACGCTGGAGAAGACAGCCACGTCAGCCGGTTCCTGCAACATGGTATTTCCAAGATGCACCGCAAGTTGAACAAGTACAATGTCTTTGACGACAACTCGGATGACGAGGAGAGAGAGCAGAAGCCAGGCCAGAATATTCCTCGTATTCAGTTGTTAAGAAGTGCTTCCAAGTGGTCGCATAACTGCTACCTAGAGCATTCCATTGCCAATGCCTATATTCATACCATTCGCAACGCTAAGCACTTTGTCTACATCGAGAACCAAGTAAGTATCTATGCGCAACTCTGATTTCAGTCACTTTCTCTAACATAAAATCAAGTTCTTCATTACCGCCACCAACGATGCCCAACACCCCGTTGGCAACAAGCTCGGTGCTGCCATGGTTGACCGCATCGTTCAAGCCCACAACGCCGGCGAATCCTTCCTCATCATCGTCGTCATGCCGGCTGTTCCCGCCTTTGCTGGTGATCTCAAGTCCGACGGTGCCCTCGGCACCCGTGCAATCATGGAATTCCAGTACAACTCGATTTCTCGCGGTGGCCACTCCATCATGGAAGAGGCGCGCAAGCAGGGTGTCACAGATCCTACCCAGTACATCCAGTTCTACAACTTGCGTAACTTTGATCGCATCAACGTGACTTCGGACATGAAGTCGGTCGAAAAGGAAAGTGGTGTCCGTTACGAGGATGCCCGCCGGGAGCACGATGATGCCGTTGGAGCCGGTTACGGGGACCGTGGTGAGGAGACTCAGGGTACTTCGCAGTACGAGCGCTACCAGAAGGCTGCTGAGGGTAAGGACAGTAAATGGGACACTATCTCGTCCTGCTACATGGACACCCCCACGATGCTCAACGACATCCCCTGGGAGGGCGCCCCTGAAGATGAAATCGACTCTTTCGTTTCCGAGGAACTTTACGTACACAGCAAGATCCTCATTGCCGATGACCGCATTGTAATTTGCGGATCCGCCAATCTCAACGACCGTTCACAACTCGGAAACCACGACTCCGAAATTGCCGTGTATATTGAAGACCCTACGCCCGTAGAATCCACCATGGAAGGCCGCCCCTATATCGCCTCACGCTTCGCTACCTCTCTCCGTCGCTACCTCTTCCGCAAGCACCTTGGTCTTCTCCCTCCCCAGCCCCACGACAAGCCCACCGCTAACTGGAACCCCGTTGACCGTGGCATTAACCAATACGACTTCGGCTCGCCAGCCGATAGCCTAGTCGCCGACCCTATGACTTCCAACTTCCGCAACCTCTGGAGAGGAACAGCCCGGGAAAACACTGAGGTGTTCACTAAGGTATTCCACAATGTGCCCAACGACAAGGTACGCTCTTGGAAGGAATACGATGAGTTTTTCACCAGCAAGTTCCGCATGCCGTCGGGTGATGCTAAGAAGGACGAGAAGGCCGAGAAGAAGGATGACAAGAAGGAAGATGGCAAGGTTGACTATGGACATGTCGTCCAGAGTGAGTTCCCGGGTGGCGTTGACGAGGTTAAAGAATGGCTAGGTCGTGTGCGTGGTACGCTTGTGGAGATGCCATTGGATTTCCTGGTTGATGTGGATGACATTGCGATTGAAGGGTTAACTCTAAACGCTGTCACTGATGAGCTGTACACGTAGAGGACTAAGAGTCCTCCATCCACTTGTAGTATGAAACAGTTACAAAACACATAAAGATCAAATCAAAACAAAGGACTTCTATTGCTATAAAGCCATAAACCTCGTCGACCATCATGATATACAAACGAAAGGTCCCAAGAACACCATTTGAAACAATGTCACCACCGCCCTCCACTATATATCAAAACCAATCCCAAGACCTCTTTTCTAATACATTCGAGAAAAGAAGATGCCCAACGAAACCGGACATTCACAAATAGAAAACAGAAACCGAAAATATAACCGACGAGAAAGCAAGAAAAGAAAGAGAGAGAAGGAAAAAAAGCCAAAATAAAATGTACCCCCCTCAAAACATCATCATCATCATCTACTCCTTATAACCTCTTAATCCTGTTTGCCACCCGCAGAAACGCTGTTACCGCCGAGCAGGTTATCCACACGGATCTTGCCAGCCTCGGCCGCAAGACTAAGCGACCGGGCACGGGCGCCGAGTGCTCTACCACGACCACGGAACCAGGTAACACCACCGACAACAGATGCGAGCAGAGCAAAAACGCAGAGGTAGGGGTGCTCACTGGTGGTGAGCTTGAGCTGGTAGAAGATCTTCTGGATGTTTCCAACAGTGTACTTGGGCGAGATATCAGGTGGCGAAGAAGTGACCTTGGTGATAGTCTCCAGGATTGAAGTGCGCGAGGGAACAATGTTGTTGCCAGTAATGGTAGTATCCCAGTAGCGGCGGTTCTACAAGTTTCGTTAGTAAGAGTGAATATGATGAGCAGAACATGTGAAAACTTACATCTTCGTCGTTGATAATAACACGGTCGCCACTCTTGGTGTCAATGCCGTAGGTAGTACGCAGCCATCTTTGCCAGAAAATGCTATCGACCCAAGCGAAAGAAACCTGCTTGTGGCTAGCCAGGTCCATGTTGATGCGGATGTTCTTGGCGTTGCGAAGGGCGCGCTGATCGTTGCGATCCTCGGCCTCTTCAATGCGCAACTGCTTGGCGTCACGGAGAGCTTGTCTATCCATCTGGAACACCTTGATCTGTCTTTCCATCCACTCGTTGGCAGCGCTCTTCATCTCGCGCAGGGCGCCCATGAAGGTCTCCTGATCCTCACGGTTCAACACGCCGAGAACAACAATCTTGCCATCCATAATTTCACGGGCGTTAGAGGCAGTAAGTTCAGGAACAATGGGGAGCCAGACGGACTTCATCCAGTTGAGAACATTGGGGACATCGCGCATTTCCGAGGGCATCAGGGGGGTGAAGTAAGTAGGGTGCCCCTCGCGGGATACAATCAAGCGAGGCCAAGTGGTGATCTTGAAGCGCTCGTACATCTTGGGGTCCTGGGTCTTGACCAACCGGGCGCGGTTAATCAAGCTGAGGGGAAGACGGTTGAGAGCCATGAAATCCTCGCTGGTGGTTGCAACATCATAGAAGTAGACGAAAATGACATCCTCTTTGCTCTCCATCTTCTCAAAGGCCGCCAAATTGACATCAGGAACGCCGCTTGAAGCCTCGAGCGCACGCTCGGCATACTGCATGAGATCACCGAAGCCACGGAGACCATCGTACTCGACGCGCTCGCCGCCCTTGAAGAACAGCATAGTGGGGTATCCGTTAAGTCTAGCATCGGCGCAAAGCTTGGCCTCCTTGTCGCAGTTGACCTCACCGATGTTCAGACGGCCCTTCATCTCCTTGGCCATCTGAAGCCAGTTGGGGCCCATGGCTTGGCAGTGGTGGCACCAGGGAGCGTAGAACTTGATGAACCATGGGTCGCCAGTGGCAACAACCTGCTGCATGAAGGTATCGGCCGTGAGCGACACCGACAGACCGTTGTGGTTTGGCGGTGGGCCAGTGGGCTTGGGGGGCTCGGCCGCAGCATGAGGCACAGTCGGGGGCTTCTTTACAACATCGGGCTTAGCAGCAGGGACGCCGGCAGGCTTGGCGCCGGGGGCGGCGTTCGCATCCTTCGCGTCAGCAGCAGCAGCGGGGGCCGCGACAACATCCTTAACATCGGCAGCATCCTTGACCAACTCAACCTTGCCGGACTTTGACAAATCCGCGTAATCGGGGGACTCAGAAGCACCGGCCACTGGAGGAATAACCTCAACTGGCCGAGTGCCAGGAAACGCGGCCTCGACAATCTGCTCAATCTTACCCGACACGGCAGCCATGTCCTTGGCGCCCTTGACCTTGCCTTCCAACTTGCCGTCCTGGTAGATGTGAGTGGTGGGGTATGAAACGATTTCCTTGGTAGTGCAGAGATCACCGTAAGCTACACAGTTAAGGGTAGCAAAGACGAAATCGTAACCCTCTGTAAAGGTCTTTTTAGCATCGCGCGAGTCCTTCATTGTGTAGTAGAACTCATAAGCGGTCTGGTAAGTGGGAGCAAAACTCAAGCAGTGGTGACAGTAAGGGCTATCAGACACAGCAAGTACACTTGTTAGAGGCGGTTTAATGAGACATATCTGTTACGTAGCCTACCTATAGTGCTTGATCATTACAAACTTATGCGCAGCGATGGTACTGTCATAGTTATCGGGAGTAAGTTCCAGTAAGGCCGGAACCTCCTCATGGTTGAAGATGGTGTTAGGAACACTTGGTTCTACGTCGTCTTCGACTGGGCTGGCGGCCCTGGCAAGAGACAGAGCTCCGAAGAGCAGGTAAAAGGAAGGAATCCTCATAGTTGGTGTAATGTTTGTTCGAGTTCAGAAAATGTCGATTATGTATGCAATTAAAGGTACAGATCGCGAAAAAGACAGGGCCGGGCTAGGTAGGCGTCGTCGAGGCCGGGCTGGCGACTGGGCGTGGCGTACAACTGGCGTGTAAATCGACACCGTCGAGAATAGATAGTCGAGTCAATCGATAAAGCCCAATATAGGGAAACCAGGTGCAACAGACACTGCCGATAATATGAACAAGGCTAATATCAAGACAATGGCAATATCAAGTGAGCATCGGGTTATGCAAACTTGGACCCGTGGTTGTGCGTCGTGAGCTAAATCGATGGGGGTTGTTTTATTATGGGTTAGCATTTAGGGAAGGGGCAATCTAGCCAATTGGCAGACGTCAGATAAAAAGACAGCTGGCAAGCTTTGGTCAGGCTAGATCCTGTTCTTGCGGCAACAACGCAAAAACTTAGTCGCCGCCTGAGAGAAGATATCACATGAAAATCTAAGGGGCAGCATTCAAATCTGTGGCGATGCTAACTATTTGACCGGCGCCTTTTCGGCCATTGAAATAGCTTGTCCTGATCCACTAGGACCGAACACAAACGATGATTTCCTAAAGCTTATAATATCCATTGCGGCAATCATTTGCCGACACTACAAGCGACTCTAATCGCTAAAATCAGCAAGATTTCAATAGCCGCTGGAACTGCACCACGGTTAGATTTCCACAATGCCCTGTTGTGATTTTCTAGAACCACATGTCAGTCCAAATCCCTAACGGTTCTAACCCTGTAAATTCTAGCCTCCCGTGGTTGACACTTGACGACGGAAAGGCTGAGGTTTGTCGAAAAAGGCTGAACCCCGACCAAGGAAAACTCTAGGATATTTCTGCTGGGAATAACGGCACAGGAATATTTGCCACAGACATCGGGATTGCATGATGCAGTGTCGTCGCCATGCTCTACGCATCCATACGTTCGTGTTGTCTGTACGAACGGTCCCCAAATGTCAATGCCAATACCGAGTTTCTGTAGCCCCCCTACCTATGTGCAACCCATGTCGTCATCCATCCACAACCCAATCAGTTCGCGAGTATGCCGATTATTCCGTCGTCACGAGAGCCCCTAGACGTTTACCCCGCACATGCACCCATCCTTGTGTCGCGCAAACCAAGTCACGTCAGTACCAAGCCAATTGCATCAAATTTCTTTCATTTGGGGGGTATTATATCATCGTCCAGCATCAGACCTTTAGGCACCAATGGTCTCGGGGACCTTGTTGGCATCGTAGCCGTAGGTAGCCTTCATCTCCTCAATCTTGGCGACGTAGCGGGCCTGAGCCTCGGTGGCAGAGACACCCTCCTCGACAACGGCCTTCCAGGCGTTGTACTTGGCCTTGCCCTAAAACGGTGCGAATTATGGTTAGAAACGAGTCAACATGAAAGGTATGATAGTGTAAGTAGAGAACGAACCTTAAGGTCGAACATGCCAGGGGCGGTAGCCTTGGAGAAGTCCTCACCAGTGGAGACCTTGTAGAGACCTGTGATGTAGAAGAGAATAGGTCAGTCATAGTTACAACTAAAAACGGGATGCAACAAATGTTCAACTTACCGTACAGCTCAAGGAGGTCCTCGTTGGAAGGCTTCGAGGTGAGCTTCTTGGAGTCGGTGACAGCCTGCTGGAATTCGGGAGAAGTAGACATTTTGGCGGATATGTGTGATTTGGTTACTGGTAAGAGAAAGAAGAGAAAGAGAAAACGGTTGTCTAGAAAATCAGGACAAGAGGTCAGAGTTATGAGCTACGAGCTACCCGAACAGAGATGCGGGTCGACGGCGGGATTGGGGCTAAGAGCACGTCAGGTAGGGGTGGGCTGTAGCAGGGTCTAGCAGATGCGGGATCCGGTACACTGCTATTCAACTATTTCAACTTACGTCAAGGGATTGATGAAGTGCAAAAACGAAGAAGAGAAAGAAACAAGGAAAGCCCAGATGAGCCCGTCGAGTAGTCCAATCTGCCCTTTTATGTATCTGCCATTTTGTTCACGTGAACCCCGACCAGCCCTCCATCCCAAGCTCTTACCTGTTTGGCTCCAATTCGGTTGAGGTTGAGAAACGGGGGACGACTGGGGTTACTGGAAAACCCTTGGTCAACAAGAGCAAGTCAACGAACAGTTCGTAGCCACAAGGGAATATGTCACGGCCACGTGCGTTTGTCAGTTGCCCTGATAACGAGATTTATGTACATACGAATGCATGCGCATTGGGTCTTCATAGAGATTTAACAGGGAGATGTCCACATGGCATTCTCTTTGTTCCGTTGTCCTTGGCCAGATTCCCGCCGTTCCTCCTACCTCCCGGAATTAGCTTACTGCCTAATTTTGTAAATTCAATTGTTGGGGAAGATTTATTTGGGGCTTGGTTTTGGCGGGGTAGCTCATAACCGGAATTAGCAATACCTCAACTTGTTTCTAGGAGCACAGATGAGAACCTATGCGTACGGTGCCGAGGCTCTATGGCTCGGAACTTTGATTGTTGATTTGGCGGGCAAATGCCTTGTCCATACATCATAACACCGAAAGACAGGACAACATCTATTCGACGTCATTTTATGGCCAAACTTATAGACATAATGTCTAGCGATTATTAGGGTTACCAAAATAGCACTTGGCTAATAGGGTTGATAATGCAGCACATGTTGTTATAGCTTGGTCACGGCTGGAGGGGTGCGACCCTTAACACATGTTAGTTATTTCCGCTTTTAGGGCGCCAGAACCAGCGCCCGTCACTACATATGCATGTGATACAGACTCCTTTCGCCGTGGTTTCAAACGCCCCGTTAATATGTATACATCCTCAAGTCACAGTCTGACAGTTTTTTTCAGCATCTTGGTTGAACTACGCAAGCAGTACATTCAGATAAACGCACAAAGTAACCTATAAGTCCATCGACACCTGATTATCCGGAACTTACAGTCACTTGGGATGGATTATCAGTGTTTTAGTGACTAAGGAATGCAAGTAAAACAGAAAATACATGGTTACACTTCATGTAAAAGGGAGTCGGTGGTTTTACCTTCCGTCATCCGTGGCTTTAATTGTCACATTTGACGGAGATCGGGAGGGGAAGACCGACAGCCTCTGCAGCCACCATAAACCGAAAGCTAGAATCATATGATTACTACTGCAGCATTCCATAGACCTTACCCGACTACCCACCCAGATCTACAACAATGTAACCCATAAGCCACTGAGTAACAAATTAATGGTTGGAATCAGCTCGTTTGTATGTTCAATACTGGGTGGTGACGATGCGCGGAATATGCAACATAGCCCAATATCACCTCGGGACTCAAGGCTGCCCAAGATCTGTGTGATACCAGCGGAACATCAACTGTAAAATACTGTGGCTGGGCGGGGTTCATTAGCCACCCGGTCCTAAGTTGTATTATACTAAACCTAAGTAAGTCCTTATGCGTAGTCTTGCCCGTCACACCTCCGACCGGTCTCATAGGGGTCCGTTCCTTCCTCGTAATGGGATAATCTTCGGACATGAAGGGAAGAATCACATTTTCGTGGTGACCTATAAGTAGAGACAGAGATTCTTGTCAAAACCTTTCCCCAACTTCTTCTGTCTTATTACAATCAAATTCAGGATTCTATTTCACAAAACCGGAACACACTTTCACAAGATGGTCAAAACAGTTCTTGTCGTCGGTGCCTCATACGCGGGGTTGGCCGTATCACACAGACTACTCAAGTATACCTACCCACAGACACCCGATTTCCAAGTCGTTCTACTGTCCAAGGTGAGATCTCCCGTCGATCAACTGCTCCAGACATGGCAACTAACATATGGCAAACTAGAACTCCCACTTCTACTGGAACATGGCCAGTATTCGTGCCATCAACCCTGATGCCATTCCTGATGCTACGCTATTCCACCCTATTGAGCCCGGTTTCGCCCAATACCCAGAAAAGGCTTTCAAATTCCTGATCGGCACAGCTACCCACCTTGACCCAGAGACAAAGACAGCAACCTTTGACACCCCAAACGGCCCCCAAAAGATTCCATACGACTACTGCGTGCTTGCCACCGGAGCCCGTGCCACTAACAACGAAGTCCCCTGGAAGGCCCAGGGCAGCTATTCCGAGATCCTCGCCCAGCTACACCACACCCAAGAGCGCGTCAAGAATGCCAAGCACATTGTTGTTGCCGGTGCAGGGCCGACTGGTGTCGAGACATCAGCGGAGCTACGCTACCACAACAAAGATAAAACTGTTGTTCTTCTTAGTGGTGATAATGAGCTCCTTGGTGGCGACAATGTTGCCGGGGCTGCCGAAAACGAGATCAAGAAACTTGGTGTTGAAGTCCACAAGAATGCCCGGGTAACAGGTACCAAGAAGCTGGACAACGGAAAGACAGAAGTGGTTCTTGCCAACGGCGAGAAGATCGTCACGGATTTCTATCTCCCAACTATGGGGTTGACTCCTAACACAGAGTTCTTACCGGCCAGCACACTTCGCGAGGGCAAGTTTGTAGATGTCGATGATAACTACCAAGTCAAGAGTCTCTCCGATGTTTGGGCTGCCGGTGACATTGTATCTAAGCCCCGTGCTGGATTCATGTTCGCGGATAAGCATGTGAGTAACTGACGCAAAAGAGAAGGAGGGTAACTAAGGCCATGTGATTAACCAATATGTTCAATAGGCTGCTGGAGTTGCTGCCAACGTTACCGCTGTCCTCCAGGGTAAGGCGCAATCGCCGGTTAAAGGGTTTCCCTTTGACGTTCTTATCGGTTCGGCAGGTAAGGATCGTGGATTCGCCAGAGCTGGTTGGGTGCGCTTGCCGTCGATCATGGCATGGGCCGCCAAGAGCAAAACTCTCGGTGTAGACTCCGCCCCCAAGTATGTCAACGGTAGTCAGTGGTGAGGTAAAGTAGTGGTAATGGTTTAAATGTCGGGAGGATGGGTGTCTTTATGGTAGTCAATTAGATGGACAATGCAATAAGAAACAAACACGCAAAAAATCAATGAACAAACTAACAAATGCGCTCCTGTGTGATATACTCAAACGCCACCCTACGCACTCGCCTTCTCGTCATCAATGTCTCGTCTCAGCTGCGCCAGCTCAGCCTGTCTCGCCGCCAAATGCGTCTGCAAACCCTCCACCTGCTCTCTGACAATCGTCAAATCTTCCTGAACACCCTTCAACCCACCACCAGCAGCCGCACCACTTACATCCTCCAGCTCCTTAAGAGTCTTGCGCTTGTAGTCAAGCAGCTGTTCAAGCTCCCGCTTAACCAACGCAGGCTTAGAGTCGCGCTTGCCACCTTTCCGTGCCTCAGCGTCATTCTCCATGTGCTGCAACTTCTCATCAAGCTCAGTTAACTTCTTTTTCAACCGTACCTCCTCCCAGTCGTCCGTCTTTTCCGTGCTGAAGTCAGTACCGGAAGTCTTATAAGAGGAGCGGCCGAGGCGGGTCAGGTACTGGTCGCCGAACTTTGCCTTGCGACCAGTAGCGGTGGAGTCGTCGGCTTTAGTGGCCCAGCGAGAGGTACGCTGGTCCTCGACGTTATAGTTGATCTTGTTACGCTCGAAAGTATGACGGAGAGAGGCGGGGATGTTGCGTGGGATACGGTAGCCTTCGTGGCGGTAGTTGAGCATGTGGAGGAATACGAGACAGGCGTCTTTGCTGATGGTGGAAGAAGCTGAGGGGTTGACGAGGTTCCATGCCGAGCGGATATCGGTATCTGGGACGTCGAGGGATTCATAGAGATCGCTCAAGGCGTTGACTGTGAGTGTAGAAAAGCGGTTGTCAGCGATGGCTGGAGAAACAAATTGGTGGATACGAACTTACACGATACTTCACCGCGCATATCACGGTTCTCCTGGTAAATCAACTCATACTTCCCCTTGTCATTAGGCCCGATGTACCAGTCAAATCCATCCTTCAAACCCAAATCATCAGTATCGTCTTCAACCTGCTCAAATTGAACCTGCTTGCCCGTCAGCGCGCGGCCGGCCTGGACGAGATGCGCCTTGCTTTCTGGAACCAACCAATCCGGCAGAACCGACGGGACGTCCGCATATTCGCCATTCAAGACGTCAAAAATCAAACGCATGGCAACACAGAACTCCTCAAAGTCCAGATTTCCATCACCGTCAACATCAGCCAGATCCCAGACTTTGGCGAGTTGGTCATCGTTAAGTCCACTGTTCTTGAGGACGGGACTCGCTTGTTCGCCGGTCAGGAACTTGCCACCGCCGGTGCGCGTCGAGAAAATGTTCCAGTACGTCTCGATCTCCGAGGCTTCAATCTTGGGGGCCATGGTTGCGGAGGTTTGGAAGGATGCCGAGAATTGGCGACAGGAGGGGAAGTTCGTCCGAGTGTGTTCGCGATTAACGGGTTGGGAGGGTTATGTCAAATGATAGAGTCGAGATTGGAATCGTGATATGATGCGCGGCACAATAAGCACAATGTTTGAATTTAAATGGGTTCTGTAGTAGAATATATCGCACTCTTGTCGGCCGGGTTCTAGATGGACAGTTCGCTTGTGATGCGCAGAACTAGGATCAGGCAGTAGATTGATTGTTGCGGGATTGGAGATTGTTGTGATGTCAATTGAGTGGTATGAATAGGAGATCGGTATGTAACAATCAGTATATATTAAACAATTCAAGGTTTCCTCCGAGATCCAGAGACTACTCTTCACATTTGGTATCTGCAGTCATACGTCTAGCTTGTCGTCATCTGTATCGGAGGTAAGCTCTCCTGTATGGACGTGGCGTAAATGATCGTGTGGCGGCTGTGGCGGGAGCTTACAAACCCTCTAGTTAACCCTAGTAATACAATGGCAACATGATGACAAAATACATTGACGATATTAACAATGGAGTGTCGAAAAGTAAAGACAATTGGTTAAAAGCGGAGTCATCAACTGTATAATTGCCATAAACATCTTCCGCACGCGATTGATTCAATATCATACCTTCCCAGTTCCCTAGCTATATCCACAGACCTTTGTCCCGCATTTTTGGCGGGGTACCTGCATTTAGTACCCCTCTATCATCAAATCCACCAAGCTCACAAACTCACTGTTTTACTTTGCGAACATCAAAATAACCGCTTTATCATTGGCAACAATGTCCGACCCTGCCGAAGGACAGTCTCTCCCCACCCTTTGGACCATAGCAGCCAAGCAAAAGGCATCCATTGCTGCTCAGCAATACAACACGCCTGAATGGACAGCTGCCTACACCAGTGCTGTTGCTTCGTACACAGAATGTGAATCTCTCATTAAGAGGCTTGCCTTATTTTCCACCAACGAAACCCTCGACGACCTTACTACAACCAACCTGCCTTACCTTGCTCTCTCTTTCCACCTTGCTGAGCTTACCCTCAAGACTCCCTTCACCTCAGCCCCGGCCCGCATTCCCATTGTGCGCAATGCTCGTGACCAATTCGCCGCTTTTCTCTCACAATTAGATTCCTATGACCTTTTGTCTGTCAGTACTGCCGAGGCCTTCCTTCGTTATTCAGATGCATCGAGCGAGAAGGAGCGTGACTCGTGGCACATTATCGATGCTACCGATCCAGGTGCCCGGCGCGATGCCAAAATTGCTAGTTTCCAGGCAGAGAGGGAGTTGAAAAAGCAGTTAGCGACTCTACAGGCGAATCCAGAGTACTTGGCCAATGGAGGCGACGAAGAGATTGTGCGCAATGTGTACCTGAAAGGATTGGAGTTACAGGCTTATGATGCGCTGCAACAGATGGATAGCATCAACACAGAGGTTGATGTCTTGGCCTCGGCTCCCGTCCGACCAATGCCAAGAGCAGAGCCTACCGCTGGTGGTCTCGGTGACAACAGATCTCGGAGAACGGCTGCCGGAAAACCCGAGATTGACTACTCGGAGCGCTTGGATGCTCCATTGTCCCGGAACCCTGGAGGTCCCTTGTTGTCTAAGACTGGAAAGCCATTACAACCCTTCACGCTGGTGGGCAACAGACAAGATCTCAAGAAGGGTGTCTTCCGTGCGGGCCATAATTTGCCAACCATGTCTATCGACGAATACTTGGAAGAGGAGGACCGGAGGGGAAACATTATCAGAGGAGGTGGCGAGGCCAGTTATGCCCGCCCGGAGCCAGATGAGGATAACATTGAGAAGGCGGATGCTGAGACAATGAAGGCTCGCATGTGGGATGAGTACAAGGACGAGAATGCACGGGGTGCGGGTAACACAATTAACAGGGGATAGAGAGACAAGACATTATGTGCCACGAGTAAATAGACCAACTGATAGACTGCCGTTTTATTTGCAAGAATAATAGGACTTAGCAGCTACTGCTTCGCATAAGATTTCACAAGCTCTCGTGCAATATAGACACTACATCCCGAGTGAATGAAGCCATCTAACTCGGAACTCTTGAAATGTTCAAACATGTCAAGTTCCACGTCCTTTAAGACGTGTTGCAGCTTGGCTACGGCTAAACGGATCTCCACTATGAGGTGTTCATGTCGAGCTTCATAGATGGCCTGATAAAGAGCGTGACGCCGGGCTTGCTCAACTGCCAATTTCCTATTTCTCTCGCGTAGTTTCAAGAGTTCTAGGTGACATTTCGCAGCTTGAGCAAGTCCCTCTCCTGTCCGATCGTATGGGTCGGGTATGCTTATAAGCTTACTTGCTTCTGAAAAGTAGTTCTTCCCAAAGCCAAGACCTTCACCGGGTTTCGGAACAGCTTCTGACACTGGCGGATGTAGATTGCATTGTAGGTTCTGGAAGTGTTCAGCAGCCTTTACATCGGTGCTTCCAACGTCAAAGCCGGCAATTGTGACAATGACTGGGACTGTGCTATCGGAGTCTGTCAATCCAGGTAGGTATACACCGTAACGCGCACCAAGGAATTTCAAGGCAGGCATCACTGACTTCTTGACAGCATTTTGTTTTGCCAGGCCCAATACTTCATGTCTAGGAAGCCCCTCTAGGTGTTTAATGAGTCTGGCAACGGGCGGATCCTCTGGAGTTGGTATTTTCATAGCTGGGGTCGTACCGAACGCCTTTAGAATGGACATTGGATGTTGTATGCCTGGCATTTGTCCATACCTAGCGGCACCTGACAAACCGTGTCTCATGACGTTGGGTATGAATTCAACGGGTGGCATTGTGTACTTCCAAGACGGAGGCTGTGTAGTCTTTGGTGGTAATTCTTTAGGAGGACTTGGCTTCGCAGGATCTCCCGTTGGTGATCTTTCCTTCGGAGGCTCCAACTTAACCGGACTCTTCTCAGCAGACTTCAACCCAAAATGTATTCCGTGGAAAGGTTTCACTGATGACGCAGTTGGCTTCGGAGTCCCATTTGCATTGCCGAAAAACCTTGGTCTCATCTGAGCCACAGGAGTTCTTGGGTTCTCAATATTGAGGTTAGCAATGACTTTTTGCAACCTCGCCGAGGCCACAGTCGCAGCATTGATCTATAACAGAATTAGTCAACTATACAAAATGCTCATAATCTAAAAGGACAAATGTACCTTATCCGGAGACGGAGAAACTCGAGGAGGATGATTCCGCGACGGGTGAAGCTGGGATTGAGAAATCTGGTTGGAACTCGAGCCTAGTGAAAACAAAGGCGTCAATGATAGCTTGAACTTGGGAAGTGACGGACAGGAAGACAAACAGGATATCCCACGCAAATCACAAGAATCACGGTTCGTCTGTATCTTGTTCGCTACACAGTTGTTCTTTTGTTGTGACATTGGGTGGGGAGACCCCATGCCCTGCGAAGTTAGGCACTGTGAAATTCTACCTCTAATACTAGATTTATCTAGATTTTGTGGCATGCATACTCCCCTAGGAAACCGATTCTCCCATGTACATGGAGCACTTGAGCGAGGAGGATGAGGCAACGGGCGAGCTTGGCGAGCTGGTGTTACTCTAGATAGAGGTTGACGAGGTGTAGTTAAAGCTGGCCTACCACAGAGATTTCGGAGGTTTGAAGAAGTACCGGGTGATGCGCCATTGTAATTCCACGATGAAATATGACCTTGTTGGGCAGGAATATGTGGAACTGGAGGATACGCCGAACCAGACGGGGCCGAGACCCATGGTGCGGTGAGTACATTGCCTTGCCAGTTACCGTAGGCGTTGTACGACGGAGGGTATGACGGGTAACCAAATGGTGGTCGGTTTTGGTCCGCAGAGTTATTGGCAAAGTTGGGTCGGGATTGGTATTGCCACCATTGATAATGACTTTGGAACCAAGGTTGGCCTGGTTGACATGATGGGGCGTATGCCGGGCCGTAGGGGGTAAATGTCGACATAATGGTTGCTTGTTGGGTGTATGACGAGACAATGCATTGTTTAGGTGCTCGCGGCCGAGCTGTCTTGAGGTTTTATTGAAGTATATGTTTAACCTCATGTTTAATCTCGTCTGAATTACTACCACATTGCAAGATTTGTGACAAAATTAACCCGGTAACGTTGTGATGTCGAATCATGATTGTTTTCTCATGTAAATATACCAATTAGTATTGATTATTTATGGGCTACCAAGCCCCCCAGTCTGATATCATAACAAAAGTATCCCACAAACGGGATCAACGCCCGAACAATCCCAATATTCCCCGTTTGACTCCATAACAAAGACCTCCAGAATCTCGCAAAGTAGATTCTCCCTGTGCCAACCAGTAAATCACCATACATGAAAGTCCCTAAGCTTTCACTCCTGACCCTCCACAATCCCGTTTGAGTATTTCCAAGGAGCAGGCATCTTTGATAAACGGGATGAAGTCGACGACCGTCCAGATCAAAATGCGGCGGATGGCTTTCACCGACAGGATGGCCACTGCCCGGACAGGGCGGCTTGGTCCGGTTGAGTTTGAGGGTTTAGGTGATTTGATGATGCGAGGCATGATGAATATGCTTGATGATTTGATATCGTAAAGTCGTGAAGTGTGCGATGAACAGCAAACAATGAATGTATGACGGAAAAGTGAATAACGAGTGAAAATGGTAAGATGGAAGGAATCCAAGTCTAAAATGAAGATGAACTTGCGCACTTGTTAGCTTTATTATATTCGGAATTCTCACTCAGTAGTCGTTTTTCTCTTGACGCTCTCTTTTAACACCCATCACACCCGCGATCACCGTCGTTTGCTCCCTGCGTCCTTCCGTAACGCCTGTGCAAGTAACCCGCGAAACAAGCACACAAAGCAAGGCTACAACCGTCACTATCGGCGTAGCCATATTCGCTCGCATTCTCATGTGTCCACATGTATCACCAGTAAATGGTATCGCACTAGCCAAGAGCTCTTCCCGCTGCTCATGAAGCTCTAGGTTGGTGATGGTGGTCGATGGGAGGAGTGTTAACTTACAGCAATGTAAAATACCGATGCGATCGATGGTTGGTGAGGAGAAGAAACGAGAGAAAATAAAAACAGAAATGGCAAACCAGACCGTCAATGTTTATAGACACAACCAAACAAGAAACAGAGCCAACCGGAAAACATCGTCACCTTTCGTTTTCCTAAATAGGAAATGAAGCTGGCCTATTATGGCTATTTTCACAAATTCCAAAAGCCCAACATTGTGTTCCCTATATATATCACAAATAATGTTCATTACTTCGACAATGGCTCATTGGTCTAGTGGTATGATTGGTGCTTCGGGCTTTCCAGTCCTTCAACGGTTAACCGTGAATGTGCCAGGTCTCGGGTTCGATCCCCGAATGAGCCCGCGTGTTTCTTTTTTGTGCAGTGGTTTTGTTAACCCTAATATGGCTTACATGCTCAATGAACAAATGGTACAGGAAATCTCACATAACGTCATGTAGTTTGCGACATTGTTATTTTCCCCTGTGAATGGTAACATCATTGGCTATAGAAATATGGACTTTTTTTGTGGCATATCAAGATCTTCTTTGTGCTGATTTTGAGTTTCGACCTCTATGGAGAGTAATACGTCTAACGATTGTCACCGGTATCTCATTGGCCAAAGTATCACCCCTTCAATGCATTTAAGTATCAAAGCAATAAACGAAGAAAGCGAAGACAAACTAAGCCCTTCGTAATGTAGTCTGCAAGCTGTTCATAGTATCTTAATTTGAGTAACAGGAATTTTCAAAGCCGTTGTGGAAGTTATACAACGAAGCGGAGAGAGCAGAGACCCGGGACACGCCGGATCTAACTGGTAGCTTGTCTTTGTGTAATACGTTTAACGCACCGAGGGCTTGCTGCTACTCAAAGTAGCCTTCTAGCTACCGCCTAAGCTACTATGGGGCACCTTGGTGTGTAATCTCACATATAAGCCATTCGTGATCGACTCTGTGGAAGGCTAGAATGTCGACCGTGTGGGGAGACGATGACACAAACCCCTAAACTTGAGACTTCTGCTACAAATGTCTCTTGTTTCATAAGGCCGTTTAGTCGCTCCTTTGTGCAGACTAATCTTTGGAAACTGTTGATTTTGTAGTAAACTTCATATACAAGTCATCACATCGTTGATTGCAAATTTATACGTCGAGAAACTATGGGTGGTAAATCGTTGAACAAAACCTGGTTCCTACAGTATGCTTGAGCTGTAATTGTTAAAGAGTGCAGTACAGTGTAGTAGCCACTCATTTCAACACTAATGTGATACAAGGCCAAGGCAAAGGACAAGGCAACATTACATACCGATATAGGAAATAGTATGTTCATGGTTCTTCTTATAAGTTCCTCATTCGACAAATTATCTCGGTTGCGTAGAATTCCACAGAAGCTTGCACAGCTCGTTCATACCTACTGTTGTTCGGCGTGCCTGAAAAAGGTCACGATGTGAACCACCTGTCGAATCTTCGCGGCTCCCCCGTTTGTCCTCGTATCTGAATGAGCTAAATACATTGCCCCATTTCACTCATATTAGTGTTTTATCACTAAAGAACTTTCGTGCACATGTAAATTTGATGTCGGTAATCTCTCTAGTCTATAATGAATGAAATTTATGATTCTATATTCTATTGTCTACATCCGGGATCTCTTGCCGCTACGAGTGACACGGACATTCAAATCTCCATCATCATCAGTCAGGTCAATAACCTCTTGGTTCCGCTTATGGCGAGGGAGTGAACTATCAACTCCACACAAAACGGGTTTCCCTCTGGGCTTGGCATTGTCGAGCGAGTTGTCAACAAAGTCAATGATACGGCAATCTAAGGGCGTCTTGGTAACCTCTTCGGGGTTTAAAGGAGAAGTATTCATACCAATCAGTTCACCAACGGACGGACGAATTATGTAGCGCCTCGTGGAAGATTCTTGCTCAGGGTGGTCGAGATCTCCGCCAGTGGTAAGAAGGTTAATGTAGCCTCTAGACTCATTGAGAGCTTTGCGCTGAACGCTGTTGAGGGAACTGATGTAGGCGTCCTCAAGGACATACCACAGGTTTTCCTCTTGTTTGATAGGACGGTCCATGCCGTCGCTTTGAACGAGACGGAAGGCTTGATCGCGCCACTTCATGAAAGCTTGGCGAACAGTCGCTGTGTCGGCATCGAAGCGGTAGACGTTACACTTCTCATGTTGGAAAGTGCGGAGGTCAGCATGGACGATACCGTATTGAATAAGCTGGACAATGTTAAAGATCTTCTCGAAGCAGTGAAGATGCATGCATCCAGTGTTCGAGCTAGGATCCAACTTTGATCCACGAAGATCAGCGAATTCGTCGAAAGCCACACGGTAAAAGCCAGCACCGATCTCGTGATCAGGGACAGGGCAGTTAGACCAGCGGCAAGTCTTGTATTTGGAACGAGTCTGGTCCAATGGGACAAACTGGACGAACGCACGGAGGGAACGGCCAGTAGAAATGCCGCCACTCAGGAAGTCCTGCATGTAAGTGCGAAGCTCTTCAGTCGAAAAGCGCAGGTTGGGCTTCCATTGACCAGTCGTAGTGTACTGGAAGAGAGTGGGCCGCTCAATCGGACCCCAGGTCTTGGGCACTGCTGGAAAACGCTGGTAGCTGTGGTTCTTGGGAATAACAGCGTTGGCTGGCGGCATGTACATAGGCTGCATGCTATTTGGGTAGTAAACAGGCATGTATCCTTGGCCATACATTGGCATAGACTGGTCCCAGCCACAAGGCATCGCATTGGGGTAAACGGGCATCTGAGCTTGAGTCATCATGTTGGGAGCAAAGAAGTTTTGCTGGGGAATCTGCCCCATCGTTGACATGTCAAGCATTGGCTGGGGGTCCAAGTTGTAAGATGCAGCACTGACATCAGGGAACTGAAGCTCGGTGGTACCAGCAGTCTTCTTACCCTTGGCGGCCGATTTGGAACCCTTGATAGCTCCGTGAGTCCATGAACGACTGGCACGGTGCTTGGAAGGTGCCTTTGGCGTGGGCAAGTCTTCGACATTACCGAATGTGAAGTCCATGTCACTAAAGTCAAACGGGGGCACATTTCTGGTGTCCAGGTTATCGAGATCTGGGTACATAGACTCCAAAGAGACGCCAGGGATGGTCTTTGGGGAGGGCTCTGCAGGAGTCGACACGGCACGGAAGCGACGACCAGCAATAGAGCTAGCGCCGTCAATGTATAGGTTGTTAGCATCAAAAGTGCAGTTAGGCACCTGGTAGATGTTATCAGTGAAACCAATGTCAGTCTGCTTGATGTTGCTGTCATTGGTGGAAGAGGCAAGAGAGAAATCACCATTGACGGACTCAGAAGACATCCGCGTGGTATCAAAGATATCCGAGACAGTGTTGGATTCGGTAGCAGAGACGGGGTCGTTCATAAGGGAGTCGAAGGTACCATCCCAGGGAAGCACCTCGGTTGAAGGAACCATGAGTGAGACATCCATGACGTCAACCGAAGAGTTCACTGGTGCCGTAGGCAAAAGAAGAGTAGAATATGAAGAATCGGGCAAGGGAATCGTCTGAGTCGTAACAGACGAGACCTGCTCGCCCGAAAAGGGGGTAGGGATACTCGCATTCTGACCCGCAGACACGCCGCCAGCAACCGGGCTGGCGGACATGGGAGCAAAAGAGTGGGTGAAGCGAGGAGTCTCGAGATTCACATTTGGGGAGAGAATGGAACCAAATGTGAGATCCATTTCATCAGCAGCAGTGTTGGCTTCGGTGGCAGACAATGCCGAGAAGTCGATTCCGGATAGGAATTCACCGTAATTTTCCATGTTGAAGTCAACGTCCTGTTCAGACAGAGGAGTAAGAGGGGAAGTAGGAGAAGACATAATGGATGAACGCAAAAGAATTGTATTATGAAACCAGTTCACAAATGAAAATGATGAATGAAAAATGCTCCGAAAAAGCGTGCTGAAGATGAGAATGGAAAACGAGTCTGGAGTTTCAAAATCAAGAAGTGAGGGTATTTGGGTGGGATATCGAGGATATTTTATAATGAATGTGTTGCTAGTGTAAGAGTCGTGAGATCTCTTTCAGATAAAGACAGTAGCTGTAAATAGATCTAAAGGGTATCTTGTCAAAGAGTGTATATTTATATCGTGAAGACACACATCTAAAGAACAAGGAGGCACTGCCTCCCTTTATAGAAATTCCACAAAGGCATCTTCCGGTTCTCCATTAAGACCCTCGACAAACTTCACAGCGTCATAACTGCAATCTTGGCCTCAACCCACAAGGCAGGATTCCTCCGGCTCCGACCTGACAAGCGGTCAGTATCGTGAGCTCCGTGAGTGGTCTCAAAAAGGGAATCGGCCATGTAATTGGGGGCCAAAATGAAGAATCCCAGTCACGAACATGACACTAGTAAGTCAAAGTACTTCCCACTCGGATTCGGCGCAGTCAGGGGTGTAATCATGTTTCCACATCGTTCACCGCTTCTTTCGGTGTGATAGTGCTTGCAGAAGACAAAGGACGTTGAAGAATGGTAGTACAAAATGGTCGGTATGTAGGGTTATATAATTCACAGGGTTCATGTAGAAAACATGTCACAAAGCACAATGAACAAAGAGTTATGGAAATAGTAGTTATATTAATGTTTAATCATAAACTCGATACAATGAAACCTTTTAAACTTGTTAGCAATGGTCAATGTAAACAAAGGAGTCAAAACAAGCGGAGATTTTGTTCTCAATCAGATCAAAAGCAACATTATCAACAAAGAAAATTCAGAACAGGTCTGTGAATTATTGCGTTGTATCATCATGAAAGAACGGCACGACTAGTTCGCCGGAGCCTTCCGAGGGTGGATGGAGTAATATTTACCTTTTCAGACTTCGTCGGCATCGACGGCGGTCAACTCTCAGTTAAGAGGTCGATAGCTGAAGATGCCGACATACTGCCTCGGGAGAGAGCAGTCGCATGAATGAACACCAAAGCCGTGATCTAGCCATTAATGAGAGTCGTCAAGTTGGACGTGTCATCAAAGAAAATGGCGCTGTAGACCACAGCAAAGGTGCCATTGATGAAAGAATGTGGCTTTTCAGCCGATTCGAAAGAACAACGTCGGAATCAAGAGACAATGAGTGCCATGAAGAAGTAAGATCACAATTCATCAATCGCTTCCACACAGAAACTTTTTATGCGCGAATGGCAGAATGGTGGGGATTTTGATAGGCGGTGAACAACGTCGAAGTGGATCAAAAAGGTAGATATGGGCCAGAAGTATGTTGACACTTGCGACTGACGATGCAAAAAGATAAGTGCTCCCCATCTGGGAATCGAACCCAGGTCACCTGCGTGACAAGCAGGTATGATCACCACTACACTAATGAGGATGTTGATATTAATGACGTCAATAACAAGCTTCTTGAGGGCACAAATTGAGCCCCGGAGTGATCGGGGGCCGAGATGTGCCGTTACCCCTGCAACAAAAAGTCACCCCGGAGATCACGAAAAGGTTGGGGCTAGAGACAGCGAATAGTGATAGAGATACGGGAAACTCTGTAGATATGTACATATACACGTTTTGACGAGACACCAGCTCGACTGGTCTGTTCTCTTTAAAGGAAGCTTTCCTCGGGTAAGGAAAGCCCGTGGGTGTTTCCTACATACAAAACGAACGAAACGTTGTTGTATGACTTAAACAGCAGCAATGTAACAGTCGATGACCCAAACAACACAATAGAACTAAAAGCATTGACTAGATCCCGCGATGTAATACAAACGTGACGTTGACGTAGTGAGGTACTAGTAGCCATGCTTCACATTGTTCTTGGAAGACATGTCATCTTAGAGGCAGTGTCTTGATCTTGAGTAATGCCCCATTTGGCCTAGCGTCGAATAAATATTGACGATGACGTAGGGTGGTATGAGATTGATCAACCAATTGGCCTAGGCCAAGTTTGTGAGACACGAGAGTCGTGTTTTCCTGGTTCTCAGATAACCTCATATAACTGCTACCAAATATATAGTTACACTGCGGTTTTTTAGTCTTTCAGATTTCTTAGGAGGCCTTCGTATAAGACATAACGGTGGGTGGATCCGTTAAGCCGCGCTGGGCTTGCATGTTATACATGTATTCAAATAGTATTTCGATACCGTATTAACAACACACAAGTTCGCCTACGAGAATCTCTAATCACTAACTCGACACAACATCCACATTCCACGCCACATTCCTCAACCGCGTGCTGAAAAGTCTATTTGGAGAAATTGTCACTACAACCATCACTCCACTCATCGTGTATGAATAGCCACTTATTGCGAGTTTATGTCGTGAAGGAGTATCATCACTGCTGGCTGGCGGCGCTAAAGTCCAAGCGCCTGTAAGGCGAAGACGGAGGTGCTAGGCTTTTCCCCTCGGGATTGAAAACGCTGGTTCACATGTAGATCGCAATGTTTGCCACATCGACGTCACCAGGATGTAGAACTCAACCCAACACCGTCGCGCACAACACGATTATAACTGCGATCAAGTGACCATTTCAAATTTCAATCTTCAGTGAATGTTTGTTCTTCAACGAGAAATTTCCACACACCCAGATGTACAAAAATCCTAAGCCACCGCAAGGTAATAACTAGCCATGTCGTGCCATACGCAGGTTCGGTATTTCTCGAGGTGAACCCAGCCTTCGTGGTGGGGGAATCTCCCTGTTCAGCGCCCAAACCACTAGCTAGCGCTATAACCAGGTTCTGTGGGTGCCCCCACACACCCACTGTAACACCGGGCAGAATATCAAAATTCCGGCATCAAGCTTCCAATTTTGCTCTGCTTTTCATCTGGTTCCGTCATTCTTCTCGCTTACATGTCCCCCCTCCTCTCTTCCTACGACCTCTCAATCTTTACACGAACTTTCATCATTTGTTTTCTCCGCATTCAGAAAACGTTCCTCTATACGGCGGATTGTTGAGCGGCTTCCACAATCCGTACGCTGTGTCATCTATTTCACAAAGTGACCAGCCAGCACCACAGCCTGTTACTACAACCAACAAATCCAGACACTTGAGTTCTCTGGGCCTATCAATTTGTTCTTCTGAGCGCATTACCCAAACTGCATATAAACCCACATCTTTGCCACAATGGCCGAATTTCCTCCGGAGCTACATCAACTATTGGTTGATCTTGACCGCGAACTTGAGGTATGGTTTCGCCACCACCCGAGACCCAACGCTTCACATGTAATATGCACTAACACCCGAGTCTATACAGGAGGGTGACATCACACAAAAAGGGTATGTTCCCCTCGTTTCCATAGTCAACTATTGATAACCAGAATCACTACTAACTCGTTTTTTCGTCCGCGATAGCTACCAGAAACGCCGCGCACAACTACTCGCACAATTTCAGCTCCATGATGGCCCCGCCCCACCCCCAGAAATCATCGAACCAGCCCGGCCCAGAACTGGTGGCGGGCTCCGGATTCACTCCCCAGACTCGTCGTCTCACCCAGTTTCCCGACGCCTATCCGCCACCCCACAGATCGATTCTACCATGAACATTGGCGACAATCAAGCCCGTCCCGATTCGCGCCCTGATTCTACTTACGACGCCCACCGAGTATCATATGCGCCATCAGAATCTGCCTTCAATGCGATTGATGCTCTTCGCCCTGGTGGCCTCATGGCCATGAATGGTCAAGCTCCTGGAATGCGCCCAGATTCGCTCTTCCTTGGTGGAGGTATCCCACAAGGAGGCATGTTGGCCGACCCATCCAGAACGCAAACCATGACGTCAGCCGAATACGCCTTTAATCCTGACCAACAAATGCCCTATGGACAGCCCATGGGCGCCCCGCCCGTTCAACATCACCAACAGCCTTCATATGATAGTCATGCCGGTGCCATGGACTCACAAGGACTCTTTTCCGATTTTGCCGGACAGGGAGGGGCCAACGAAACGGTTGACGAATATGGTGGTCCTCAGCGATACTCAGTCAACGATGCATTCTCGCCCACCGCCGCATTGGCTCCACCAATGCTCAGCACAGCTGATCTTCCGCCTCCTGAAGCCCTCGATTATCAGATGCCCTTAGAGCCTCGAGACGTCCCATTTTCGATTCAAGATCCCCACAACCCAGACGAAGCTATGAGCAAGTTTGATAACATTGCGGGTGTTCTGCGATACCGAGGAAAGACGAACGCTAAGCTCCCGGCATTTTGGGTGCTTGATAGCAAAGGCAAAGAGATTGGTACCATTACATGGGATAAGTTGGCTTCTCGCGCGGAAAAGGTTGCCCAGGTCATCCGAGACAAGAGTACTCTGTACCGGGGCGATAGAGTAGCATTGGTGTATCGTGAGACTGAAATAATCGACTTCACGATTGCCATGCTCGGTTGCTTCATTGCGGGAGTCGTCGCCGTGCCCATCAACGACCTGCGTGACTACCAGCGCTTGAATATGATTTTAACCTCGACTCAGGCCCATCTTGCGCTTACGACAGATACCAACCTCAAAATGTTCCAGCGTGATATCAACATGCAGAAACTATCGTGGCCTAAGGGCGTTGAATGGTGGAAGACAAATGACTTTGGAAGTTTCCACCCTAAGAAACATCACGAGCTTCCGGAGTTGGAAGTCTCAGACTTGGCTTACATTGAGTTTTCTCGTGGGCCAACGGGTGATCACCGTGGTGTTGTCTTGTCCCACCGTACTATCATGCACCAAATGGCCTGTATCAGCGCCATCATTTCTACGGTTCCTACCGACAGTTCCTCAGATACTTTGAAGGGTAGTCAGCTACGCGACAAGGAAGGAAAACTTTTGGGACCTAAACCCGGGAGTGAGATTCTTCTGACGTACCTTGATCCCCGCCACGGTATTGGTATGATCACTGGTGTTCTATACAGTTTGTATGGTGGGCACACTACCGTTTGGGTTGAGAGAACAGCTGTAGATCAGCCTGGTCTCTACGCACACTTAATTACCAAGCACAAGGCGACACTCATGCTGGCAGATTATTCCGGCCTTAACACCGCTGTCAGCAATTATCAACACAATCCCAAGGCGACTCGACAATACATCAAGGGGATGGAACCAACCTTCCATACCGTCAAACTTTGTCTCATTGACACGCTCACGGTGAATTGCGAATTCCAAGAGGTCCTTGCCGAGCGTTGGTTCAGACCTTTGCGTAACACCAGGTGGCACCAAGTGGTAGCACCAATCTTGTGTCTCCCAGAGCATGGTGGCATGGTAATCAGTGTTCGGGACTGGGTTGGTGGAGAAGAGCGTATGGGAGTGCCTCTCCGAATTCTCAATGAGGAGGCTGAAGACTCACCGGAAGACGAAAAGGAAAAGGAAAAGGAAAAGCCAGGGGTGCCATATGGTAGTTTGCTCATGAGTGGAAACACAACTAAGACTGAATCCCAGGCAAAGAATGATCTCAGCGAGGTTCTATTGGATCGCGAAGCCCTCAAGAGCAATGAGGTTGTTGTCATTGCCTATGGTCAGCAGGCTCGTAAGCAGGCAGCCCAAGACCACAACACTGTTCGTGTGGGAGCTTTTGGATATCCCATTCCAGATGCCACATTAGCTGTCGTTAACCCAGATACCTGCCTCTTGGCTTCTTCGCACGCCGTAGGTGAAATTTGGGTGGATTCCCCCTCTCTTTCCGGTGGCTTCTGGGCACTGCCCAAGCATACAGAACAAATTTTCCATGCCAGACCATATCGATTTGACCCCGGGAATCCGACCCCCACCTTGATTGAACCTGAATTCCTCCGCACCGGGTTGCTTGGTACGGTGATTGAAGGAAAGGTATTTATCCTTGGTCTCTACGAGGATCGCATTCGCCAGCGTGTTGAATGGGAAGAACACGCTGGTGACATGGCCGAGCACCGTTACTTCTTCGTTGATCATCTTGCGAAGAGCATTATCAGTCAAATGCCTAACTTGGTTTATTCCTGTTCTGCCTTTGACCTTCATGTCAACGAAGAACACTTGCCAATTCTTCTTGTGGAAACCACGGAGGCTTCTACGGCTCCGCTTACACAGGGCGGATCTCCACGACAGTTGGACCCAGCCATCCTAGATAGTCTGGCAGAGAAGTGCATGGATATCCTCGATCAAGAACATCAGTTGCGTTTGTACTGTGTCATGATTAGTCCACCGGACAGTCTCCCTCGTGTGACTCGGAATGGGCGCCGGGAGATTGGCAATATGCTCTGTCGTCGTGACTTTGAGCTAGGTAACCTTCCTTGCGCACACGTCAAATTTGGTGTAGAACACGCAGTTCTCAACCTTCCCATTGGTATCGATCCCATTGATGGTATCTGGTCTCCCTTAGCTTCTGCCACCCGTTCTGACATCTTGATGCATGCTGATAAGCAATACTCGGGTATTGATCGTCGCGAGGTCGTCATGGATGATCGCACGGCAACACCTCTGAACAGCTTCAAGTCAATCACTGATATCATCCACTGGCGTGTTACTAGACAAGGCGATGAGCTAGCATACTGTACTATCGACAGTCGTGGTCGTGAAGGTAAGGGCATCACCTGGAGAAAGTTTGACACTAAGATTGCCGCTGTCGCTCTGTACCTGAAGAACAAGGTTAAGGTCCAGCCCGGAAACCACATCATCCTCATGTACACACACTCTGAGGAGTTTGTCTACGCCGTCCACGCCTGTATCAGTCTCGGTCTTGTTGTGATTCCCATTGCGCCTCTTGATCAGAACCGTCTGGCTGAAGATGTACCTGCGTTGCTCCACTTGGTATCGGACTACAAGGTTAAAGCCGTTTTAGTGAACCAAGATGTTGATCACCTTCTTAAGATCAAGATCGTTTCGAGCCATATCAAGCAAACTGCCGATTATCTCAAGACACCTCTCCCTAATGTCTACAACACAACCAAGCCCCCACGTCAAACTGTTGGTCTCCGTGACTCGAAGATCACGATGAACGCTGCTTGGGTACAGCCACATTACCCTGCCATTGTGTGGACTTACTGGACACCTGATCAAAAGCGTATCTCTGTTCAGCTGAGTCACGACACAATCTTGGGAATGTGCAAGGTGCAAAAGGAAACCTGCCAGATGAGTGGATCCCGTCCAGTCCTTGGTTGTGTTCGTAGCACCAATGGTCTTGGTTTCCTTCATACTGTTCTTTTAGGTATCTATCTTGGTACCTCCACCTATCTATTGTCACCGGTTGACTTTGCTCAGAACCCACTGTCTCTCTTTTTTATGCTGTCACGCTACAAGATCAAAGACACATATGCAACGCCCCAGATGCTTGACCATGCCATGGCTTCTATGAGTCCTAAGGGTTTCACTTTGCAGGAGCTAAAGAATGTCATGATCTCGTCTGACTCTCGGCCACGTGTAGATGTGTTCCAGAAGGTTCGCACGTTCTTTGCCAGTGCCTCTTTTGATCGCACTGCTATTAACACTGTTTACTCTCATGTATTTAACCCCATGATTGCCTCGCGTTCATACATGTGCATTGAGCCTATTGAACTATGGTTAGACACCCGCGCTCTACGTCAAGGTCTAGTTGTTGTAGTTGAGCCTTCCCCTGATAACAAATCAGCTCTGTTGGTTCAAGACTCCGGCATGGTCCCAGTTTCCACTCAGATTGCAATTGTGAATCCCGAGAGCCGTGCTCTTTGTCACGATGGTGAATTTGGTGAAATTTGGGTTGACAGTGAAGCTTGTGTGAAGGGCTTCTACGGTTCGACTAGTCCCTTTGATATAGACCGGTTTAACGGACGCACTTTGGATGGTGATCCTAACATCTCATATGTGCGTACTGGTGATCTTGGTTTCCTGTATAGTGTCAGTCGGCCTATTGGGCCGAATGGTGCGTTGGTTGATATGCAAGTGCTGTTTGTCCTTGGTGCCGCAGGTGAAACCATCGAGATCAATGGTCTCAGTCACTTCCCGGTGGACATTGAAACGTCGATTGAACGATCTCACCGGCGCATTGTTCCCGGCGGAAGGTAGGTTTTCCACTTCAATGTTGTGCCCATTATTATGTACTAACTGTTTGGCAGTGTTGTTTTCCAAGCTGGTGGGCTTCTTGTTGTACTAGCCGAGGTCCCTCGTAGCCCCTATCTTGCTTCCATTGTACCTGTCATTGTCAACGCTGTTCTCAATGAGCACCAGATCATAGTAGACATTGTTGCTTTTGTTGAGAAGGGTATCTTTATGCGCTCTCGCCTAGGCGAGAAGCAGCGTGGCAAAATCATGGCCAATTGGCTCCAGCGTAAGCAGACTACACTTGCCCAATTTGCTATCCGTAGTACGGATCCGCACATGGCAGGTGAACACAACAAAGCGGGGGAGACAGTTGGTCGGTCGTCTATGAGCTCGTTCCAAAGCGCGCAGGAGTTGACCATGGCGAACCGCCGCATGTCGATTATGAGCCAGTCTACTCGCCTGGACACGATGCGGAGTTCCCAAGCGCCACCAATGCCGCAAATGCCCCAGCATATCCTGTACCAACAGCAGCAACAACAACAGCAGATGTATCCGGATCAGCAGTACCAGCAGCAAATGTACTATGAGCAGCAGCAATACCAACAGCAACAGCAGCAACATGGGTATCCTGCTATGGTCCCTCAACAAGTCCAGCAAGCGCCAACGCAGCAATATTTACCGCAGCAACAGGCCCCGCAACCACCGACTATGCCTCCTCCTGAGATTCCGCTCCAAGTAACAGGACCTGATTCGGCTT
Source organism: Huntiella bhutanensis (assembly GCA_002018275.1). NCBI lineage: Eukaryota > Fungi > Ascomycota > Sordariomycetes > Microascales > Ceratocystidaceae > Huntiella > Huntiella bhutanensis. Next base: position 134,133 of record MJMS01000021.1, read on the forward strand.
CATCTACCCTCCCCACTAATTCTACAATTCCTGCATTTGACTTTGGGTTGTCTAGATCGACAACACTAGCTAGCAGTGAATCGGCAGACACTCAGGCAGTTTCTACTGCTGCGACTACAACGCAGGGCGGGTCAATGGGGGCCACACTCTCAGGTCCTCTGCCAAGTATCGATGGACGGGGTGAAGCTCTGTGGCTTAACGATGGGAATCCAGTTGAAGTAGCAGACGATTGGACGCAAGATGCTATTAGGAATATGAATCTTGCTGATGATCTGAACTAGACGGTTATAGTATATAAATAGTTTCGGTGTAAAATATGCCAGTGGCGTATTTGTGTACTCATGTATTGACCCTTTGAATATGAACAAACTTTCGGTCCTAAAGGCCCAACCTAAACACCGTACAAAAACTTGGTATCTAACTAAAGAGAAACAACAAACAACAAGCAGAAATCCGCAAACGTCATGGCTTAGTCGTCCCATTCCTCGTCCAACTGATCGATCAAACGATTCTCAACGTCCCGATCACGCTCAGCGCGGCCTGGAAGACGGGAGTAACGACCCGGACCAAAGGGTCTAGCAGCAGCGGCGCCAGGGAAGACGCGAGCAAGCATGGAAGAAAAGATTGTAGTGAAATCCTGTTTGTGGGGAAGTAGGAAGACAGTGTTGGTTAGCTTACAGCTGATAATTACGGATATTGACGGTGTGGAGATAGATGAGACTGAGACGGTAACCCGAGACACACCCCAAAACAAATCCCTAATAATATACCAAGTACCAAAAACGCCATGAACCCATTCTGATGAAACGAAAATAGTCTATGAAAAACCAAACAACCTCCCAAATCTAGTCCCGTCTATGCTAGTCCTCATCACCATCTCCGCCTCCGTCCACCAAGAGTTATACATACACAAATAGCACCCCAAAGGCCCTGCCACAGGGTATAATTCGGCAGCTGTCTCCAGCCGCGCGCATGGGAAATGGTCCGGTTATAAACCACACCGGCCACGACGTAAACGCCAAAGGCAATCGTAACAATCAAGAAGAACACACCACCAGGCCCAACAGACCCGCTCTGCGGCCGCGACGGCTCCGCGGAGAGACAGGCGTGCGGCGTGCGGGCTTCGAAGAAGTAGGCGCATTGGTCGGGAGAGGCGCCGACGAAGGAGATTGCTAACGTCGGGTTGAGAGGGTCGCTGGAGCATAGGAAGGAGACGGTGGCGGATTTACGACGGCTGGGGTTGGCGGCGTCGCAGGGGGAGCCGTTTTCGTATTGTAGGACGAGTTTACGGCCGCGGCTGTGTAGGTCCATGGACGATTGGCTGATGGGTGGTAAGTTGGGTTAGTAGCTTGTAGAGTGTATCTCCCGAAGAGGGGGTCCGGAACTTACCCGAGTGAGTAGACATCGCCTTTGTACGTATAGTAGGCACTCACGTTCGACCACGAGGTCTTATCCAAGCCAACGACATCGCGCACACCACCCAGCACCGGCGCACACACATTCATGGTAAAGTTATATCCATAATCCCACCCACGCGCCTCATAATCCGTCATGCGCACACGACCTACATTCCGCCCGGGAGGCATCGTATCCCCCGGAATGGCAATATCGGGCCGGAGGTCAAAGAAACCACCGAGGTTAGAAGTGGAAGTCGCAGTGCAAGCAGGGGGTTCAACGGTTGTCGATGTGGCGACGGCGGCATGAGCGAGCGGGGCGCCGAAGGCAAGGAGCCCAGCCAGGAGGGCTTTTATCGGCATCATTTTATCGGGTGTGGTATATAGTAGCCTCCGGGTTTTTTTTTTCCGATAGGTAGGGGAAAATCGAAAGGGAGGGGGGAGATGGAGATTGTCGCGGGCGGGGGGATTGGAGGGAAGATCGTCAACCACGGTTGAAGATGCGAGAGACAGCGGATAAGTCGGGTTTGATTTCCGTCTTTTTGCGGCTTTTGTGCGTGTTGCTTTGGTATTACCAAATTCGTGTGACGATTTAAATAAAAATTGGCAGAGTTATTGGCGGAATTGGAGGTGACGTAGGTGGTTTCTTGTCAAATTATGAATGTTGAGAATGCAATGCGCATGTTTTCGTGATACATACTTACGCAACACGTTTAGATCTTTCATAATCCATGCATACACTCTTACATATGTACACATGCGATTACATCAGACCCCTAGCTCCAGTCCAGAACCAAATGTCTCAGGCCCGCACAAAAATCCGACCTTCAGATGCGGCTGATCGCTTGCTGGCTAGGGTTGTATTTTGCCCGTTTGTATGTTTAACCCTACTATTGACCATCACCGGGTATCCGCGGGGCCAAGACGGAACGTATGTATGCGACGGATTAGTGAGGCATGCTTTCATAACAGCTGTTTAAAAGTGGAGAAAACGCCAAGTTGGCCTCGCGACGATCAACGGTGAATAGGTGTCAGTGAAGAAATCAAGAAAGCACTTATCTCTATCGTTATAGAACTTCTGATTATCTAGTTCTAGATGACTTGTATTTCTTAACAACCCCTATAAACAGACGAAACAAAAATGGCCACAAAGTCACCCGCGTCCGTTCATCTGGCGCGTCATTATGAATTCGGCGGCCCGTAAGTTCCCTCTTAGCCCCGCCAGTCAGCGAGACCAAAAAAATCTAACACGCGTCTAGTCTCGGAGCCTTTGGTATCTCCTTTGGTCTGCCCGTTCTCCTGTGTCTTTTCTACTTTGCCTGCAATGACGTCTCCGGCTGCCCGGCCCCGTCGCTGTTGAGCCCTGCTACACTGAACCTTGAGCGGCTCAAGGTGGAGGTTGGATGGCCGGGCCTTGCAGGATTCTTCAACTTGGAGGTTTTCGCGGTTACTGTCGCGTATTACTTTGTTAACTTGTTCCTGTATGCTATTTTGCCTGCGGAGATCGCCATGGGTACTGAGCTCCTTTCTGGCGGTAAGCTCCGGTACAAGTGCAATGCTTTCACCAGTAACATGGCCATTCTTGCTGCTTGCTTGTCTGGTACTATTGCTGAGGGTGCCGAATTTATTGTTTGGCGTTACATTGATGAGCACTTCCTCGCGCTCATGATGTCTCATCTGATCATTGCATATGGTCTGGCTACTTACTGCTATATCGAGTCCTTCACCGTTAAGCCCGGTAACAAGGAGATGCGCGAGCTTGCTATTGGTGGACAGACTGGAAACATTATGTACGATTGGTATATCGGCCGTGAGCTTAACCCTCGCGTCACCCTTCCTTTCTTTGGCGAGGTGGATATTAAGGAGTGGTGCGAGCTTCGGCCCGGTTTGCTGATGTGGGCTCTGTGCAACTTTGCCTTTGTTGCTAAGCAGTATCGCAACTTCGGCTTCGTCTCCGATTCCATGATTTTCCTGACTAGCATTCAGACCCTCTACGTTGTTGATGCTTGGTACAATGAATCGGCTGTTCTTACTATGATGGACATCACCCTTGATGGATTCGGAAACATGCTTTCATTTGGTGATCTAGTCTGGGTTCCCTTCCTTTACTCCACGCAGACCCGCTACCTGGCCACCTTCCCTGTGACTCTCGGTCCCTGGGGTCTGGGTATTACATTCGTTGTGCTCGCCACCGGCTTCACCATTTTCCGTTCGTCCAACAACGAGAAGAATGAGTTCCGCCGTAACCCTGACTCACCCGATGTCGCCCATCTCAAATACATCACTACCAAGACCGGAAGCAAACTGCTTATCACCGGTTGGTGGGGTCTTGCCCGTCACATCAATTATCTCGGAGACTGGATCCAGAGCTGGCCTTACTCCCTTCCTACTGGTTGGGCTGGCTACACGATCCTGGCTGCGGGCAGTGGCGTTGATGGGGCTCTGGTCATGTTGGATGGAAGAGAGGTTGTGCAGGATGCCGCTAGGGGGTGGGGTGTGATCTTTACCTACTTCTACGTCTTCTACTTTGCCACTTTGCTGTTGCACCGTGAGGGTCGCGACGACGATAAGTGCTTCAAGAAGTATGGTGATGATTGGTTGGAGTACAAGAAGAAGGTGCCTTACAAGGTTGTCCCGTACGTTTACTAAGGAGGATCAAATCGGCCGACTGTCGTCCGTCATCTCGACGGCTCATGTCCGGATTCACCGGGCCTCAATATCACTCAAGGTGGCCTGAGGCCCTTGGCGTACATACACACATCCAATACATGGTGTTTGCCTAACTAGTGAATCTAGTGTGATATACAAACTTAAACTATACACTTTAATACACGTAATAATTTGCATACAGAGTCAACGGAGTGCCTGTCCCGATGTTGACAACACATGGCTGGTACCCCGACCGGTGGTCAGCCATCCGGAGATACTTCCGTTTAAGTGATTTAAACTCGATGATCTCCAAAGCGGACCCACCGCAATAGGAAATCCCAACCATCTTGATGACCTCAACACCGGTGACCAACGAAATGCTATATATCACGCCCATCCTAAGGACCGCACGCCTCCAAGCCATCACTCCACATGTCCAACCGTCCCGTCTATTGATCCCACAGAACCTTAGAATCCGTGAAATCCCAGGTCCAACTCTGGATAAACCCCGCCTATTCTCCCGAGTAAAAGAGACGAGGAGCCTCCGCATGGCAACATGTCAGCGTGCCAAGGAGACAACAGGATCACAATGACGAAAAACACACGCCAGGGAGCCGACGATGTACATAATAATAACCTATTTTGTGGTGTCTCTCTTGTCTCCCCCAGACTTTCCCACTGTGGGGTCTCAATGTGGGGGAGGCAAGGGCGGCCGGGAAACTGATCATCGAACTTGGAGGATGACGGCTGGTCATGTGTCAAGGAGGAAGAAACGGGCCGATAGAATCATGGACATATGGATGCATGTAAGTCGGTGTTCAGACATGACCGAGGCTGAAAATGGGAGCGACGTCGTCATCGGGAGGACGGCTAACATTGGTTAGTCTTGGCAATGCATCGTGATATCACGGGTCCATACGATCTTGAAAAACTTGTATTGGCCTCATTGCTACGTTACTAAAAAACTACCGACCGTCATCTGTCCCAATGACTCTCCCTCAACAAATGAGACAAGTCCACTATACTGTACCCTCTATATTCAGAAGAACCAGATAATCTCCGGTACCCGCTAAACATTCCGAGACTACCTAAGCTGCCAAGCATACATGAACTTGTCATAACCGAAATCCCATGATAAATGCCGTCAAAAAAGTTCATCATGGCTTCCCCGCAAAACGGTAAACTGCACTGCAACATCAATAGTTAGTTCCGCCCGGTAAAAAAAGAAATTATCCGGGATTTCTCTCCAACCCCATAAGCTGTCAATGCTTAATGGATGGATGGGGAAACAATCTGCAAACTCCAAGTCAAAGCTACAAAATAGAAGGTCCAGAAAGAATAAGCCTGAAACAGAAGTCAAAAAAAGAAAAAAAAGCGGCAGGTTAGTGCACTATGCTTATATATTCTATTAACAAAACCGCTAACAAGATCCACTTCTCGGGGCGATGGTCTAGTGGTATGATATTTGCTTTGCAGTATTCACTACAAATTTGTAAATGGTCGGGGGTTCGATCCCCTCTCGCTCCAGAAGCCAGTCAGATTCAGTTCTGAGTATTCTTTTTTTCTTTTTTGTTTTATTTAAGGTCTCATGTTAATACGATGGACGCCACACTTTCGAGTGAACCAACCATGCATGCATGTATAATGTACATGTAGTTTGTTTTCCTAATTTGAGTTCTTTTTATTTCCGTAGACATCCAACATAGATTTGTAGTTGCGAGGATGAGATCGAGGCCCGAGATCTTGGACTTGTGTGTGTACGTGTGTACATGGTTTATTTTGAAATAGCGGCCTTACTTTTCCTGTTGTCTCTTTCCTCATGTTGTCGGCTTCATCAAGCCGGCCAAGTCCAAGTAAGAAAGCCGACTAAATTATCGTGGTCTCGTGATAGTGAGGCCTTTTGGAGATCACTCTGAACTGTGAGGGATGAGGGATGTTAATGTGGTGTTACCGTCTTGAGACTTGAGATCCTTCTAGGGTTTATTGGTGAATATATGTGGGGTTCCTGACTAGAATTTCTTGGTTTGTGTATAGGTTCTTTGTTTGGAATAAAGAGTTCTTGGTGGCGTATTGGATGGATAAACTGACATGTATGTAGATATATATGTATGTATGTACGTATGTATGTTTGGTCTTTGTTAATCTTTGGCCCTGCATAAAATACCGTTGCAACCAGCTGAAAAGCTGGACCTTCCGTTTCCGTTTAATCCAGCTTACCAGCGTCGTCTCCCTAAATCTGGGGTTCCGATGCTTTTTTTCCAGACCGACGTCAGCCATCCCTTAAGTTAAACCCCACACTTCGTTTTGGACTCGTACACACAGACATGTTTCCTCAGCTTTCCCATAATCCAGCTAGAAGAAAAGAAAAAAAAACAAAAAAAAATGGTGCACTTGTTTGCATCCGAGCACCATCCAAGCTACTCCACACCTGCATCAACTTGACCATCTTTTTGGTTCTGGGGTTTTTCATCAACAGGTTGGAGGGACGCACGGCTTGCAGAATGATGGTGGGGACTGTAGTATTGGCGGTTAGGCTGTGGAATGACACTGAGGCAAAGAGGCTAAAGTGGGACAACCTACGTAGCTTCGGGTGAGTTTTTCTTTCCACATTACGTCGATGCTTGCTATGTTTCTGGATGGCCCTGCCGATCTCGATTATCTAGAGTCAGTGGGTGAACGGGCCCTTGCTTGGCAATGTGGTATGGTGGTATACATGAATCGGAGCACTCATTGAATAGCACGCCCTTGTAGACTTTGAACGCCGGTAGATGTTGGAGTTGGCTTATATTGTTGGTGTGTTTGGTAGCCGTCATCTGTACAGACCAGTCCGATGTCCTCCAACTGATTTTGTCGGAGTTTCTTCCGATCTAGTATGTAGATACCCACACCGCCACGTTTTTGGCTATGATTGTCGATTCGAAGGTTGAAAGCGGGCTATATTTCGGCGTTACTTTGTCATTCGCGGCACCACGTGAGTGTATTCGGCGGTGGCCATATTGGAAACAAGTACTTCTAGATGTGACACTTCAAGTCACATTCCCACATTCCCATATTTCACCATCCAAATATTGATCGTAAAACATTTGACGTCTAGCAAAAACATGTCTTGGCATCTGATATCACGCTGTATTTCCATCACAACATCACACTGCCAATTCTCGGAACTGTCACTGCCAAGTCTGTCTCCGAGATCCATCTACACCTTGATTTATCTGCATAGATTCTGTCAACCAACCCTAACAGACACCGAAACTCAAACTTTAAAATAAAGGTCACGCTAAGTCTCCCTGTGTTACTCGGTGTTTCCCTTTTCAGCCAGACCGCCAGAAACCTACCCTTGGACAAGATACCCCAGAACATAAGGAGTTCGACGACAAGTCATGTGAACACCGGCAATGCGAACAGCCTGGCTGACCGAAATGTTGGAGAAACCATGAACCATGACAAGCGAACGGGCTCGAAAGCTGTCTTTGCATTCCCCGCAACTTTCCCCACAAACTCAACCGGCACTTAATCCGGGGTGAGCCTCACTAAGGCCAAAAAATCATAGTTCAGTCCCTTGTTTAGGGGGCGTGTGTCTAAGACGCTACCCGTCGCCACTTTGTAGAGAGGGGCGTGAGAAAACTTCCAATGTCAGACGGAGCCTGGTATGGACTTGACAGATCAACTGCAGCTAGACGGTGCCACCGCGCAGCGGCGGAAAAGCTGTATTCAAGTGACGACATGGTCTCCGTCTTGGCTGCACAGGAGTGGTTGTTGCCCTGGTTGGCAACGCCATGTCAAGCCTGCAAGCGGTAAAAGCTGACTATCCAAAGGGCCCGAGGCCACCATCAAAGTGAAGTCATCGTGAAAGACATATAAACCCATCATATCCCGCCATTGTACTGTCTCATCTAGTTCTTGTTCTCCATCACTCACACATCTTCCTCACCTTTCTCACAGTTAGTAACTCTCTCGAGTCTGACTGATCGACATCTTTTATTTGCGGCTCTACTTGCGCAACTTCCTTCCCGTTGAAAATCATCCCCCGACATATTCTCGGTTTCTTATTGGAATATTTGGGTTTTCACCGATCAACATCAAATACATATCTCCATCTCAACATTAGTATCAAACATGCATAAGCTCAGCGTGTTTGCCTCTGCCTTGTTGGCAGCGGTCTCCCAGGCCGATGCCGCCGCTATTCGCCACCGCGATGCCTCCAACTCTTCTGGCGAGACTCTTGCTCACTCTGATCCCTTTTATCCTTCGCCCTGGATGGATCCTGAAGCCGTTGGTTGGGAGGAGGCCTACCAGAAGGCCAAGGCCTTTGTCTCACAATTGACCCTTCTTGAGAAGGTCAACCTCACTACTGGTGTCGGGTAAGTTCCACAGTCTTTGTTCAATGTCTCACTTGGCATTAGCCGCGAAATTAGAAACATTTACTAACCTCTTATGCTCGATCGTAGTTGGCAAAGCGAGAGATGTGTGGGTAACGTTGGTTCCGTTCCCCGTCTTGGCCTCCGCGGCCTGTGTCTCCAAGATTCTCCCACTGGTATCCGCATGACCGACTACAACTCTGTGTTCCCATCTGGTCAGACTGCTGCTTCCACCTGGTCCCGTGATCTCATCTTTGCCAGAGGCAAGGCCATGGGCCAGGAGTTCCGCGGAAAGGGTATTGATGTTATGCTTGGTCCCGTTGCCGGCCCTCTCGGTCGCACTCCTACCGGTGGTCGCAACTGGGAGGGTTTCTCTTCTGACCCTTACCTCACTGGTGTTGGTATGGATGAGTCTATCCGTGGTATTCAGTCTCCCGGTGGTGTTATTGCTTGCGCCAAGCACTGGGTTGGTAACGAGCAGGAGCACTTCCGTCAGGTTTCTGAGGAGGCTGGATACGGAGTAACCATTGCTGAGTCCGTCTCTGCCAACATTGATGACCGCACCATGCACGAGCTCTACATGTGGCCTTTCGCTGATGCTGTCCGCGCTGGTGTCGGTTCCTTCATGTGCTCGTACCAGCAGGTCAACAACTCGTACTCTTGCCAGAACTCTAAGCTCAACAACGACCTTCTCAAGGGTGAGTTGGGCTTCCAGGGTTTCATTATGAGTGATTGGCAAGCCCAGCACACTGGTGTTAGTTCCAGTGCTGCCGGTCTAGACATGACCATGCCCGGTGATACTCTCATGGGGTCTGGCCGCTCCTTCTGGGGTGCCAACACTACTCTTGCTGTCGTCAACGGTACTATGCCCGAGTGGCGTCTGGATGACATGGCTATGCGTATCATGGCTGCTTTCTACAAGGTTGGCTTCACTCCCGAGGAGCAGGAGGATATAAACTTCTCTTCGTGGACTAGGGACACTGAAGGTTACACTTACTACGTCGCCAAGGAGGGCTGGACTGATGTCAACAAGCACGTTGATGTTCGCCAGGGCAAGAAGCACGGTGACTTGATCCGTGAGATTGCCGCCAAGGGTACCGTTCTTCTCAAGAACGATGGTGCTCTTCCCCTCAACAAGCCCAAGTTCATTGCTGTTGTTGGTGGCGACGCCGGCCCTAACCCCAACGGCCCCAACGCTTGCTCCGACCGCGGCTGCGACGTCGGCACTCTCGGCATGGCTTGGGGTTCCGGCTCGGCTGAGTTCCCCTACCTTGTCACCCCCGACAGTGCCATCCAGCAGCAGGCTATTGCGGACGGCTCCCGCTACGAGAGTGTTCTGAGCAACTATGCTTGGGATCAGACCAAGGCTTTGACTAGCCAGGCTAACGCTACCGCTATTGTCTTTGTCAACGCTGACTCTGGTGAGGGTTACATCACTGTTGGTGGCAACCAGGGTGACCGCAACAACCTGACTCTGTGGTACGACGGTGAGACTCTTATCCGCAACGTCTCTTCGGTCTGTGACAACACCATTGTCGTCATCCACTCCACTGGTCCCGTCCTTGTCAACGAGTTCTACGACAACCCCAACGTCACTGCTATCCTTTGGGCTGGTGTTCCCGGCCAGGAGAGCGGTAACTCTATTGCTGATGTTCTCTACGGTCGTGTCAACCCTGCTGGTCGCACTCCCTTCACCTGGGGTCCCACTGAGGAGTCTTACGGCAACAGCATCATCTACAACACCACTGAGTCTGTTCCCCAGGACAACTTCTCCGAGGGTCTCTTCATTGACTACCGCTACTTCGATAAGGTTGCCCCCAACGCCAACGACTCTGGTGCCCCCATCTACGAGTTCGGTTTCGGTCTGTCGTACTCTACTTTCGAGTACTCTGACTTGAAGATCTCTGCTATCGCTGAGGCCAACTACGTCTCCACCACTGGCAACACCATTGAGGCTCCCATCTTTGGTAACTTCAGCACCGACTTGAACGACTACGTCTTCCCCGAAGGCTTCCACCGCGTTGATAACTTCCTGTACCCCTACCTCGAGAGCGCCGATGCCAAGACCGCTTCTGACTCCAACAACTACGGTGCCTCCACCGACTGGCTTCCCGAGGGAACTCTCGACGGCTCTGCTCAGCCCCGTCTTCCTGCCTCTGGTGCCCCCGGTGGTAACCCTCACCTTTGGGATGAGCTCTACACCGTCACTGCCACCATCTCCAACACTGGCGAGTACGATGGTGACGAGGTTGTTCAGTTGTACCTGAACCACGGTGCCCCCGGCGAGCCTGCCCGTGTCCTTCGTGGCTTTGAGAGAATCCCCATTCCCGCTGGCTGCAGTGTGCAGTTCAACGCTACTCTGACCTACAGAGATCTTGCCAACTGGGATGTTGTCAAGCAAGACTGGGTCATCAACGACTACACCAAGACCGTCTGGGTCGGTTCCAGCTCGCGCAACCTGCCGCTCACTGCTACCCTCTAGATGGGGGATGAGCAGGGCTGTGTGAGCCGGTATGTCGTCTGTCACGAGTAATTTGTCTTCTTTCCTTTCTTTTTCCTTGTATTGTTTAGTTTGATTTTCTTTTTACTTCTAATGTCTCGCGCTTATGTTTTACGACCTTTGATTCAATTTTCCTGTTGGTTATTCTTGTAGTAGTTCTAGTTCTAGTTGTCACATACTTAATATGTGCCTTGTGTTACACAATTCGTTAATGAAAGCGATGACTATCCTGATCATGCCATTCCACAACTATCCAGTGACACCTGTTTTAAGAATATTGTCTACCGCAATCCTACTACCGACTAAGTCTCACATTTCACACATATCCGATGTATGTAGCAAGCTTACCAACAATCGGGAATATTTCATGTCTCTCAACGATTGGTTCAACCAACCAAGAATGTCCTCCGCGTCTCTCGTCCGCATGGATGGTCCTACGGAGACCCCGGGATAACGCAGGTGCGGCATGACAAATGCACATATACGCGACCCCCCAAACAAAAGGACACAATGCCTCCCCTCCCCGCCCAACCCACGCCATATCGGCCGAATATCTCCCGCCCCACGACCGCCACCTTAAGATGTCGGATATCCCCTCTACCCAGCACCTCTCCCCTCAACCACCGCCAAAATGCCTCTCTTCCGCCACCTCCACACACAAATCTACACCGCCCCTTTCCTCCGCCTATACAACTACCTCATCCTCCACTTAACATTCACCCACCTCTGGGCCTGTCCAGTCCCCACGACTCTCCTCCGCCAATTCACCAGCCACATAACCCCTCTCCATCTCGACCTCGGCGTAGGAACTGGATTCTTCCCATCGCGAAGTCTCCCTCGTCTTTCTACCCCGACTATACACCTCTGCGATCTCAACCCTACAACACTCTACACCGCGCGTCGCGAGATTCTCAAGACGACCCCCTCGGCCCTCATCACTAGTACAGTCCACGATGTAACGGCCCCTTGGCCGGAAGATACCTCCAATGTTCGGTTCACCAGCATTTCAGCTTCCCTTGTCATCCATTGTATTCCGGGATCGCCCCGGGAAAAGGTTGCTGCGATCGCCCGGAATGCTGCGGCCCGCTTACATACCCATGGGGTCTTCTTTGGAAGTACCGTGCTATGTGCGGTGGAGAGGGAGAGAACGGACGCTTGTACTACATCGCCCAAGTGGGTGGATTCTGATAACCCTTGGACTGGTGATTCCAATGCTAAAACACCTGGGAGGATAGCCAAAATGCTTCTGTGGTTTTATAACACTGTCGGTATATTTTGCAACAAATATGATACACCTGACATAGTCACAGAAGAGCTACAGTCTGTCTTTGGTCACGTCGACACTTGGATTCACGGAAACGTCCTACTGTTCCAGTGTCGTGATCCACGATCACCACAAGACAATTTCAAAAAATAGACAAACATACACGTGACAACAAAAATATCGAGACATTTTGGATTAATTCCTATACCTGCCATTTTACCAATAGACAGAAAACGTTCTCAGTGATAAAAGTAACAACGATAACAAAATTTCAACCCCAATAAACTGTTGCAAGAGCCATTTACCACCGGTAAATGCTGCGCAAAATCAAACCAATCAAACAAAAGAACCCCACACCAACAAAAAACGCCATGATCATGTCATAAGTCATAAACTCCCCGCATACTGCCCTAACGGCACAACTGCATCTCCTGGGACCAGAGAAATCCCCAATATGGACTTCATTCCAGCCTTTCCAAACCTCATTTCATACTTAATGGCATAACACAGTGTGTTTACCAGCCAACCGGAACATATTTCTCAGCAGCAATCTGCGAATCCTCATACTGTTGAACAAGATCTTGCGCCCGGTTGGTCACCCACCAGTTCAGTAAATCCCGGCTAGCCAATGTATCCTCCAAACTATCATGCTCGCCTGTCTGGATGGTCCGACCCAGCCGTTCAAGAGAAAGGGCCTTGAGAGAGCGACCCTTCTTCTCACTCTTTCCAGCGTCTGAGTCAGGCTGCATTGGTGCGTCAACCCGTTTACCTGTTTGATACTCAAACAGTGCCTTCTCGTAAGCCAAGTTTCTCTTGGCTTTGTCATCTTGCTCACGCTTATCCTCAATAAGATCTAAGAGTAGGGTATCAATAACATTGCAGTGCAACCACCGGAGAGCCATCAGATCATGATTGACCGAATGTCCGACAATGATTGTGTCGCGGTCAACGTAGCACTGTACTGCCTCACGTGCCGAGTCTCTTCCGATGAAAGCCTGGCCTTGGCAGCGCGCGCGGTTAAGTTGGCTCCAAGAGACTCCAGAGTAGACTGTGTTGAGATGCAACATGGGCACAGTGGGGTACACCAGCTTGTCAATGAGGATTTCACCCGTAAAATAGTCAATGGCAGTCACTCGGATCAACTCCGAATCTCCATCCCGAGACACTCCCATTTCACAGTCAATTGCAATACACTTCCGTGGAGAAGAAGGGTTGACACGTGTGGGGTGTAGCTTCCACTGAACAGCCAACTCAGGCAGTGTCGCTTTGAGGGGCGTGTGCTCCATTGCTGTGGCGCATGGGTTGTTGAACTGCGTACCAGAGCAGCAGGCAAAGAACTACACAACGAGTGACCACTGTTAGTAACCTATTCATCCTAAATACAAACTACTTGTCAACTTACACGACCTTGCATTGGCCCAGGGTGGTATTTGCACTTGGGCAACTCGTCTTCCTTTGTCTTGCGCTCCTCTTGTGCTTCAGCCGGAGCATCGACAGCACCTTCTGTGCCGTTCAGGGGGGCCAAAAGATCCGTGCCAGCCGCCATGTACATTCCGGATGTGTTGTTACGACGACCCCGGTTGGTCTTCTTGGGACGGTTATAAATATTCTTGAGGCAGTTTTGACACTTGCGTTTGCGCTCCAATTCATCCATCGTGAACTGTGCGATGCGGTACCCGTAGTTGATTAGGATGTTGGGCGGGTGGGCGAGGTGTTCGAGCTGATACTCATATTGCGGAGTCTGCTCAATAGGTACCCCACATGTTTCGATAGACTTGATGCGTCGGACCATTGTGCTGGCTTGCGGGCTCAGAGACCCCGGAGGAGTGGTCTGGCTGGTGAAATGATGTGACGAAGTAGGGTTGAAAGAAACCGACAAGGGCGATAATCCGGGCGATGGTCCGCTTCCGGGGCTAGCAGGAGGCCGACGAGATGGCGTGGTCGGAGGGTTAGGAGCAGTCGTTACAGCTGTAGTGGTTGTGGCAGCTGTGGTGGTTGTGGCAGCTGTAGCGGCTGTAGCGGCTGTAGCGATTGTTGTGACTGTAGCGATTGTAGCGACTGTAGCGACCGGGACAGGAGTAGGCTGTACTGCCGATGAGCTCTGTAGAACTGGAGCGGCGTGATGGGGTTGGTTGTGAGGATTGAATCCGTTCTTGGGGTGGAAAGGAAGGCCGTTATAATTGGCGTTGTTGTAGGTATTGGCCTGTTGGAAGTTGTTGTAGTGGTTATGGCCGTGGACCCCATTCATCTGGGGACGATGAAAGGACGGCCCCTGGTGAAATGCAACGCCCGAGTCGTTCTTTGCGTGAGAAGGGGGGTGATGGTGAGAACGTTGACCAGTCGCGCCAAAATCTTTTCTGTATCCAAATCCGTATCCCTGTTGAGGATGAAAAGAGTTCGTAGAAGAACCGGACATTTGTCCAGAATTACCAGTAGTTTCCGTGGGCGGCGGGACCGTGGCAGATGAAAAGCTTCGGGCCTGCGCAGAAAACTGCACACTGCCATTGCTAGCGGCCCCAGTGTTTCCATCAGCCGGTGCTACATTGAACTTGCGGGGGCTGGTCTGTGCCATCCAGTTGTTACCAGACCAACCATTTGAGTGGGGCGCCTGGTTTGCGTTTCCTGCTGTTAGGCCAAACTGAAGTCCAGACGCACCAGTCGATACACCATTGACACCAGAAGCAGCAATATTGGTAACATTGTTATGTGTTGTCGCCACAACCACTTGCGATGCTTTATTTTCATCACTTTTTTGCATCGTTTCGGCTTGACCCTTCTGGGGGTTGCCCATGGCAGCAGCTGCATACGACGACACCTGGTGGTTTTCACTTAAGTTTACACTGGACACCCGACTAGCAGGCTTGGAACTAGCGATAGCCTGCTTTGGGACCTGCACCTGGTTCCACGATGTCCATACGCCATCTTGCTCGCCATTTTTGTAAGGCGACAAAACCTTGTGACTGGACAAACCTAGCTGGCGTGGGCTATTGTTTGTCTGCGCAGACGGCTGGTTAGACACGGGAGACTTGGCTACGGGGTCTGATGCGACCATTGTAGTCTTAGCAAAAGGTGCAGGAGATACCGAAGGAGACGTGGGTGTGTTAGGTGTGTGTGGCATATCACCACTACCGTCCGAGTTGGTCACCGAGTTCTCTGGGGAACTAGAGTCGTGACGAGACGGAGCTTGCACAACGATAGGCTTAGATGGTGCCGGGCGTGGACTACCGCCGACAATAGCAGCAAACGACATGCGTTGGCTTTCAACAGGAGATCTCGTATTGCCTTGAGGGCCAGGCTGGGGTATGGTAGCCATTGTTACAATTTCAACGACAATAAGGGCCAAAAGTTATTGTGGGAAACCAGATTGTCGGAGAGATTGAACAAATATCTAGTGTAACAGGACCTCCGGCAACAAGTTGGGGCGAAGGCAGACGGCTGACGGCTGACCAAAAGGTAATTGTTGTAGTACTGATGGACAATTCTGGGGTTAGATTGATATCAGGTTACGGTGGGTTGGGGTTCACAAGAAAGTACTGACAGAATTGGGTTGATGTGCATACAGCGTTGCGCTGGATCTGAAGCCCAAAAGACAATAGAGTGAGGCAAACGAAAAGACAAACCCAACTGGCTGAAACAAGGCTAGACTAAATGCTCACGGCAAAGACAAGACAAGCAACGATTTGGGTAGCAACAAGCGATGTGGTGATGGGGACAGTGGCTTTCAAATGATTTAACAAAGTGCACGCCACGCTGCACACGGGCTACATAGACACACAAGCTTGGGCCTGTGAAACGGTGGACTGACAGGCCAAAAAGGATGACGGGGTACAGACAAAGACGATTAACAGATGACGGATATCAATGATGCGAGTGATGGCCCAGATAGACGACAGCCGCAAGAGACAGAATGAGTTGGTCAACGAAACAAGTTATGTACGGTTGTGAACAAAAAGAGGGCCCGAAACGGCGACCTATGCCGGAGCAAGCAAGCAAGCAAGCAAAAGACACCCGGAAGATGCACAACAAAACGGGTGATGGCAATATGGTACGGCAAGCAAGGGACAAGCAATAAAGACGATGCGGACAATGTCTTATCACTCTAGAATCAGGCGATAACAAGCACGTCTCAACTCAGACAAACGAAACGGACTGCGAGGATTATCGAGGAAAAGATAACAAAAAGGCGGGAATGCGATGATGCTTTGAATGGGGGAACAGAAAGAAAAGAAAGCAAGATCAAAGCAGCGCAATAAGACGATGGGGGTTTAGAAACAGTCAAGAGAAAGAAGAAAGAAAAAAACAAGCAAGAAGAAAGAGGGCAAAAAAAAGTCTGAGGGCTTCAGGGAAGTCCAGACAATACAAGGCGCATACAAATATACCACACTCCGATATGGCAATGGGTGACGGAAGACAAAATAGCTTTCCAAGAAAACTGCTTGCGCATCCAACTGCCGTTGAAGCAAGAGAATGCACGATTTGACGAACCCAATAAGGAGCGGTCCAGTGGCGACGAGAGAAGCGTCCGTCGCAATAGCTCTTTTTTTGGGGGTAATGGGGAGTAGGAAGGGAGGGGCAAGTGGGAAGGACCGCTAAATATTTGGGCTCTAAGCGGTCTTGGGGGCAGTCGCAAGGTAAAAATGCGGGGCCAAAGTACCGATTTAAGCGCTTTTATTGGTTGGGGATGTTGGATAGAAAGGCATTGACACAGGACAGCGGGGTGCTATTAAACATGAATTCGACAGGCTTGCGCTGATGGAGAAGGAAGTTGCGCATGAGAAGGCGAAGGCGCCAGGAGAAAATGGGTCCGCTGTGAAAATGCTGGTTGGGCTTTCCCTTTGAGTAAAGTACAGAAAGATATATTGCGATACGGAGTCAAATTTCATGAGAGGAGTAGATTATCTAGAGAGAAAATACAAAGATCACGAGGATAGTGAGCCGAGGGAGGATGAACCACACTGGCGGCAAAAGCAACACCCAATTGATTGGCCGAGGGATTTTCTCCTATACTCTATCGTCGCAATGCCTTTACATACACACCGTCGGGCTCAAAGAGCGGGAGTCGCAATCACCAAAAAAAAGATTAGATAATGTCACTAACAGTGTCGCACTGTTTCCATCACTGTCGCCAGTTGAAGACCCGAATCGGTAGGTTATGCATAATCATCGATGCATCCTCTATATAAGCAGCAAGAAAAAAACTTTCAAAGGCTGGCCCCCGATCACGTCAATGCTTGATCTCTGATGTCACCCCCGCCATGTCAAAGCCACCACTAAGAGGCATGTAACACACGCAATATTGAAAGTTTCTCTGTTTAAGCCGAGGAGTTTTGGCTTTGAACTAACATTACATCTGACGTCACCTATAAGACTCCGCTTTTGCTCGCTTCCATGAGTTAACGTCACTCAACTAGATCTAGCCTTACTCAAACTAGTACATTGTATCCATCAATCCCATCAAATCATTATCACCAAGCATCCCATCCACATAAGCATCTTGTGACGCCGCAATCGTATCCGCATATCCAGCCGCCTCATCCTTGACCGTCAACCCCGCAATAATCTTCCGGTCCGGCCGTAAAACTGTATAGATATCTGCAACCACCGAGACCGCATGGTTTCCAGCTTCTCTCGCCACTTCACGTGCCTTTAGACATTGGAGTTGACGACCAGCGATTATAAAGGCATCTTTGCGGCACTTTTTGAAAGCAGCCAATTTGGACGCCTTCATAAGTTCCCACATGCCGTATTCATTGTCGGTGTCATCCAACTGCAAAATGTCTTCTATGGCAGGATACTTAGCAAGAGCCTCGGCTTTCGGTCGGATCTGTAAAAACCTAGTGTAGACTATGGTCCGAACCTCCCCATATGCTAAACTACGCGAATTTATATTCGCAGCCCAAAATATGCACAAGGCATTGAGTTCCTCAGCGAGTTGCATACGGATCTCTTTCCAAGCAGTCTGTTTTAACATCGTAATCTGTGCGCGCGCTCGTGTCTGTTTAGACGGCGGTGACTTCTGCGACTGCGACAGACTAGTTCCGTCTAGATCTCCACACCACGAGTCTAGCATGTTACTTAACCTAGTTAAGTGTGCGTCATGCCAATTAATGTCCTTGCTTCGCTTGTTGAATTCTTCAAAGGCACTGGTTATCTCCGGTAAAGCATATACGAACTTGAGAATATCCAAAGGATGCTTCAAGTCTGGCACTCGGCCTCGATAGCTAGGCTCCTTATATAGAGGAGTTTTGAGCTCAGTCGGGAAATCGTACTGTTTCTGGAAATTTTGCCAATCTTTGTTACAAAACTTGTAACCTTGTTTGGTTTGGTCGACCAATAAGCCTAGCAGCGTGCTAAGTAATACCACCTTGTCGGAAGATACACTCAGCAGGTTATATGCCAACTTCTCCTTGTGTGCAGTACAAATTCCAAGCATAGATTCTTGCATGTTGAAATCAAAGGCATAGCTGATCATCTCCGTGATGGCCTCGTCCTTGTCCTTTTCCAACCCACACTGCTGGATTAAGTTCTGGAAAGTGAGTTTGTCTTTGAACAGCCCCAATTCCAGCTGTGGTGGCGGCCGTGCATTCTCAAAGTTACCTACGATATCTTGGTCCCAACAGACCCAAGCCTTATCACCATCGTAATCACCACCAGAGAGTAGATCTGCTAATGGGTGGTCACCTTTCGTTGAAAAGACCACAACATCGCTGAGATGGCGCAGTTCCGGGCGGTAAACTAGCTTTACCTTTTGTATATCGCTAGGGAAATGAGCCGGTGAACGGGCTACGAGGGCTTCTTGGCCGTGTAGGACTTGCTCTGTTTCCGTTTGGCTTACTTTGAAACCTTGAGAGAAACCAACATGGATCTCACCTTCTTCCAGTACGCCTAAAAAGTCGACTACCATAAAAGCGTACGTAGATTTCGGAATTCTAATTTTCATTCGATTCTGAAGTCTTTCGCAGGTCATCTTGATCTCGTTCTGGATCAGATCGAATAGGTACCGTTGTTCTGTCGGTTTGAATCCGCCACAGATAAGGTATGCAATGATTTCCCTGTCTGAATCTGGCAATCCCCCAGAAAATGGAACAGATCCATGAGCAATACGCTTAGTAACGTTCATAGCAGTCTCAAATGTCCATTGGAGGTAAGCATCAGGCTTGTTAGCGTCCGCCGAGGTGTGCATCAGCATCTCTGCAGCAACTGTTTCTATCAAGTGACCTGAGATGACTTGAAGCATTTGTCGCTTGTCCGTTGCCTGTTCATATAAAACCGGGATAAACTGATTGTTGAGTGCGGCAGATGCCAAAGGAACAACGGGGGAATGTACTTCGAATGTCCGGTGGTCATCATCCAATGCAGTACAGACCCATTTCCGCTGAGAGGGATATGTCTTGATCCATACGTTTTCGGTGTCGTGGCCATCACTGATCCAGAAGCCTTTGGCTGAGCCAATGCGGCCCTGGTAACCGCAAGGTATAGATGGTAATCCAAGGTTCTCAGCAATAAGAATTGCCATGGCTTTTGACATGATTCCTATGCCATCATTCATGACCTTTCCGGTTGGTGAGAGAATATCATGTGGCTCATGGAAAATCTTTACATTGGGTAAAGTCTGTGTTGCAAACGTACTTGTCAAGCCTGTGTAAGTCATTTGGTTAATATATAGTTGGTCGTTTGCGTGTAATTCAAGTTCAAGTAGTAGTACTTACTTAGAGAGATTCTTGAAAATAATTTCAAGATCGGTTGCTTTTGGTTTTGTTGCTGCCATGGTTCAACAGCCCATCCCAACAGTTGTTGTCTTGTCATTTTGACCCGGTTCTTCAAGATCTTTGCATCTTCCTTTGCCGGAAATCCACCATCGATAGCAGCGTCCTCAAATCCAATCCCGTCTTCTGCGAAGAAGTTGACTCGACACAGGTTGGCTGCTTTAGTTTTAGGCTCTTCTACCCATGCTGATGATTCGTTCACGTTACGGATTGAGATTTTAGTATCCTTAGTGTAAAAGCAAGACCACTGTCTGCCAACGAATGAATGCCGCTGTCGAGTCAGCCAGTTGATTATCAGTTTGGGGCCATTTGGGTTATCTTTCACGGCACTGCTTGCGTTTGTAGCACGCGCATATGGCATGCGTATATCCATGAACCGATCCGGTCCAAAACGACGATGTAAACGACTACCGCGTTCTATCCGGATGGGATTCATGGACAATGTGAATAGAGGGCCGGTGTTCTTTTGTTCCCAGTCAAGATTAGCCACGAACATGACAATTTGGCCTCTAGTTTGACCCTTTTCCAGGGCTGTTGAAAATGCCATTTTATCGCTTGAAGCGGGGAGCTCTTTGCCAGAGAAGAGAACGTTTTTACGAAGAGCATGAGTAAGAGAGGCTACGTCATCAATTTTTCTGACGTCCATGTATGTTTTACAAAGGTCAACATTGCAATGAAGTGCGGCACGGGTGATTTCCCATATCACAGCAAATGGAGCAGCTTCAAGCCAGGAGGGGGTTACAGCTATTATCTGTTAGTACAAGAGAAACACTTTGATCGCATACCACTTTTACTTACGGAATGTGTTTTGCAATCTTGAGATAAGCCCAGAGTCCTGCCGGCTCCGTCCGTCTGGGCCGGGGGATGCTGTAGCATTTCCCTTGGACTCGATCAAAGGATCTAAACGGGTGGTATAACTTGGTGTAACCTGGCGACTTAGGCCGGGTGTCCTTCTTGTTGTTGGAACTGGTGATGGAGCTGGTACTTGTGAGAGAACTGGATAGTACTGCTCTGGGATCTCCGGTAAACTGTGATCCGAGTCTACCGGCTTTGTGGTTGAAGGTGTAGTGTATAATGCATGTTTTACGGTCTGTGCTGCTGCAAAATCACTCCCTCGCGGTGCCCCTTTACCCACTTCGGTCTCGTTTTTTCTTTCGGGCTTGATCTCCCTTGACCAACCTTTTCTTCTCTTGTTCTGCATCGTGGGCCGTTCTATTTCCGGGGCGTCAATATCCATTCTCTCCACGGGTGCCCCAGACATTGTGGCTGCCCCACCAGCCCCTGAATCAATTCCCAATGTTGCCTCTTCTTCGACCTCCTGTGGAACACTTAGGGGTTCGTCTTGACCTGTGTATGCGGATGTATCTTCCATACGAAGCCTTTTAGGTGACATGGCGACTGTAGCGGGGTCACCTCGCATGAAAAGATTTCTGCGTGAAGGATTGACGATGAACTGGTCTATTGGCCCCTTTTGTGACTCTTTTATGTCATGGCCGTCGTGACTGTATTCAATGGTGCTAGTGCTTACTGACGTTGCACGGTGTTGGAAACTGGAGACTCGCTTTCTCATGGGTGATATGCCACTAATAGAATTCGGGTGTGGGAAAGAAAGTGGCGCTCTAGGAAGAGCGGGAATCTGAAAGCCGTCGACATCAGTTGTGCTAGGTTTATATACCGGGGCACTCTTGGTCCTGGAGATGGCCCGTTTCGCCATTGTATGGTGTTTCAAAAATTCATGGAGGTCTGTCAAGGCTTGAAGACGCTCAGGTGGTGATGGTTTGATTTGAACATCATTCATACTCCTGTTTCTACCATGGCTAAAGGTTATGGGTGATGTGGGTGACTGTTTTGCCTTTACCACACGGTTGAGAATATCACCAAAGCGCCGACATAACTCTGTAGGCAATATATCAGATGACATGCCATTATAGACACTCCAGTACATAGCTTTAAGTGCAATCCCGACCTTGGTATCAATGTCTTGGTTGGTGTTGACATTATCCCACCGACGAATTGACAGTTCAAACTCCGCATTCAAAGCATCTAGACGACGATTGATGAACATGGTCACATCGGCAGCTCTATCTCTTCCGCTCCACGGAGTCTCTTCTGTCCGGGGATGAGCCGTCATTGTGGTTTTGATGCCTGATATCTCTAAGCCAGCGCTTATAGACTAATGAGGTGTCAGCAACGAAATCTGCAAGACTTGGTGTAGTCTTTACGGGAATAAGTGGTAGTGAATTTACATGTTATAAGATTGTTTACCAAAAGCGATAAATTTCACATTTGCGACATGGATATGCGCTCCACGGTCGACCAAGTTGTGTGGATAAATAGATGGTGGGCAACTTGCTTTACACAAACCAGTGTTTAGAAGTGGTCGGGTTTAACAATGAAATGTCGTATTCCCGTAAGAACTGGTTCAAATTGGTTGTAAAAGGTGACAGATAATTGAGTTCCTGGATTGATATTTTAGGCTGGAGTTTTTTGGGTAATTCAAAAATGAAGGAAATATTAGGTTTTTCGCGATGGAAACTGGAATACTATTGTCTTGGCTCCTTGAGAATGGATTGCCCGGCGGGATAGACAGACAAAAGGCACATATAGCGGGGTTCTTGTTGGGCACAGACCAAGAGAAATGGAGAAGAATGGTATGGTGTGTGTTAACTAGACATGCAAATGTGTGAATGCTTTCCTACATACAGGAACATATAGTATTCAGATGTACACAAAAAAAAGTAGTACATAGAGAAAGACTAGGGAAAGATATATATAGAGTTTGAACTATGAAAAGACTTACTACAAGTTTAGATATCTATTAACGTGTACAATGACACAACTGTACGGGTACAGTTATAAAAGATACCGCATGTCGCCTTCTTACAGATCATAAAATGGGTCGTCGGTTAAACAACAAGATCCTGATTCCATAATCTATTCCCGTATGGTAGGGTTAATACAAGTTACCAACCCTTTTTAAAGTCCGACGGCAGCAAGGTCTAGGATGTTTCCAATGCCATCACAGCATGACAGCACGTGACCTCTCAACACCAATCAATATGACCTCTTTCGACAGTCCTAGTTAAAGTTGGACCCCACTTTTGATGTGGTGTGCTAAAAGGCCGATTAGCTGGGACGAATGAGTTCTACAGATGATGTATCAGATAGTGATTTCTTTTATTTTTCTCGAGTGACCCCGATTTTTGCATACACCACTTGAGTTGACATGATTCTGATTGACTTCCGTTTTCGTGACGTTGGTGGTTAGTGCGTGGATGCGGGTTCGGCGGTGGCAACTGCGGGGAGTGGGTCATCTGATGGTTGTACAATGACAAGAGCCGAGATCGAAACACTGTGATATCAAAGGTCGTCTAAGTAAATGTACGTATGTACATACGTTTGGGTATACTCGACTACAATTTCTACTCATAATGAACTACTCGAAATTCATGTGTAATGAATTCCATAGTTTTCTCAAAGTCAGTAGGCCTCGAAAAAAAGTGAGTCTTGTTGTCACATTCGAAGCACATCCTTTTTTCACGATTTTCCCATTTTTCTCCTATATAAATAAAATCAAATAAAGTCAAAAAAGGTCCCACCATCAATGCACTACCCCCCCAAGCCACCCAGAACTGCATCTCAAACAAGTCACGGGAATAAGCAGGAGTATTTTAAAAGCTGTCGCGGCTGACAAGAACCGGGCGCCGGGCCAAAGTTTTTGGTTGGCTACTTGGGATTTCTTCTATTCTTCATGTGTCGCTGGTGTATTTTCGGCAGTCTTACATATGTATCTATGTATGTACACGCCCTCCTTCATCGCAACAGATTCTCTTTTCTTGGTAAGACGTGGTTAAATGACTCGTGAGTCGCAGTTGTCACTTGTCGTTGACTGGTACCGGGCTGGTCGTACAGGATCGCCGACGAAGGCTGGGTTCTGCCCGGAGCACTTGAGAATCCCCTGCCTCATATCGGCTATTGTGAAGAGGCGATTGGTCGGACGAAGCTTTTGAGACACTGACGTTTAATGTTAAGCATTTTGTGTTGTCAGGGCTGGTGGAAATTCAAGGAAGTGTTGTCTAAACAATGGCTTTTACTTTGTCGTCTTGTATTTTCACACGTTTTGCCAAGACCTTTGAATTTGCCTTGACCAGCAGTTTCAATTTGTTTGGTTTGATGTAGTCCGATGTATATGTTTGAATACTCACTTCATATATTAGCTTTCAGCGGATCTTGACATTTCGGTTGTCACATCACAAAACCTGGATCGCGTATATATTCTTCCACAATGTGTACACACGTCAAAAATGAAATCCCGCATTAGTGAAACACCCTGGCCTCTTGTGGGATCTATAAACACACAACACAGCAAGCAGATATGGCTTACATGTGTGAAGATCATGAACTTTTCATCTCTTTGAGGCTAAAGTCTTTCCAGAAAACAAAAGGTAAACATATGAAATCAAACCACAAGTCTTAAACCGCCATGTTTCCTCTATTCTGTACTACTTTTGTTCTGACAAAGTGTCCTCAGATATCTCCACTCATCCTACCACTACCATAACTTGAGCCTCTTTCGTAATATAACAAAACCCGCCACCGATGTGGACACTCTGCATACGCCGTTACATCTACACTCCTGTCCCGGTCTCCCGAGCCCGTTTTCAAAGAGTCTGCGACATGACGCATTGCTAGTTTTTTACCATCTACCCACTTCTGTTGATTCCAAGCCTTCCTCTCTCACTCGCCAGTTTTGTCAAGCTCGTTCCTTCCCGCCGTGTAAGTGATTCCCAATAGTCTTTGCTTAGGAAATTCACTCGGTCTTTGCTCGGCATCTGCAATGACTGGGTGTATTTAATTTTTCATGTTTTTTTTCCCCTCTGTGTCGGTTTTTGGCCTGCTGGTCAAGGGCGGATGAAGATGGCTTCTAGGCTAGCATGGTCCGGGCTTTAAAAAGCATTAACAGGTCGATATGGTACAGATACAAGCCATTGGAGTTGGTCAGTCATGGACAAAAAGGGAGAGGTAAGAGAGAATATAAACTTGCAGCTAATCATATATATAGACAAGTATCACCCTTGCCCAGCTGTAGATGCAAGTGTGTATCCTTTACATACACATACATATGCAATGACAGTTCTTCACCTTATATAACACATATTTATCTTTTTCGTGTACAGACGCTCGTGATGAACCCGTCCGCCATGTTTGCTAGCGGTAGTGCACGGGTCACATCTAAAAGGTTGCGCGGAAGAAGGACCAAGCCTTGGCATATGTAAGAGCTTCACTTGCCATGAGTGGTTCATTGAGTACCTTGTGATTCTCAAATGAGAGCTCACGGTTTTGGTTTAAATCTGTAAGTGGGGGCTTTGCTATTGGCCTGCAAAAATGCCTGTGTATGTGCCGGAGCTAGTAGGCAACAGTAATCATTTCTAGTTTTGTATAGAAATTGTTCAATTGTTTGACTGGTAACTCTCCTTAACTATGTTACGTGCATTTGTCCATACTATATGCACCCTTATCAGATTCTTTCACACATACATTCATACGTATGTAACTACATACACACCTTCAATACAACAAAACTTTATTGGTCTAGTCATTTTTTTCCACTATAGAATTCTGCACATATTGAAGTTTCCGGCAATAAGCATCTGGTGACAACATGTCGTGTTAAACCCTGGGTCTAGACCGGATTTGGCCAACTTCTATAATAGGTCATTGGCTTGTGTGTTATCCTTCCTCATCCCCAATGAAAGCGAAAAGAAAATGTGACTCTTGCCGATGCAGGCTGTAGTGGCAACAAATTTATTGAAAATTTACCGACTTTGTGGTTACCCCCTTTGACTCGCGAGCCATTCATTTGTCGTCATCTCTTTCCCCTACAAACTAATTCCCCTTCTTCTTCTTCTTCTCGTTGCTGTTGTGTTGCACTTGCACTTGCACTTGCATTTCCTATTGCTACTTTTGGCTGTTGTCCTCCCCGTCTGCTCGAGCGCCTGCCGCTGTGCCGTCCCACCAAGTCTTCCTTGCTTCCCTTATTTTCCCTGCCCACTTACTCTCCTGTAAAGCCTGTTTTACATACCATTTACCTTTTCGGGTCACTATATCCCAGTCCTACCTATACTGGATAAACACGACCCACAGTATTTGTCGGTCTCTATTAAGCGCAAAAAAAGTTGCTCCAGGCGGCTTCCACTCGCAAATCTCTGGGTCCGTCTTTCTCGCTGAACCTAGTCTTTTATTAATTTTTTCTCAACTTCTTTTTTTAAGAAAGTATATATTAAATCGTGAATCTGGTTTACAGGTTTTACTTTTCTTGCTTTCTAACATTTCTGGCCCCCATTTCTTAATCTTTATCATTTCCTGCTGGAACAATATCTTTAACCCGTTTGGCTACGGTCCCATCATCTTTTGTTAAAACTGTTTGCTGTTGTTTTTGTATTGTCAATTTAGTTCATCATGCCACAAGAAAAATCAGTGGAAGATGTTCCGGTGGAAGACCTCACTCCCGAGGAAGCAAGCCGAATCATACACTCACATCGCAAAGTGAGATATGGTAAGTGGCAATATTGCCTTTTTAAACACTGTGAAATCCCCCAAACGTTTTCCATGTTTTCCTATAGTCTACCAGTGTAGCCGGAACCATCAATCATAGATCGACATACATTGAATTACGCCCGTTTCTCGGGTTTCCGACCCATCCCATCTTTCAATCCGAAGTTGATCAGACCTTGGGGCCTTGGAGAGATTCAATCTACTTTGGATCATACAGGAACCGACTTTTTACACTTCTACACTGCACGGAACCTGCTTCTGGCAAAACCCACTAACTTCACATGGGATAAAATACTGTTGTCTTATATATGTTGTGTGAACTACTTCACTAACCGTCCATTCTTTCAAAAGGTACTGCTTGTTGGCCATGTCGTCAAAGAAAAGTCAAATGCGACAATAAACAACCCTGCGAGAATTGCGTTAAACGCGACCATCCCAAGTTGTGCAGTTACAAGCCAAATCCCCGAGGCACTACCGCCAAGTCCACTACGTCAGTAGACGGTTCAGTAAATCGAAAACGCGGACACTCCCCCGATGATTCGCACGAAAATAAACCAGAGAAACGCCAGGGCAGCTGGCCTCGTTCGATAGGTACATCAATGGGCCCTCCTCCCAATGACGCCTTCTCCAAGTCCGACTCGCCTAACAAGCCGTCTATGTCTCTAGGAGTCGACGAGTATGAAATTGCCGACGAGGCCCGTTACCTAGGCCAAAACAGTATCCCAGAGTTGCTACGCGAGCAACAACATTCGCCCAAGGATGAAGACGACCAGGCTGATATCCGTTATGAAATGCGTCCAATTTTGGGTTTGGACACATCTGCACCCTTTCCGCTCATGTCGGCTGCCCACATCGACCGCCTGGCACAAGATATTTTGGCCGAGCTTCCCTCGGACCGAGAGGTTATGAAGTATGCATTTGTTTTACTCCAACTTACCTGCTGGTCGCCCAGCCTACCACCCCAGGTCCTGGCTTGTTGACGAGGGACCGAACAATTGTTCTAGTACCCATTTGTCTCCAATCCAGAATTTGGAGCAGTTCGCTGCTGCTTCTAGTATGAAGCCGGACAAGTGCTAAATACTAGCGCTTTGTACCATGCTAAGTTACACACTACTAACGCTACTTATAGACTCTTCCGCACGTATCGTGAAATATGTCAACCCTTTTGGGGGTTTGTTATTGATGTTGGCGAGCTTGAGAACCGCCTAATGGTTTACCTCGAAGAGCGTGCGCGTAATGCCAAAAGTTCAACGCGGAACGCAAAACCAGTTTCGGCCTCGTGGCTTGCTATTCTCTTTGCTGTCTTGGCCGTCGGATCGCAGTACCATGATTCACCTTACCACATCCGCACGCGCGACTCACAAAAGTATCTCCAGACCTCATTTCACTTTCTGCGTATCGGGAACTTCCTTTTGAGACCTACTTTTGATGCTATTCAGGCGCTTTTGCTCACTAGCTTTGTACTTCTCAATGATATGAAGGCTGAGGCTTCTTGGGGCTTGTTAGGCCTTACGTGCCGTCTCGCTCAGTCTCTCGGTATTCACCGTCAGACTATTGGGAATGGTTCTAATGCACTTAACCTCGAGCCTAATTCACCAGAGATGATTCGGCGCAAGTTGTGGTGGACCTGTGTCTGGCATGACAGTTTGACATCGCTGTCATTTGACCGTCCACCTATGACCAATATGCCTTGCTGCCCGATTCCTGTTCTTGCTGGCCAACCTAATGCCAACTGGAACTATCTAGAGGGACTTTATCATCTCATCCAGATCATCCGGGATCGTCTGAATCCTGATGTAGCCGCCAAGGCCAATTACCAGTCTATCCTCGAAGACTGCAAGGCCATTGAGGACTTGCGTGCTCACATGGCCCCCAACATCAGAGACAAGGATAAATGCCGTACCGCCCTCGATCGTCTTCAGCATTACGCCATCCGTTTACATACTTCTTTCGTCATGTCTGTATTTTGCAGACCGGCGTTGAAGCGCGAGTGTGAAAAGATGAATGCCGAAGAAAAGGCTTTGCTCGGATCTCGGTGCAAAGATAGCTTGACTGAAACTGTACGCATGTTTTTGGCGATGCACCAGCTTTCTGTAATCCCCACACGCAGCTGGGCATTTACTTACAACGGTCTTTCTTCGGCTCTACTACTGGGCATACTATGTGAGACAAAGGCCGACCCCGAGGTACGCCAGCTTCAGGGCGACTTGATTGCTGCGCTATCGGCGACTGCTGCTAAGGAACAGAATTCGCCGCCTCTTGGGCCTGTCAGGAAGACTGATAGAGACATAGAGCTCTCGGGTCCTCTCTGGCGCGCTCTTACCGCCCTCAGAAATATTTACGACCATGGCTGCATAACTGGTAACAAGCGTGAGCCTGAACCCAGCTTGTCAGCAAACGGTCCTCGCACGTCCTTGGGGCCAGTTATGGGTCAACCTATATCGACCGGGCTTTTCCAAAATATGGGCAGACAGGCGCCGACTACTGTCGATCCCACCTCTGCGCTGGGAATGTCCGAGGTCCAGAACGGAAGCATGCCTTCTTCTGCGACTGCCCCCGACTTTTCCGGGTATGAGAATACATCCTCCACTTCCGCCACTACCCCCATATTCACTCCACAACGTTTTCCTCTTTCGTCACCGCCCATTATCCCCAACAAGGTCGAACATAGTCGTCCGGCCCGTTCGCGCTCCCGTCCACCCCGCCCCCCTCCTTCCGTGCTTTGTCTAGCCAGCGAGCCTGCTAACCAGAAATCTGCATCGGGTAGTCTTCCGACTACTATGTCCGGTGTGCAAGGTACCGTCCCCTTAGACGGCCTTGCTGGAATAGACCCCAATGCGGCCAATATGTCGCCCATGGACTTGTATGAATCGATTTGGTGGGAATCTCCCGAGTCGTGGAACGCAAACATGGACCACATGCCGTTTGATTTTATGCCCCAACCGCCACCGGGCCAGTCCCAGCAGCAACAGTTTTACTTTTGATTGCAGTTCGACAAGCCTTGCTATCAAGTCGCTGCACCATTGAGTCTCTGCCAGTTTTCAGCTACAGTCAACCTCGGAGCATCTTGAGATTTCTTAGATTCTTGGATTCTTGCTTCCGTTCTTGTTGTCCGTTCTTCTTTTCCCTCTTTGTTCCTTGAGACCTCCCTGTAGACAGGCACACCCACAGTCTCTCTAGGATTCTGTGAGCGCTTTCTTATTTCCATTTGGTTCTCATGTCTGTGGCATGGTGGCGGTTATACCCTGGTTTTTGGAGTTTTTCGTTACGTTTTTGCTCTTTTTTTTTCGTCTTTTACTTTCCCTTTAGGGCGCACGCCTGCCTCTTACTCTTTTTTTCTTTGGTTTTTTCTTTAAACTTGACGACGCTTTGACGCCTGCCATCTCAATTTTTTTTTTTTCACTTTTGTTTTGTTGGTTTCCTACTTTACAGATTTTTCATTGTTCTGCTTTTTTGGCTTGGTTTTGTTTTATGTTTTCCCGGTGTCTTTTTTTAGACTGTTTATATCTTCCGAATTATGGCCTCTACTGAGACGGCGGTAACTTATCGTTTCGACGTTTTCTGTTATCGGAATGTGGGATATCACATTCCCCGCTGGCCAAGCATTTCCCAGTACTGTAAAGGCCTGACGTACCCATGACCAGTGGGGTTACTGTCTTGGTCTGTATGTGTACTCCACACGCTTCAAGCGGTTGCATTGTACATCTGATTGAGTGGTTTCCCACATGCATTGGATCTTGGCGATCTCATCCTAAAAGCTCAATACGTTGGCAGAAGATTTAGAGGGGTATATCGCCATGTGCCCCGTCTGCCTCGATGCTGTTTGGACTCTCCAAGTAGCTCTTATAAAATGACCTTTACCTCGTCCTCATTGTCTTTGATCCCACTATAAGGAGCGTTTCGGACTTTTTAATTTTGCGGGATACTTGACG
Source organism: Huntiella bhutanensis (assembly GCA_002018275.1). Lineage (NCBI taxonomy): Eukaryota > Fungi > Ascomycota > Sordariomycetes > Microascales > Ceratocystidaceae > Huntiella > Huntiella bhutanensis. The sequence continues at coordinate 164,551 of MJMS01000021.1, forward strand.
TGAGGTGACGAGGTCGAGAGTTTTGATGTTCTATATATGTGTTCTAGATGTGCCGCTTTAGCACAAAATACAGCAATTGTTTGGTTCTGTGTTGGTTCTGTGACTCCCCCATGATTGTATTTTACGCACATTTTTGTTCAAGAGAGAATCTATTCTTGGCGAAAATGATGTCCCTTTACTACGAACAAGGCTACATATTCCTTATTCGGTCCCGAGCTTGACACAGGGTCATGAAATGTCTTTGTAAACTGTGCTTGTCACTCCAATCATATGACCTATTGTCATCCTAGCATAAACGCCGTAGCCATGTAGATGCATCATCAGAGGTGCAGTTTTCTCTTCCTTCTTCATGCCGTACTCCTTATTTATCTCACAAAACAGGTAGAAATGTTCGGAGTATGATAGGAAGGACTACAATCCCGTATATCATCGGCATCATTCCGACCTTGTAGTCAGTCGTGATCGTGCCTGAGTGGCCATATAATCGTCTGTTCGGGCAAGTTTCATTGTTCAGCCTGCATTACGTCGCGTTGAAGACCCACCCGACTGATTGGGACGTTGCATTACCGCTTGGGCTAGGCTAAATGGGAAATCGTAGTTCTATGCATAGTAGAGAATGTATATGGATACATGGCGGGATTCTGTTGGTTTAAAGATGTAGTCCGGCAGATGCCATTGTGGCTGGCCCACCAGACAGTATTACGCCTTGCCCTTTGGTGTCTTACCGCTTGTACCTCGCCTTCTTTGGGGGGTCGCCCGTTGGATACGGCTAGAAGAGGGGTGTTGGTACCATAATCCAAACAGGCATTATTGTTATATTAGGGTCCGTCCTTTTCCAAGAGAAACGTTCATTATCATCGTCGTCATGATGCCCGGCATGTTGCGAAATCCAAGGTAGATTATACATTCTACTCGGTATAACCCCCGTCCTTAGGGTTACGCGGGTATGTTCATTCAGCCCTCTCAAAGATGAACAATTCAACAGGTCATGGTCCCTCACTTGGTAATAAGGTATGCCATGTTGTCAAAGGATATCACGAGCAACACACCAAGGCCATAACCAGTCTCGGTATCTTAAGGTAGCCGCTGGAATGTAGCATATCTTGCGTTTTCTGAGGGGTCAGAACCTCTTGACTTGTGGAGCACATGAGAGGGCTGAATGAACGAGGAAGAAAAAAAAGAATAGGGATTTTATAGTCAGAGACGAGGGGGGTAGTTCCTATTTATGTATGTTAGCCTGGCGGTGTGGCATAATTGGCATACAAACTGTTGGCTTCCGTGATTATGTTAGACGACGCTCCGTAAGCCTAGCTCTCACTGGTTGCAAGCCCACTGTTTTGTCCTGGAGTAAGAGACCGTATGTATTGGACGGGATCAAAACCCTTCACTTATAAGGAAGAACATAGGTGACAACTATAATAAACCATTTTTTTGGCCTGGTGGTATGCTGATGTATCCATCTTGTCCGACAGATTTATATTAGTGAGCTTTGGTAGTATTCTGTGTCTTTAGAAATCATCTCCCTTGGGTACATACAAGTAGGTAGTGTCAATTCGATGTCCAAAAAGAGTCTGTGAGGTCTCCATTTTGTCTGGAGAATACCTAGACATTTTGCAGATATGTAGCATGCATACTATTGCTAGCCATAGGCCCTGACGTCACATTTATGACGTCCATCGTTAAACAACCCTATATTGATTTCACCACTCATATAGAATAGGGTTATAACACGTTCAATCATATCTGGACACTAGTAAATAATGTATTATAGTCTTCCCCTCCTCCTCTCCGGATGCTAGTAAGGCAACCGCGGTAATACAGGAAAGAGATCGATACAAGACTGGGTAGTCTGATGGGAACAGAATCTGTGGAGTTGAAGCGTTAGACTTCCTACCGGCTGGGACATGTTTTCGCGTTGACAGTTTTCGTCGATGAAAAGAATAAACTAGTACGATATCTACACACTTCAACGACCAAAGTGTCGTTTTCCTCTCTGTAGCCATATCGAATCTTGTTTTTGAGTATGCATGACATCATCGATCGTAAGCACTGACGTTGTTTATTGTGAATTCCAGCAGGCTGATCCCTGTCTGTGCTGCCGGACGCTGCGAACGCCGCACTATGACACTGTATTGGTGAGACATCGCCATTAGAACGCGGTTCACGCGGAAGCTCTATTAATTAGGGAGACGGCTCAGCGTGGTAGTTCACAGGACTACCATCTGGGATCCACAGGAGGAGCTGTCGGATGACAATACGACCGGGACGGCTGTAGTCAAACAACATTAAGGTAGGTATCCCTTAGCGGATGACCCGGGGAAGTGCGGTGTTTCCATCCACGCTCGAATTGATAATGCGATTGAAAAGATCAAGCAGTCTGAGGATCTTCTTGCCGAGAACAACTCACTCCGCGGCTCCAATGACACTCTCGCCCATGAGGGCTGATAAATGAAGACCCTGGGAGTGCCAACCTATGAGCCAGACGCTATGAGTTATACTCTCCGTGTCTTCTCAATTCACTCCTCCAACTGTCTCCCAAGCTCCGCTAAGCTACATCGTAGCAAAGCATAACATGGTTTCTATTGGTACTGAAATGAGCAGAGTTATCTTTCATTCAAATACACACTTCATAAAGGGCCCGTTCCTGGATGAGGAGTTAGGTGAGAATCACGTTATACACATTTATGTATATGCATTCCAACTAAACTCAAGATTTTCCCCATAGCAATACCGTTCACCTGACTTAAGAGCTGCTCTGCACAGTATTAACCGTAGTAGTTCCATACTTGGACTGTCCCGTGGTAGTCTCCCCCGCCAAAGTCTCCTCCTCGCCAACTCCCTCCGCCCTCACGTCGTCACCAACTACATTCGCCGGCATGCCTCTCTCAATCCGTCTGCGCCAGGGTTTATAAACCACTACACTGGCAATACCCGCGATCAAGAATAAGCCGCAGATACTACCACCGACAATGTCAAAGTGGTCACTAAGACGAGAAAGGCCATCCCAGAAAGGTCCAGAGGGCTCGGCGGTGTTTTGAATGAGGTTGAGGACTTGGATTATACCGATGAAGAGGGCGACGATGACGGTGATACCTGTGAGGACAATGCTGTAGTAGAGGATTGCAACGCGGTCGCGTGAGAAGGACTTATTAGTGTAGAGGGCCATCATGAGGGCACCATCAGTGGTATCAAGCATGCACATGCCACCTTGCAAAGTATGTTAATGAACTAGCCATGTCTAAAAATAGATATAGACTTACTCGTAAAGAGAATTGGGAAAATCAAGATAAGCCAGATGCTAGTCCCGTTCATCGCCTGGATACTAGCAATTCCGAGAACAGCAATCTCAGAACTAGTGTCAAACCCAAGACCAAAGAGGACACCGAGAGGGTACATCTTCCATGGCCGGTCAATCAACACAAACAACTTTCTCAAGAGACCTGCCATGAACCCCGGGCTATCAAGATGAAGTTCCCTCGCTGCACCTTCACCGTCGACAAAACCAGCCTCATTACCCGTATGTCCCTCCCGTCTCTCCGCCAGAATCTTCTGCAGGCTGGTAACCAACTGGTAAAGAACCCACATGTTACCAGCACACAAGACTAGCAAGAACACGGCACTAATAGAAGTTCCAATGATGTTTCCCACTCTAGTGAAATCATCAAAACGGTCTCTTAGAGCGCCGGAGGTCGCGGCAACGACTACGCATGTGATGATTACAATAGTCGAGTGTCCCAAGGAAAAGAACGTGCCCACAGTCACAGGCTGTTGTCCAGAGGCAATCAGTCGACGCGTGGTGAGATCAATAGCGGAAATGTGATCGGCATCAAGAGCATGGCGAAGGCCCAGTGAGTAGGAAAGAGCAGCAGTACCAATGAGCTTAGGGTGTTGGTGTAGAGGGTAGGCAACGGCAGCCCAAACAATGAGATTAACCAAGATAAGAAAGAGAATAATACGGACGGTAGCGAGAGGTAGGCCGTAGACTTTAGTCGTTGTAGGCGTCCATGGAAGGAACAACTTCAAAGTGGCGGGAGTTATCCGGGCCATGGTGACGTCGCTGATGAATGTTTGTGTAACGAGGGGTTTGTTGCACTCTGCTTATCTTATCAATCGCAGCTCGGTGATTCTCTGAACCAACGACGGTATGTGGTATGGCGAGAATAGATGAGACAAGAGAACAATAGGATATGCCTTAAGATCAAGTGAGACAAAGCTATCTTTATAAGTTCCATGTTGACCCGTTTTTTAGTCTTTTTTTTTCGCCTGTGTCGATGGAGTTTGGAGGGCGTGCCAAGACAATGGTACACATGAATCCTACAGTTTGACAAGTTGCCGGCGGCCCGTTGTCCGGTAACTGAATGTAGCCATTTTACGCCTTATTTGAGAGCCACGAACCATCGGGTATTTCCAGTATTTCCCAACTTCCCATAAACAACTTTTACATCCGTCAACGCATCTTCAATTCGCACCTCTAGTACCTCTCAAAACGTGAATCTTTATGTCTACGTTTAGGGTTATCAACAAAAATTGAGGGTAGCTTATCTAGGTAATCCACATCGGTCTTCTAAGGTAGTGTTGTTCTTACTCGATGAGATTACCTTGGCTCTCCACCACGCGGCTCTGCGCTTATCCACGTTCCATTCACACGAGCAGTCTCCACACAAAATGCCAAGAAAGTATAATTGACGTCGGACATGAACGGATTTTGTCCTCGCTTGATAATCTGTTGCCGTCGGCAACTCGTGTAAGTCGGGAATCTCCGGAATAATTCTGTATAATACATGCATGGATTGCCGGTCGTTAGTTCGCCGGCAATTTTCATTGTGATACAAGATAATTTGAGTTCATTGTGTGACAGATTTCCAACAAGTAAATTCAATACGCTATTAAAGAACAAATACATGCAGACCCATGGACTTTTAGGTACCCGCAACTCTATGTACACCCGTCATCGTACACTTCTATCTCCGGCCGCCTTTACCCTGAGGCTTACCTCCTTTGCCCTTCGGCGCCGGCCCCTTTTTCGCACCGGCGGCCTTCTTGACCTTTTTAAGGTTCAACACGGCACCCTGACCCGCACGCTCCGCCTTACCCTTCTTCCATGAGCGGCCTTCCGACCGCTCAGCTCTGGAATCAAGCTTCTTCTTATCCTTGTTACTCAACCGGTTGCTATCATGCTTCTTCTTGAGGGCCTCCCGAATGCCATTGAGCTCCAGCTTACCAGCCTCCTTAGCCTTCTTCTTGTCATCCTGAGACTCGAACCATGTTCTCTTGGGGCGTGCATTGATTTCATCCTCGTGCTTAAGAATGTTCTCACCCTTGCGCACCTGCATCTCCACGTTGGCAATCTCCTTCTCCAACTTCTCTTCCCGCTCAATCTCTTCAATCTCTTCCTCCCAGCCGTCGACTAGCGCTTGGTACTTGTCGGCTGCCGCAGCATCAATTGTGCGAGAGACAATCTTGGCACCGGCCGCCTTAGCAGTCTTGACTGCCGCCTTGACAACCTTGCGATCTGGCTCGGCAGCCAGTGTGCAGGAGGTACCGCGGCGACCAGCACGGGCAGTACGACCGACACGATGCACGTAGATTTCGGGCTTTTGGGGAGCTTCGTAATTGATAACGATGTCGACTCCCTTGATATCCAGACCACGAGAAGCAAGATCAGTACACAACAAGAAGTTGACCTTGCCGTCACGGAAGTTCTCGACACTGGCAATACGCTATAAAGTTGGTGTTAGCCATAGTTCATGTAACAATTATGATCCGCTTATTACTTACCATTGTTTGGTTCATGCTACCGTGGAGCTCAGCAGCGGAGAGTCCCAAAAGACCAAAGATGATACGAGCCGTGTGAGCATCCTTCTTTTGTCTGAAGAAAACAATGACCCGCTCGTGGAACACCTCTTTGCAGAGGTACATCAAGTAACCCATGCGCTTCTCCTCGCGACCTGGTCTCAATCTTACAAACTCTTGTGTCAAACCAGTAGCAGTCTTGTTTTGGGCGTCAACCTGCAGACGGACAGGCTTGGTCATACCGACACGAACCAGAGAGTCGACAGAGGATGTCATGGTAGCGGAGAACAACATAGTTTGTCTGGACTTAGGGAGGGTAGTGAGAATCTCGTTCAGCTCATCAGCAAAACCATCTTCCAGCATACGATCGGCCTCATCAAGTACCAGAATCTCAACAGTGTCAACAGCGAAACTGGCAGAGTTGCGCATGTGATCAATGAAACGACCAGGGGTGGCAATGATGACATCAGGGCGAAGACGAAGCTCCGCCTCCTGGGCCTTCAAACTAAGACCACCAACGGCCAAAGTGAACTTGATATCGGTGTAGGCAGCCAGCTTAGTAGCGACAGCGTGACATTGGATAGCCAACTCACGAGTGGGAGTAAGAACAACGACACGAGAAGTTGGCACCTTCTTGGGACGGTACAGAAGACGCTCCAAAATAGGAACAATGAAAGCACCCGTCTTACCCGAACCAGTGACGGCACCACCGACAACATCTTTACCCAGCAGAGCTACAGGAATGGTCTTGTTCTGAATGGGGGTAGGCTTGGTGAAACCAACAGCGGCAAGACCACGGAGAATTGGCCGAGAAAGTGACATAGACTGGAAAGACTGGTTGACGGTCTTGACGCCAGGAACAGCGGGCTCCTCTGGGGCGAAGAAAGCAGCGGCCTTGGCTGCCTCCTCAGCATCCTCTGCTGGGTTTCTCTCGTCATCGGAATCGTCGGAACCAATATCTTCGGGATGCTCAGTCGCAGTCGCGACAGATACATTGTCGTCCTCATCCTCGCCATCCTTGTCATCTTCCTCTTCTTCGCTGTCAGCCTCCATACCGAACGCATCATCGGCCAGGACACCATCCTCATCATCGTCAAGATCGATATCGAGAGCCTCGTCATCTTCGTTGTCGCCGTCGGCCTCAACCTCGTCGTCAATGAGCGTGATACCAGCATCGGCGGCCTTCTTGGCCAAGCGCCGGCGAATAATCTCGTCCAGATCAACACCCTTGCTCTCGGTCTTCATGGCCTTCTTAGCACCATCGAACCCCCAGCCGGCAAACTCGTTCTCATTGAGTTCCTCAACCTCTCCTTGCAAGAACTCAAAGTCAGAAGCCATGGCACCATCATCGTCGTCGTTCTTGCCCCATACACCCTCGGGGAGTTCCTCCTCCTCATCGTCGATTTCCTCGCGCTTGGCCTTCTTAGACTTCTTGTCGGCCTTCGAGGTCTTAGCCTTCTTCTTCGGTGGAGCGGCGGCGGTAAGCTCTTCGGCCTTGGGGGCAATGTCCTCCTCGTTGTCGGAGATGGTAAAGACGAAGTCGTCATCCATCGAGCGCTTTTGGGAAGGCGCCATGTTTGTCGAGTATATCCAGGGTCGCGTGGGGTATCACAATAAAATGGATCAAAAAGATCAGGCGGGCGCAAAACAGCAATCACGCTTACACCGTATACCACGTCTCAATCCAATTCCACGATCTTTCTTACTGGACCAACTTTTTTTTCGTTTGGTTTCTTATCTTATCGGGAATCCTTCGAGAAGGGACCCTGGCAGCTCAAGAAGCCCCACTACTCCTAGATTGCACATGCTAATGTGGATCTCACTTGCAATGGGCTAGCAAGAAGCCATCAGATCGCTGAACCCCCCGTTGGATTGTTGATTAGCGGTGTCAGGGGAGCAATTACGTTGTCCCGGGCTTGCAGCTTCAACCACAAGCAGCTTCTCTATTTCCACCGCCCTCTTTCTGTGGACTTTGAGCTTGGGTCAACAAGGCGCCTGTCTTTGTAAGCTGTGTCTCTGATAGTTCAGTTGTCCCTGAATGCAATCTCTCTTCCTCTACCCCCTTCGATGTCTAGTTGTTTTTGTGTAAGAATAATCTCCAGTTCGTCTCTCGCTTGCTTTGTCTATATCCACCCATTTCTTCTTAGTTTTGTTTAATATTTATTTTCCTCTCCTTTGTTACCCAAGAGACGAGCCTTCCTTCGAACCTTCATCCCGCACCCACTATTGGCCTGCCAGCTCGACCCTTACTGAGTGCCTCTGACCAGCCCGTGACTTCACCAGTGTCGTTCTTTTTTTTCATCCAGGAGCCATCCGCCCAAGCTCGTACAAAACCCCTCCTTAATCGTCCGTCTTTCCATCTCGATCTCTTTGGAACTTCTGTTGTCGAAATACACACACATTCAAAATGAGCGAGTCCAGACAAGAGCTCGTTGCCTGGTTGAACAACCTGCTGCAGCTCAACATCACCAAGGTTGAGCAATGCGGTACTGGGTGAGTAATGCACAATTTCCCGTCACCATAATGAAGCTTTTGCACCCTTTCGCGATCAGCCATATGCCTTCTTGCACACGACGAGCACGGTTTGGTCGTGGCTCATGATACCGTCGCCACTACGCACATTGTCAATTGGAAATAGAGGCTACGTGCCATTTGTCATCACCTGACGGTTCACACATACATCCATCATCACAGTCGAATCATCCCGATTAAATCAATGATTACATTCGAGAAGCTTCGATACACGAACTCTCCCCGTGGTCACCTTCAACTGAGTCAGGGATACATCTTGGGATCGCACCACGGTCCAATTGCGAGACTACTCGTGGAACTGCTGATAGGCTATCTTCGTTACCACCTATGTGTGTCTATCGATTACGAATATGTTGAACTAACGCGCCTATTTCGCCTACAGTGCTGCCCTGTGCCAGGTCTTCGACTCCATCTACTGCGATCTCCCCATGTCCCGCGTCAAGTTCAACGCCAACGGTGAATACGCCTACGTCCAAAATTTCAAGGTTCTGCAGAGTGAGTCTCGGCCCATTAACGCCCATGCATATCTTGTACAATCCAACTAACCAATCAACCCCTTTACCGCTAGGCTGCTTCTCCAAGCATGGTATCGACAAGCCGATTCCCGTGACCGCCCTGGTCAGATGCAAGATGCAGGACAACCTCGAGTTCTTGCAGTGGACCAAGAAGTTCTGGGACCTTAACTTCCCCGACCACGAGTACGATGCGGTTGCCCGTCGCAAGGGTGGCTCTCTTCCTCCCTCTGGCAGTGGCGCCCGTGCCCCTGCTGGTGGTGCTCCCAGAAGAGCCGGTGGTACCACGCCTACCATGGCTCCCCGTGCTGGCTCCAAGACTGGTGGTGCCTCGCTTGCTCTGCAACAGGAGAACAACGCTCTCAAGGAGAATGTTGCCGGCCTGGAGCGTGAGCGCGATTTCTACTTCAGCAAGCTCCGTGATATTGAGCTGTTGGTCCAGCAGGCCGTCGACCTTGACCCCGAACTGGAGAAGGATGAGGAAGGTCTTGTCAAGCAGATCCAGACCATTCTTTACTCTACCGAGGAGGGTTTCGAGATCCCCGCTGAGGATGTCCCCGTCGATGACCAGGAGACCTTCTAAAGAGGGTACAGTAAAGTGTTGCTTTGTTTTTCTTTCTACTTTGTTGTAATGTCAATACCCTCAGTTCGTCGCCGAACTTGTTTCCTATGTGTCTTGGGTTTGGTTTGATGATAGAAAGGGAATAGTCTAATCTCATTCTCATGTTGTCGTCTGTCGTGTCCGATGAAGATTGGCCTTTGGTTTATAAGTAGAGGTTTAGGGAAAAGATCATTCTTTCTAGATATGGGACTATGGATATGGATCTCTTTTCTATGGATAGACGGCATCTGGAGGAAATGACGAAGCACTACCCCGTGTTTCTCTTGTTCTTTGCAGATGATAGTAGCATTTTGTGGTGCAATTTTCTTGGTTTTCTTGTTTTCCGCTTCTGTTTGCATTTTTGCTGCTGTTCCTTGGGCTATAGGAACACAGTCAGGGTTTTCGGTGAAGTAGACTTGGTAATCGGGTGGTTTCTAATTAAACAATCTCTCTTCCCGTATTGTTCAATGACTGTTGTGGTTCTAATCAATTTCTATATAAATATCTGCTTGTTATCATGATGTCAAGTTGGAAATAGACTCTATGTTAACCCTTACATGAGTCGAGGGTTTATTTTCATTACGAGTCATGTTGCCGCACAGAAAATGATTAGACTCCGATGTTCAGACGTTCGGCTCTCGCTACAAGTGAATTTTAAAGGAATTTTGTGTGCAGAGAAAAGTGTTTGCATGATGGATCATGAGGAAGTGGAGAGAGGCCTTTCCGTAAGTTCTCAGAAAACAGGATGAAGTATATTGTGGAGATGCCACATGCAGAGAACCTGAAAGGGTTCCACTGTTAAATGTACATGTAGAATTCATGGACAACCCAATCCAAGGCCGGAGTACCTTGGTCCAATACTTTGGATCTGGAGCAACATATTTAATACTTGGGCACGGGAATAAAAAGAACTTGGAGTTTTTGGACATTGGCGTCAATTGCCATTAGTGGTCGGATCAGGGTTACATGTGTTAAGCTAGTAATGAGGTCATTTGGCTTGGCTGTGCAAAAGCGAGCTTCCCATGATCTCCAACAACAGGTTTTCCTGGCCGTGCGTGCATGTGCTTGTCTTGGGGTTTGGGAAGATTCCAAGGAAAGGGGGCTTGATAGTCAGCTGCAAAGCAAGCCATTTATTTTGGCTTTTGCCATCTGCTGGTTGGTTGGTTGGCTGGTGTCATCGATCGCCTTGTTTGATGCGCTGGCTGACACTGGCGGGGGTTTTTCCCTTTACCGCTTACGGCTATTTGAGGGGGACGGGGATAACGTGACTTGCTTGCCATTAAGACAATGACGCTTAGGCTGCTTTAGGGTCCTTTTTCTTGCATACTGGGATGGAAATAGAAACTTGCATCTTTTTTAACACAGAGATAAAGTAACTCCTAAGTCATAACCTCCATCTCACCTTACTTGGTCTTTTTTTTTTTACATCGTTAGCTGGACCACCATCTGCGCTTGGTTTTTTTTTACATTCTTGGAGCACACGACTTTCAGCGGCGGTATTTATTCCCTTGATTCCTTTATTGTTCTTCTTTACCAGCCTCGTCATACTTTCTGTTTTTGTTCGTCCGTGCCCAATAAAACCGGTTCTTTACTTCATTTAGTCCTGGGAATTGGCCTGACTCTATCACACTCTTAACCTATTCAAACCCCGTTGTGACCTCATTGTAATCATATTCCTATACTCAAATCCCGATACATCTCATAAATTCACCCTACTGCTTCTTTTTTTATTATCTCCACTTCAAGCTCTGTTAGTGCCGTCATCCTAACAAGAAATAATCTTTAAAGATCAAACAGCGTTTATCATGGCGCCTCCAGCTGAAATATCGATCCCGTCGACAATTGTCGCAAATGTCGCGGATTCTAAATCTTACACACTCTACAACATTACTCTTCGCCTACCACTCCGCTCCTTTGTCGTTCAAAAGCGCTACAGTGATTTCGCCGCTCTCCATACTACTTTGACCACTACAGTCGGCGCTGCTCCTCCAGCTCCACTTCCTGGAAAATCATGGCTCAAGTCCACCATCTCTTCACCTGAACTTACCGAAACTCGCCGCTCCCAACTTGAAGTATACCTGCGTGCGATCGCCGAATCCCCCGATCGCCGCTGGCGAGACACATCCGCCTGGAAGACGTTTTTGAAACTTCCGATGAATAGTGCGCCGAGCTCACAGGTGTCTGCTGGAGGTATGGTGGGCGCTATAGGTGTTGGGGCTCAGGATCCGACGACATGGTTGGATATGCATCGTGAGATGAAGGCTGCACTGCAGGAAGTACGGAATTGCCTTTCACGAAGGGATTCAGCTGCCGATGTGTCGGATACGTCTCGGGCCGTGGAGGCAGGTTCTGCTGCTCGACGGGCGCTGGTGAAAGCAGGTGGTTTGCTTAAGACGTTAACCGAAGGACTCAAGAGCATCCAAGAGAGAGGGCGCTTAGGAGACGGCGAATTGCGCAGACGACGGGACCTACTCATGGCCGCCAAGACGGAACGGGACGGCCTAGAGAAGTTGAGTAACACTGTCTCCTCCATGGCGTCAATGTCACGGACTGGTGCGGCCAGCGCCACGGATAAAGCGGCGCTTTTCGGAAGTGTTATGGGATCACCTGCAGCGCCACGAAGTGGCCGTGTCATCGGAGGTCCTGTCCCGGAAACGAACCAGACTCGCGAACTCGACAATAACGGAGTATTACAACTACAACAGCAAATGATTAAGAGTCAAGACGAAAGCATCGAACAACTGGCGCAAATCGTGCGGCGGCAAAAGGATATGGGAATGGCCATTAAGGACGAGGTTGAACGCCATGTTGAGATGTTGGACCGGGTTAATGAGGATGTTGACCGCGTCTCAGGAAAGGTGCGGGTTGCTCGGAATCGTATTAAGAAGATGACCTCGTGACTTGTTGGCAGTGGCAGCGGGACAGTTCCGGTTACGGTTGACGAGGGTGTGGTAGTGGCGGTAGATGAGGCAGAGACAGAGACAAATTCCGATATTGGAGAGAAAATGGTGGTGAAAAGAGCGGGTGAGTCAACCGGATTGGTATTGGGGTCCCTAATCCTCACCATGGGGGCTTTGTTTAGCTACTTTGGGGCTGCTATGCGCCTTGTCCGAGGTGTAACGTGGTGCGTGGACTTGTTGATGGTGATGTTGAGGGCATGAACGGTGACCTGAGAGATGAGGGAGCGAGTGAAAGATTATGTCGCTCTGCCATGATCTCGCAGTACTTTGTTTCCCGTTTTGTTCTTTTACTTGTGTTCATCTTTGTTGTATTGTTGGTACTTTTTTGCTCTTAGTGGTGGCTAGCGCTCTGGTTTTTTTCTTGTTACGGTCTGAGTACATTTATCAATGTCATGGACCATGGTCACGGTATCTCTCTTGGGCTGTCGCGGTTAATATCATGTGTTTCTCTCGTTTACTTGGCTTGTTCTTAATCTTGTTATTTCTTTGTTATTGGATTTCCTGTCGTTGGATGGATGCACGGCGGGCCGTGGCATATTCAACGGCGCTTGTCGGTGCTAACCCTTGTTGATATACAACCCTGTAACGTGATATTGTTTTCAGAATTTACTTAATGATATTGTTTTTTTTTTTCGCAGACAAATGATAAGTGATAGTGTGATAGATGATGAGGACGTTACATCATGTTGAGTCTTGGTCTTGGATGATTGTCTAAGCGTATGGTGGTATCTGTCAGACAAATGATACAGGAGCACACTGCCATATCCGTTGTGCACTATTTACTATATTCTTATGATTTGTTCGCCAAACCAAAGGCTAGGATCTGGATAGGTTCATGTGTATGCCATGCACATGTTATACGCCTGTACTACGACACTGGGCGGCTGCCATAGAAGAGGGGGCCACTTCGTGTAGTATGCCAAGTGAGTATCTGCACCAACGGGGTTCTTTTGGTACATTTCTCACGAAATTATTCCGTGCTGCCTCCCTCCTTCGACGTCAGATCAACTTACTTGTTTCTTGGCAGTAAAGCCCTTAAAGACGACTGCCATTCAAAAGGATTTCTGTATAGTGGCAAATGTTGGGTTTTGGAATTTCTAGATTAGGAAATGAATGACGGTAGTAGTTAGTTACGGGGGTTCTCGCTTTGTTGCCGGGGTGATTGATAGAGAGAATAGGTGAGCTTTTTTTGTTTTGAATGGTTTGGGTCGTTTTTGGATTGGTTTTGGACAAAGTGGGTGCAGACGAAGGAAGGAAGACATCTGGTGATGGAGGAAGTGATAGAATGTCAATGTTGGATTTTGGCAGAAATATTATCCATATTTGGGGGTGTTAAGCGCTGGGATTCGGGATACTGTGGTGACGAAGATAGGATTTGCGTTTTCGTTGATGTCATGTTTGGAATGTGTCAAGTGTGATCTGTGAGTGCGGATGGTATGGAAACAGCCTGTTTGGTAGAACAATGCGTGCGAGGTGCACTAGGTTTGGTTGTACATTGAAACATGCCATCATTATAGTCTTGGTTCATTGAGTACATTACGAATCTGACAGGTCGTTGATACATCCTTGACATTCAAATATTGATAGTTATTGACGCAGGTAGTTTACATCCCCAATCTAGTCCATATTCATCGCAATGTAAACAATCATCACCAACATGAGAATAGTCAATGCTTTTTTCCTCAAGAATACTACCATCTCCGACAGCCAATTTCTCTGTTGTCACGACGCATTGCCAATTTTTCTTTTTTCAACAGGACTTGTTCGCATCTGCGAGTTTTTTTTTTTTTTTGCTATCTTCCTCTCCCCCGTCAAATTTCACTTCATAAATTGATCTCCCTCAGATCTGTGCGATCCTGTCCATTCAACCATTTTATAGCCTGTGTGTTCTTTTGGTGATTGTTTTCTCTTCATGATAAAGTTGATCTGGCCTGGACCATCCAGTTTACATGAATTCAAAGTAACTGTACAGTTGTATCACCACTCGTTCTCTTTCGTAGTTGCCTCAAGATAGTCGATATCATAACTCTGCTGCCTGTTGAATGTAAAATATCTCTATGCATCCTTGTCCTGGCAGATCTAGTAGTTTTCTCTCCATCCAATCCAGCCACCCCTTCGACAAGCCACGAAACCATCTAGAAGCCACAGTTTGGCTTACTCATCAACACACAACTCGACTCGTTTTGTCTCGTCTACCGCCCTGCTCAGTGTCGCAACATCTGCATCTACTTGGCACACCCGTTGGCGCTATAATTGTAACGTCAACATTGTTCATAACTTTGTTACTTTTGTAAACTGGCTGGCTGGCTGGCTGGCATTGTTCGCTCGCCCTATATTCTCCACACTCACGCCCCCACCTGGTCCAGGAACAGCGGCCCCCTAGCCACCTGTTACTGTTGTGTTTGCATCCGCGGTTCGTTCCTAATTCAATCTTTTGTTCTGGCGCATACCGAGAAGCCATACCCGCTGGAGCTGCCTTTTTGTCCCCCGAAGTAGAGAATTCACTGGCGCGGATACCGACATCACATGCTACAGCTACATACGTCGTCACCATCCCCCATGCTATACTACCCATGGCTCTATCCAACGACACATCGCCCTTGTCGCCACTGATTTACACTTTTATTCGTGTCTAGTTCAAGACCCACGACCACCCCCCTGGGCTTTGGGGCCCTTGTCTAAATATCCGGTGATTTATCGTTTGGCCCTGCCATTTTTACTGTTGTGTCTGGTTGGCCAGGCTCTTATATTGCCTAGGTGCTTGGTCTCTTTCTTAACTTGCTTTTGTTCTTGTTCTTCGTCATGACGAGCCCGCCACAACCACATCATCCCCAAAGTTCGAATTCCCCAGGGCTATCAACCGACGCCGGGTCGACCGGTCTTCCTACCGGGAACTACGATATCTCCGTTATGCCTCCCTCGCCTTCAGGTTCCGGTTTCTTAAACCTACCCTCCCTTGCTCCCAACATGAATAGCTTTGCCGCAGGCTTTGCCTGTGCTCTCTTGACCGTTGCCAGTTTCCAACTTGTAGGACCGACTCTGCAAAATTGGCTTGGTGGTTCAAACAGTTTGAAGAACATTGCCCTCTCGCTGGGTTTGTTGCTGGTAGGAGCTGCATCATGGTATGTTGGCCGACTTCAGATGGCGGACTTCAGTCGTCCATCACCCCCACCACCCGAAGATGCGCCAACAGAGGTGCCACAAGAGCCATCATATATTGTTTCTGAGCCACAGGCGCATTACGAATCTTATGAACACCCACACCAACATCACGACGACCAGGGCCATTACCCTCCCCACGACGATTATTACTATCCCCAACAAGACCACTACCGGGAACCCTCGCCTGTTTTCAAAGAACCTATTGAACACGAACACTATCCCCAACAAGACCACTACCGGGAACCCTCGCTTGTTTTCAAAGAACCTGTTGAACACGAACACTATCCCCACTACGACCCATATTCGCCTCCAAAGCATGCGCCGTCGCCTCAGAGACATTCGCCATATCGGGAACCGACACCACCACCACCACCACCACCACCACCACCACCGCCGCCGCCGCCGCCGCCGCCACGGGAACCTTCCCCCGCGTTACGTCACTCTTCTCCTCCACCTAGACCTATTTTCGAGTCGCCACTTCGTCATGCCCCATCACCATATAAAAATGTACCGGCATCTTCTACACCTAGCAAAATTACACCTGCCACTCCCACCCGACCTCCACGAGAGCCATCGATTTCTACCACGCCGCTTTATGAACCGTCGCCTCGCCGCATGAAAGCGCATGTCGAAACCGTACTCGATTCGCCAGTCAAATCCGTAGCTTCTAGTCCGAAGAAGCGTACCGTTGTACCGATTTTAGAACCCACCACCGAAGAGGTTGCGCCGAAGACCAAGTCACACACCCGAAGTCCATCTAAGTCGCACACTCGAAGTCCATCCAAACCACCAACCAAGCGCTCGAATTCAGTCTCTTACAAAGCCCGCGCAGAATCCGAGTACGAAGAATTCCGGGAACCTAAGGTTGAGCGCAAAGTGAAGAAGGTTGTTCGTTCTGATGAGACTGATCGAGAGGACAAGGTGGAGCGCGTTCGCAAGGTTAAGAAGGTGCCAGCAGTTAAAGAGCCAGTCGTTGCGGCTAATGACGAGCCTGTACTACAAGCGCTTACTCGACCGAAAAAGACCAAGAAGTTGGATGGATTGATTTCTGACATGGAGGCTTTTGAGCCTGTCAAGATCAAGAAGGCTAAGAAGGTTGCTGGTCATGCATCCGAGGTTGACTATCCAGAACCAGTGAAGGCCAAACGGGTGGCGAAGAAGGTGGGTGGTGCGGTCTCCGACTTTGAATATCCTGCTATGCCTCCACGACTTAAGCGACCTAAGAAGGCTAGTGGGATTGTTTCCGAACTGGATGAGCCTATTACGCCCATACTCATGAAGAAAAAGACCAAGAAGGTGGAGCAGTTTTCGGAATTCGAATCTCCCGAGCCAGTTAAAATTCGCAAGACCAAACGCGCAGCTGCCACTACTATCGAAAATCCCTTTCCACCGGCTCCAATAAAGACTAAGAAGGTGGTTAAGCCTATTGATGACTTTGATGAGCCTTTAGAGTCTCCAGTATCGGTCAAGGCTACCAAGAAAGTAAAGAAGGCCAAGGCTGCTGCCCCACCCCCGCTATCACCACCATCTCTCGAGTCGGATGTTTCGGAGCCCGAGCCCGAGCCACCAAAACCCAAGGTCAAGAAGGTTGTCAAAGTCAAAAAGGTTAAGGCTAAGACCCCCGAACCTGTTATTGACTTCGCTGACTACGCGGATCCGGAGGATGATGTTGGCGTCTACGATTCTGATAGTGATGCGGAGCCAATTCCTAGGCCAGTTAAGGTGAAGAAGACTAAGAAGGTGGCAAAGGCCACAAAGATTACACCTCCTGTGGAACCAGAGATTGAGACTATACCAAAACCCACTAAAAAGGTGAAGGCTGTCAAGATCCCAAAGTCAGAGCCTGTTGTCGAAAGTCCAATTTCTCCACCACTACCTCAAGTTGTGTCCCCAGTCGCCACCAAAACCATCAAGAAGTCAACGGAGGGCAAAGTCAAAGTCAGTAAAGTCAAGGCTGCTGCTGCCGCTATTGACCAGCAAGCATCCGGTCCATCCCCTGTAACATCACCAGTGAATCCTACTCCTGCCCCGAGTCCAGCACCAGTGTTTGCCCCATCACCAACACCAATAGTCGCCACTCCTGCTCCGCCAACTCCGAAACAAACACCACCACCCGACCTTAAAAGTGCACCACAGCCCCCACTAGTAACGGCTCCAGTTCCAGCCCCAGCACCGACACCTGCGGAGCCACCAAAACCCAGTCCTCTTAACGCATGGGAACGGGCTAGAGAAGAAACACGCCGCAAGGAGGAAGAACGCAAAGCTAAAGCGGAAGCTGAACGTCGTCGCCAGGAAGCCGCCAAGCGTTTACAGGAGCTTCGCGAGAAAGAGGCCCGGCAACGTGAAGAGCGGGAGAAGGAAGCACAGCGGCTAAAGGCCAAGGCGGAAGCTGATCGGTTAGCACGCGAAAAGGCAGCTCGTGAACGGGTAGAGCAGGATAAGCGTGACAGGGAAGCGAAGGAGAAGGCGGAAAAGGAGAGATTATCTAAGCTCCTGCGGGAGGCTCGGGAGCGTGAGGCGCTGGAGAAGATCAAGAAGGAACGGGACGAGCGCGACAAGGAGCGAGCCCGCATGGTGGAGCAGGCTCGAGCTCGCGAGGAGAAGGAGCGGGAGGAACGGGAGAAGAAACGTAAGAAGGAAGAAGCAGACAAGGCCGCCATTGCCAAAGCCGCTTATGATCGCATGATGGAGGAGAAGGCAGAGGCCGAGAAGATTGCTTTTGCCCGTGCAGCCAAGGAGACACGCGAAAGGTTAGCGAGGGAGGCCAAGGAGCGAGAAGAGAAGGAGAAGCGTGAAGCAGAGCGCAAGTTGAAGGAGGAAAGAGAGAAGGCCGAGAGAGAACGTGTCCGACTTGCGCAGCTCAAGGAGGCTCAGGAACTTGAGCGGAAGAGGAAGGAGTTAGAGAAACGTCTGCAGCAGGAGGCGGAGGAGAAGAAGCGAAAGCAGGAAGCGGAAGAGAGACAGCGCAAGCAGGAAGCGGAGGAAAAGAAGCGGAAGCAGGAAGCGGAAGAGAAGAAGCGCAAACAGGAGGCGGAGGAAGCTGCTAAGCAGGCTCGTTCGGGAGGATACGCTTACTCGGGTGGAGGCGAGAAAACCAAGATCTGGCCTAACGGCAAGCCATCAGCACCCAAGTCTAATGTTTCGCCCACGCCCACGCCTGCTACCGAGCCGGTCAAAGCACACCAACCACCACCAAAGCCACGAGCCGAAGAGGCATACACGGAAATTCCCCGCAAACCAGCTGCCGGGTCTCGCAGTAAAGCTGAAGATAATGCCTACTCATATCGGCCATACGACAAACCTAAAGCTGCCCCACCTAAACCAGCATCTGTATCTGAGATGTCGGATGAGTCTTGGACGCCGTCGCAGTCTACTCAACGCACGACGCCACCTCCAGCATTTCAAGGCCATTATTCCACGCCCAATCCAAGTAAAATCGGTATTCGTGCTGTTTACATGTTCATGAATCAGTTCTCCAAGACGCCAGCTACCCAGTTGATTTCAGGTCAGGCGCCCGTAACCAATGGTTTAGTTTTGCGCATGACAACAGAGGGCATGTTTATCGACGATGACATCCGTGGTGTGCCACAACGAGAATGGGACGTCAAGGCTTGGACTCTCAAGCAGGTTGAGGTTTGGTGTCCGCAACATTGCATCCACCCATCATCGGCCACTCCCGCCGGTACAGGTCCCGGGCCGTCTACGTTTCACAAGTCTGCGGGCTCACGGATAAGACCCGAACGTGGCGGTACCCGGGTTTTACAGGCGGACGAAGCGGATGTATATGTCAGTGAGATGCTCAAGGCTTGCAAGGGCTGTTGTGGTCTGGGTATTTGTGAAGAGCAGTTCGCTGAGGTCACTATTCCATCACCTAGTGGTCAAATGAGTGAATGGCATTCGAAGGGGTTACACGTGTTACGTGCCACTATCAAAGATCAAGGCGGCAAGCGTTATTTGGTGGTTGTTGACGAAGAAGAAGCGTGGAAGCTGGCTGTGGGTATACAGAAGTTGAGAGGAGGTTCTCAGTGCCGTGCTTTGGGAGTAGCGGGTTTATCTGCCAGTGACATGCGTGGAACATTGGAAATGTTGGGGTGGCAGTAAACGAACAAGTCTCAAAGAGATTTTCTTTGTGTGTGACGAATTTCATTAGTTTTTTTAGCATTTACATATGGTATTGGGATTATTTATGGGTTGTTACGGCCGGATTTCATGATGGACGGAATTGATTATTATTTTGAGTTTATCTGACTTGTTTGTGTCCCTATCATGCCAACCAACCATGTAATGACGTGTTGAGTGATAGACTCCATGAATGCAAGATGTAGGGTTCTCCTGGATGCAAGGGTTCCCAATTCACGTTGAACGGGGTTGGAATTGGCCAGAGACCGGCCATTAAACGGCGGGATTTGCGCGGGGTCGGTTCCGTGGGGTTGTACAGCCTTGTAAAGAGGATGCAGTTTGTTAGGAAGTCGGAGTTCGTTACGATAAGGTTATTTGGATGATATTGAATCTGATCATTCTCATTACTCATCACACGTGTGTGTCCGTGTGTATACATGTACATACGTACGTAGATACATATCTAATTTATGATGTAGAGAATAAAGTACCGACAAAGATGAAGATTCCACGTCAACCATGCGCTGAATCTCCTTGGCACCTGTCGAAATGATACATTACAACACGGTAGATCCAACCAAGCTTTTCCCAATCCAGCTATATCGTCAGACAGGCAGGATCCCTCAAAACCTCCCCGGGCCGAAATACCGGGGAAATCGCGATCCAAACAATCCAGCCTCGTGGCCGCACCTGAATAACGTCAACTGCCAGCCGGGACGAACGGGTCTCAGACTCTCGCATAGCTATACGAAAGCACGGGGCCCCCCGCATGTCGGACCTGTCGGGGCTAGCAAGCGGTAATACACATACCTATGTACCAGTGCATCATCACAACTACCACTTTTGTCAAAGAGCCGTTTGCTGCTTCCTCGTCGGGGGCGGAAACGGTACTTTTCGTTCGGGGGGTTCTTTGGATTACCTGCGGAGAGGTAATTGGGTGGTGTCTCCCACTTTCCTGTTTTCTCATTTTTTGTTGATGGATGACGTTTTTTTTTCTTCTTCTTTTTGGGTGGTTTGATGGTGGTGTCGTTGGGTCGCCTGTTGGAAAGTAGTACAAAAGAATTCGTTATTACTTTTCTCGCGCGAGTTCCTGTTTGTTTGGTTTTCTTGCTTCCTATTTTATCGGCTAGAACCCCAGAAACTAGTCACTTTTCTCAAATCCGCTTCCATTTTGTGCCATCTTACACTTTATAGATTACCATTTTATAATTTTTTTTTTCCTTTTTTTTCTACGTCAACAATCTCGGGCTCCTTCACCTCTGTATTTCAGGGCGTCACACCCTATTTTCGGCATTTTTGTCTTCTTTTTTCGTCCATCCGATAATCATCTACTAATACACCTTCCAAATACCGCGTGTTCCAATTGAATCCCTAGTTTTCACGCCAAGACCTAAACTCACACACATAACATAATCCGCACCGACTTCTTACACAACTCCGCTCGTGCCCCTACCTACCCCATTTAACCCAACAAACCCTTCTTCTTTTCGGAATCAACCCTCCGGCGAGTCCAGCCGAACAATCCGCCCACCGTGGATTCCTCACATCGATTCAACGCGGCTCCCGTGTCTGGCCCCGAAGCCACAATTCGACTGTTTTTCCTACCTGAACCCGACAATCCGTCTATATCTCCCAACTCAATACACACTAGCCAGTCGCCAGACTTTGTCGACACTACCCAGTATTCTGAAATTCCGCACCATCGCCAGGTTGGCGGCTCTATGACTTCACCGCAAGTGGCGTCACCTGGGGACATCGTTAAGACGGAATCTAGTGTCGCCGCATCTGCTGGGTCTTCTGGTACAATGGCGACACACCCTAATGATGCGTATCTTCCCGCGCCATATGGGAAGGCTTGCGCGGAGTGTGTCAAGACAAAACGCAAATGTATGCTCCCACCGGATTCTGGGAAATGCCAGAGGTGAGTCCTTGGTGTATTTGTAATGGACATGCGGCATTTGAGTCAATCGATCGCGATTAACCTAAAATCCTTGGCCGATCTCGTCAATCGTAGTTTTGGTTGTGTTTGGACATGTGGTTAATCATCCGTCTCAATTTAGATGTTCGCGATTGCATAAAGCATGTAGTCGGCCACCATCCACCGGTGTGCGCAAACGCGCAACAGGACCCCGGGCATCATCGCGCGCCGTTTTAGAAGAAAAACTCGACAACTTGGTTAATCTACTTCAACAAAAATCCGGAGCCGTTTCCGAAGCGACATCTACTTCCGCCCCCGACGGTCCACCGCCATCGGAAACCAACGCAACGACAGACACATCTGCGCCTAGTCCCCCAGGGTTAACTGCTCCCCATACTATCAATGTAGCGTTATCTCCAGGTCGTGCTACTCTTGAAGATTTGGCAGAGGCTAGTGCCTCGGCCTCTTCCGCACACCACATACAATCTTCACAGAGATCGGAACACCAGACGGGTCCAACGTCGTACCATCGCTTACCAGTGCCACGGAATCCTACACCACAACATCAACATCAGCAACTTCCACCAACCAATGGGAATGAGGCTCATAATATGAACCGATCATTTGCGCCGTTTGGTACTGTTCCTCCACCACAGGCAATGCCGACAATACCGATGCAGGGATATTCACAACCACAGAGTTCGTTCATGGCACAACAACCACAGCCACCACCACCACCATCCACCACAAGTGAGGCCTCTACACCGAATAGAGCTGCTATGCCCAACATTTTCAACCCAGCCAAGGAATTCATCTCTACTGCGCTGCAAGAAAACTACAAAACGTCACATGTCGCCAATGAAGTTCCCAGATGGCTACCAACCCATTTCACGCCACAACAAGAGGAAATGATGCTCACGCATTTCCGTACGGAAAAGTCGACATACTTTCCTTTTATCTATATCCCACCAAATGTTCCCGCTTCACGAGTTCGGTCAGAACGGCCATTCTTATGGCTGACTATATTGATTGTTGGATGTAAGACGGCGTCACAACACCTGGAACTTGGTGGTATTTTCCGCGAGGTCGTGGGACAGCGGATTCTCCAGGATCAGGAATCATCTTTGGATATGTTGCAAGGATTATTGGTGTACTTGGCATGGAGCAACTATCAGATTCACAAAAATGTGAAGCAATTCATGTGTTTGTATTCACATATGGCCATGGCTATGTTATTTGTGATTACAATGAACAGACCGCAGTCTGACGGGAGTTCTCCTTTGGCACCCACGCCAATAGGTGATAATCAGGCTTCGGCTCGATCTTTTTCGGATAGAGATATGGATGAAAAGCGGGCGACGCTGGGGTTATATTACCTGACTTGTACTCAAACGTCGTTCCTGCATGTTGGATCTATGCAGGGTATGAAATGGACGCCTGCTATGGAGAGTATGCTCGATGATTTATGGCAAAAGAGACAAGCACCCAATGATGTGGTTTTGGCTGTCATGGTGAAAAGTCAGTTGATTGCCGAAGATGCTATCAAAGTTACACGGGATATTAGTGAATATGGTGGTGGCGAGCTTACTACTATGATGCGCACTATGCAGTATCGTATGCTTAACGGACGGTTAACTGAGATCAAGAACATGATTCCTCAACACGACCTTGATCATTGTAAGTTTTTTTTTTTTTTGGGTTGTCTTTCCATGTGATGATATACTAACATTCTCAGATGCCATTCGGTCTGCTATTAGTATGGCGGAAATGACGGTCAATGAAATTGGCTGTTGGGATCCGGCATTAGGGGATACTTGGATCAACAATGAACGTATCCAGGCTTTGACTCGTTGCTTCAATGCCGTACGAAACTGGTTCGATCTGTTTTTCCAGTTACCACTTGAAGTGTACACCAGTCTTCCTTTCACATTATGGTGTCAAATGTTCCGTAATTGTTGTATCCTGTGTAAGCTGTCGACTGTTGACGACCGCGGGTGGGATCGTAACTTTGTACGTCAAACACTAGATGTACTCAGCGTCATCAGTCGTATTGAGCAGAACCTTCTCGCTGTCCCCACGGCTGTAGGGTTTGTCGTGGATACTCCCGGTTTCGATATCTTCTCTCGTAGCTGTCGACCACTCAAGGTGATGCGGAAAGCCTGGGAAGGTCATTTATCACCACAAGCCAACCCTGGTGCAGGTGTGATGACGCCGGCGGATAGTGCCTTTGAAGCAAATCAAGCGGTACAACATGCGGGACAACAAGCACAGGTGGGGTTGACTGGACAAGCACCAATGCAGACGCAAGCTCCGGCTATGATGGCGCCACAACAAATTCCTAATGAGGCTTTGTCTATTGACTTTACGAGTGACTTTGACTGGTTTGCGGATATGTATTATGTTAGTGAGAAGTTTTGAGGGCCGTGATGGGATTGATAGTGTTATGGTTATACCCTGTGTACTTTTTTTTGTTTTAGTCTTTGATATAGTATTGTTTCTCAAGTTTGTCTGTGATATATCATGGTTATCCTTACTCTTGATTGTTGTTCAACCAAATATACATACACTTGTTGGGTCTCCGAATCGGTCCCGTCATACTCTTTCTTTCTTTCTTTCTCTCCTTCTTGACATCCTCTTGTTCATGCAACCGACCCCGTTTAATCGCTCCTCATTAGTGATCCACCCACAACAAGCGCATCAACCTTCCCGTTTCTCCATATTACCCTTTTCAAAATGTAACCCTTTCCACCCGCATTCATGTCCGTACCACGAACCGGGTTAGAATTATCCGGTGTCTGTGGGTGTCGTATTCACCTCTTCTCATGTCCTGAGCTAGGGTTACAATCGGTGGAGGCAAACAAATCAAGGATTGTATGTACATACATATGTATGCATGGGGGTGGCTAAAAGGAGAAAGAGTGTACGTTGACACACGCAGCGCCTTGGGAACGGTGTCTGGTGTATAAAGTTTTGAGGGCCCATGTTGGGTGACTTTGGTGCGGAAGATCTCCATCAGCCGCAGGTTAACGAGATGTATTGGCAACTTTTAGGATGGATGACGTATGTACGTGTGTATGTATGTATATGCAGTTGGATATTCCTTGAGCCTACATATGTACATAGATTATACCCGATTTTGTTTTTGGCTTTTTTCTTACGTCTCGGGGATGCTTGATCCTTCACCACGTTCCGAAACCGACACAAGGCAACAATGCAAATAGGTCGCAACCCAATGACGTTGTTATGCATGGCGGCGTCTCACGGCCATGTATCGCCTATGCGAGCCGGATGCCTTGGTGATGTGGCATGCCAGTGGCGGTGGAGTTATATTGTCTGACCGGCGTGTATTGACACTGCAAAGCCTGACCTTGATACGTATATATGTGTGTACATATGTATGTGCTTCTTGCGGCGGGTTCCTCTGAGGCCAGATAGATTTATTTTCTGGCATGGCTGATGGTGGAATTAATACTTGGTATTTATTCCCGTGATATTGTCAACTTCACGCTAGTTCCCTAGCACAAGCAGATCCAACAAAGGCCCACCATCCTGTCTCGATCAATGTGGACAGTCCTAGCCCAAAGTTACCATTTTGGACGACACGATTTCGTCAGACAAATACATGACAAGTCAAAAGCACCCAGCATCTCCAGAAACAACAATGTCTTTCGTCATCGTTCCACGTATGTATATACTTATATACATAGCTTCTATTCCTTGATCTCCTTCTCTCCCGGTGTCGTCCGACTATCCAGATGACTAATCACATGCAACGTTAAAGACCATCTTGATGCAGTGGCAAGGTATGACAAAGGTTTGAACGTCGCCTCACAAGCGACAACACCCGATTGAGAAGTATGGGATAAAAGGTATCTCTTCAGGGTAGATCTAACCCCAGATATGAGGACAGGGCCGACTATGGCCCTGAAGAAGTCAGCCGTGGGATGTATCTGTATGAATGTCTTGATAAGACTTTTTAGTGGAGTATTATATGCTTGACGTTTATTTTCTGGCCAGGGCGTAATTCCTCAGCGGAATTTAGTTTTTAGTGTAGTGAAGTAGTCTATCATTGTCATTAGGGCTTGCCTTGTATCGACTTCCGCACTTCCAAGTAAATTGATATCTGAGCACGAAACAAGACCACTAGACAGCTGTTTTTTTTGCCATAGTTTGGTGGGGCATCCATTAGCAAGCGGATTTTACAGTATCTGCAAGTTTCAGAAGCGGAGCACGAGAAAAAAAAGGGATTTTCTATGTAATAAACCCCATGCCATGCCATGCCATGCATACATCCATCCATCCATCCATCCATCTAGTCAAAAGTTGAGCCTGCACATAGAGGACCTAGTCCTGCTAATCAGGTTATAAACAGAACAATAAATAGTCAAAAGTTGTTCCAAAATCGGGGGACCACTTTTGCCGGCGACTTTTCGTTTTGTTCTCTCTTATTGGGCGTGAGAAAAGTCAACTGCCGCATATATGTATATACATATGTACATATGTACATGGACTAAAATGATCGACGTGGACGAACCGGTAGACAAGACTTATTTTTATACATGACTGGTTTTTTTGGTGAAAATTGCCTGGCTCGCTCAGGGGATGGAGGGGAAAAACTGGAGCGTTGGAGGAGTTGATCGATTTACTTTATGAATTTGTGTGGCTGTTGTTGATATGATATGATAGCATATATATATATGTATGTGTGCTTTGTCCTTTGTGCTGGATATGACTTTGTGTTTAGTATAGCTTACTATAACGACTCCTACTTGCATTACTTGCATCAGATACCACTCCCAGATTAGTGGGATGGATGGATAAAAAGGGGGAAAGACAACAAACCCTCAGTTCATTCGTTGTCCTTCCAGTATACTAAACAATGAGGCCCCCCTTCAAAGGTCTTCCTCCCCGCTCTCTTCGCCCTTTATCCAGTTATCATACTATACAATATACATATAGACCTACTGACCTCATATCCCTCCAAGTGACTCGTCATCTTTTCATCACATTCACAATCTTTTTATCAACCTTACGCCCCCCCTTTCCTACACAAAGACCCCGTCGGATGCTTCCGAGCCAAACCGACCTCATCGACGCACAGAAACATCCACTTGATCGACAGAAACCACTCCTACCCATCTCCAAAGACTCCCTCAACAAAAACCCCATCAAGATGACGGCATTCAGTTTGCTCACGGGCCTTTCGTTACTACCCCGGGTTCCTACCTAGTCTACTATGTATATTTCTTAACAAGTCCCGTTGACCGAGGTATCCTTGGACGGGATTCCGAGATACAAAGGGTTCGGGCGAGTGTTTGTTCTTTTTAGGGCTTGGATGGAAAGGGTTGCTGAATATGCTTGTCATAAGCTGAAAGAAAGGGGGATGAAGCCTTAATGGCCTGTTTTGGCGGCTTATGGTTGTTGTTGTTACCGTTGGGGGTGATATTGCTGACACATTGGAACCAGGGCGTATTCACCGGTACAAATCTATCATATCCGACTGGTCAGTTAATTCAAGCTGAGAGTGTTTTCACCGTGTCGATTAATCATCTACCGAGCCAGGCGTCTCCCATTCGGTAAAGTTCCCAGCAGCACTGTAACTCCTTCAAGGCTCCCTCAGACAAGTCACTTGTCATGTTCATCCTTCTTTGGTCGAGTCTTGGATAGGATGCTACCATGACAATGCAGTTACGGTGTCCCTCCTTACCATCACTCGATCCTTACAGCCCCACCAATCCCATTGGCTATGAGA
This sequence comes from Huntiella bhutanensis, assembly GCA_002018275.1. NCBI lineage: Eukaryota > Fungi > Ascomycota > Sordariomycetes > Microascales > Ceratocystidaceae > Huntiella > Huntiella bhutanensis. Next base: position 191,900 of record MJMS01000021.1, read on the forward strand.
TTAGCTTTGAGAGTTTCTCGTCCTTGTTCTTTTTTGCCCGGAGGACGTATCATCGTCTGGCCGCTTTGGGGCACCCAGTGGGGCATTTTTTTTTGCCACAAACGGGAAAAGGGTGTATCTTTTTGGTGCGAGTGATTGGTTGGACTACGGCGGTGGAGAGATGCAGAAGAGTGTCTTGGTTTAAGCCTTGGTTTACATTGTATGTGTACAGAGATGTATGTGTACACACATATATGTATATATCGTACAGATCATTCACTCTGCTGGCACCAACCACAAACCATGTCAGCTAAGCCACATGAACAGAAAAAAAAAAAAACCAGCCAAGACACTAACACCCTCTCACATACAGACATGTACGAAACACGATGATATGATGTGACCTGTGACCCCCGTGGCACCGTCCATCTGTGACATCCCAAGTCAACCGACTGACCGACATCCAAACTTCCTTGTCAGCTCGGTTGGTTGGGCTTGGACTTCAATATTCCACATAGCAAGCCAAGTTTCCTCATACTTTCCTACTAAAGTAAAAAAACCAAAAAGGATTGTTAATATGCTGATATTTTTGGTCTTGTCCTCATGACTACCCCGTTCTAGTCCCGCTCTCCGTCCGACAAAAACCGGCTTCATCATCGTCATAAGTGCCTTCACGATCCCGTTGTTCCAACCGCAAGAGAAACTGACCCGAGAGAATCCTAAGTGACATCTTTGACTCTCCATGTTTGTCTCCGCTTTATCCTATATCCCTCTTTTTATCCATGACGTCTCCGAGTCTTTGGTACAGCCTTGTAAGCATAATTATAAAGTATCTAGCACAAATAGCCCTGTCCTACGTACCTCATAACCCGGACCCTAAACAACACCGTTGAATGTCCACCAGGATTCACTGCATAGTTCAGTTCATGAAGACAGGGTGTTTCCCTGCTATATCAAAACAATTACAGTATAGAGGGTAAAGAAGACCCCCTCCTTTGTCATGGACTTGCATTACGGAGTGTTCCATGTCCTTGTTGACTCCTTCTATGGCGTCGTCTATTACTTGTGAACCCCGCCTTTGGTCAGATGTTTGAATTTTCCATCCTCTGGGTTGTTTTCTCTCTGTTAGGCGAAGTGTCGAAGTCAAAGTCAAAGTCAAAGTGACAGGCGGCTCACATCTAACGAGTATATGTTTCTAGATCCTATAACAAAAAGCCCCCAAAAGAAAGGTCAAGTCGTACCTTCCCTCGGCTCTCAAAATCCACGATATGCACTTCATCATTTCGTCATGAAAGGCTGCAGGAGGAAGACATTCCCTCGGAGGAAAAGGTGGCTTAGAAGGTCTCAAAGGTCCGTGATTGTTGTAGGTATGTACATAGACGTAATGGGTAACTATGACAAGCGGTGGACTCTGTGGACGAAGACAGGCTTATCCGTGTTAGATGGGAACTGGCCGGTTACGAGGCGGGATTTCAATTCCCGAGAAGAAGGATAGTAGGAAGAAACAGAAGATCAAGATGGCATTAGTGGATTCCTTTTGCTCGTGTGTTGGTAATGGTTTAGTTTCTAGGAGTGTCCTGAAGAATCGGGGTTGCTTTTTTGTTGGCACGTGGTTCAGATGAATAATGTGGGATTTGGGAAAGACGGACAAGTTTTTGTGAGTGACGATGATATGACTACCAAGGTATATTGAGCTTATCAAGTGGAAGTATGAGATATGATACAGATCACTAATCATGAAATAGACAAACATGTGGGGGTATCATCAAGTTCCGTATATTGAAGTTAGATACTGTATATGGTTGAAGTATTTTTCGGCTGTAGAGCGAATATCTAGGAAGTAAAGCAAACAAAAGAAACAAAAGAAACACGCCACATCAGAACCACCGCCAAATGACCAAAATCACCTCTCAAACACGGTAACAAACTTGGAAATCGTAGACTGCACATCCATAGCAGTGCCCTCAGGAATCATCTCCAAGAACATAATCTTAATCTCCCAGTCTCCGGGGATAGATAAGTACAAGTCAATAGAGAAAGCAGCCGGCGAATAGCCTATAGTTTGCATAGCATGACTATAGACATGACCATGGGGATCCCGAAAGGTAGCCGTGGCCACAATTCCAGTGTCTGGACTATTGGTTGTATCGGTGCAGCTTATGGTGAGAGTTTCGCCCATGTAGCCGGTAGCTTGGATGGAGTCGAATGAGAAATAGGCGGGCATTTTGTTGATGAAAGGGCTTTTTTGAGGATTGTATGTATAGAGATAGGTAGATATGAAAAGGATAGTGAGATATATGTACAATACCAACACTCAAAAAGAACAAAACTCCAAAACTTCCAGTCCTGTCCCTTCTTATAGAGAAAAAGACTACCAAATATGAAAAGATTCCATCAATCGTCATCCAGCTGTCTAAGTGCCTATACACATGCTTCCATGATCCCGTACTACCCTCTACCAACCAACCACACTTTTTAAAAAAGAAAATCAAAATCATATATATATCTATATAATCTCCAATCCAGAAACGCCAGTTTAGGCAATAAATCCAACAAAGCTAGCCTCAAAACTACCAGAAACATCAAAAACATCAGAAACCATGGGACTCTGAGCTACCTTTTTTCTCTCTTGTTTTCTTGATATATGTCATTTAGGAGGGTCCTACGATCCATATGTGGGCTTTGTTATTTATGCCTTTTTTGGGGTTAGTTAGTGGGGGATTCTTCATGAACTCTTAGTCTTTGCGTTGAAAGTATCTACATACTTGAAAGTATCTACATACATCCTTATACATGGTTAGTTCATCATCTCATCATCTTCGTGACTCTTCTTTCCCTCTACCCTCAACACAACACAACTACCTAAACTATCTACTACGTATCATCCCATCTAATTCGGTAATGTCTAGGCTCTGTGATACCTCATGTAGCTCATTCGCTCAAACATATGTACATACGCACGTACATACATACCCAAATACCCCCTCCCCACAAATCAAACCTGACCGGCGCCTTTCCAAAATGACCAAGTCCTCGCTTCCTAATGACTTTTCATCTCGTCACCAAAAACAGATGATACATTCCCATTCCGCTCCGATCATCCGGTCGGAAAGGGAGGGCCTCTGGTGTGGAAATTCATTCATCCTTCGGTAATTGGCCGTATGACAACAAATTGGGTTATCCTTCATTCTTAAATTCCTAATCCATTCACCGCCCGTGCGTACGTACATACATGCATGATACTTTATAATTCTTGTTTGTTTTTTTTTTTGTTTACCATGTTTTTGAATACTCTTCTGTTAGTGAGCAAATGGGAAAATGACTACGTCGATTAAGTATGTACAATCTCCACCAAACCCGTCTGAAAAGGGTTACCATTGCACACCCTTTTTGATTCAAAGACACCCCTACTTGGCTTAGTAAACGAAAAAATATGTGTACGTATGTATGTACATACATATCCATGATCTTATATGCATAACTCCATCTATCAATCTACATGATCAGCATCTCTCCCCTCTTCATCCACAAATCTACAAAAGCTGAATCAAATCACGACAAGGGCCCCCTCCAGCTTGTCTATAGCCATGTACTTCTGTAGGACCTACTCCAGCTAGGGTTTCTAAACCTGGGGTATTATATCTTCCCACCACCACATACCTAACCTACCACAATAGGACGTCAGCTACCAGGACCGCTTAAATCGACTTCTCATGAGTACGTACGTACCTACATACATACATACATACATACACACACCGACGACGTCACCATGAACCACGCACGGTCTCAACAGGGGCAAAACACCCTGTATCAAGAATCATTCCATGACAATCCACCCCTCCCCAGCTGAACAAAACCCCCAACACCGCCCTAGCCAAAGCAATCCAACACCGCCGACACCCCGAAAACAACCCTTCATCGCACATCGTACATACATACATAGAAACTCCCCATCACAAGACATTCACAAGACATTCATACCTCGTCAACCCAAGACATCTCCATACTTCAGAATCTTCAGCTTCCCCCGTCTAATATCCTCACTACAACTACAACAGTATAGGGAATAAACACCACTCCCGAGTCTCCAATGTCCCATCTTCCTATATACCTACACACCTATTCCGGAACATCCCAATCCTATCAATTCAAAACCACCATCATCAACCCCAATCCAAGACTCCTCAGCTCCAAAAAACCCTATTCCTCTAGAAACACACCATACCCCACCTCCCGGATGTCACTTTCCGCCCTCCGCCCTCCGCCCTCCGTTCCTCACCACCGTACCCTGTCCCGCTGAGAACTCCCACCAAGACACCAGCCACCACTAAAACGAAAAACCCCAAAAAAACCCCAAAAAAGAAAAAGAGTCACCCAAGATCCTCCCCTTTTGTCATCATTTCTATCCTACTTTCACCGCTTTAGGCCTCAGGGGGGACTCCTCCCATTCAATCCATGTCATTCACTCATTCGTGGTACCGTTACACAGGCAGCCTCTGGTCTAGAACAACCCCGTACCTTTACCTCCCATTCACCAATCTCGGTCAGTGCCGGTATTTCAGATATTGACCTAGTGCCATGGTGTGGCTACACCTTCACCGAATGTCTTGCAATTTCATCTCATTATTTTAAACAAAACTGTATTAATACTTAAAACCAATGATAAATGATATACCTGTACTAACTATGAACATATGAATAAAGAAATGCAAACAAACTTCAAGGGATATATCCCCCCCCCCCCCGACTCTATGAAACCCCCCTCTTTTCACTAAATCAACAATCTAGAACTTAGTTGTGGCGACCCAGAGGGTACGACCGACGTCTAGTAGTAGAAGTCGAGTTAGAAGAAGCATACGAGATGCTGAAAGGAACAGACGTAATAGTCTGGTAATCCTCCTCCTTGCTAACATCACCAAAGATCTTAAGAGTACGGAAAGCCCACTTGTACTCACCAGCGGGAGCATAGCTACCGTCGGCGAGAAGACCGTTCCAAGAAGAAACAACACTACCACGGGTAATGTAGTTCTGGGGGAAGCTGTAGTGCTGACCAATAACCTTGTAACCAAGAACCTCAGTAGCCTTGTCAGTCTCGAACAAAGGAACAAGATCAGCACGGAGAAGAGCAGAACCGGCAACAACATCAACCTGAACACCAGGAAGAGCAACACCAGCAGCAGCAAGAGCAGAGGCGTTGTTGGTGCCCTGGGCCGGAAGAACCCAGGTAGAGTTAGCAGCAGCAGAAGTGTGCTCGTAAGTGTCAAAGGGGTAAGCCTCATCAGAGGAGATCTCAGTCAAGAAAGTCTGCGACTCCTCAATCTGAGTGACATCGTGAAGAGCGGCAGACATACCCTGGTAAGGGAGGATCATGCTAGTAGAGTCAGAAACGTTGACAGTGATGTAACCACTCCAGACGGGAAGAAGAGCCTCCTCAACATCAACAGGGCCGGCAGCAGAGACGGTAATAGACTTCTTCTCACCAGCAGCGACAGTGACAGTGGTCTCGGAGAAAGTAAGGGTAGCGTAATCCTCAGACAGACCGTTGGGGAAGGCAGTGAAGCTGGTGTCAGAGCTGCTAGACTTGCCAAAGGCAGTCAAGGCAGGGGAGTGACCAATGGTGTAGGTAAGATCAGAAGAACCCAGGTTGACAATCTCAAACTCAGTAGAGTTGACAAAGTTCTGGGTATCGTTGAAGGAAATGTACTGGCGGCTGAGAGTAGAGTTGGCGAAAGCAGCATCGTAGGCCTTGACAAGACCGGCACCCTGCTGAGGAATAGGAGCAAGGTAACCAATGGGAGCAGTACCGTAGTTGAACTCGACGGGCGAGGCGTAGTTGGCCAAGAGGTTCTCAATAGTAGAGGGGTCAAAGGTACCACGGGCCTCACCAATCAGAGCAACAATGGCGCAGACAAGGGGAGTGGCCATCGAAGTACCAGAGAGAACGGCAAACGAACCCTTGGCTCTAGGGTAGGTGGAGAGAATGTCACCACCGGGAGCAGCAAAGACGGGACGAGTGTCCATCTCCCAAGTAGGACCCCAGGTAGTGTAGTCAGACATGGAACCACCAGTAGCGTTGTTCTGCGAAAGACCAAGAACGGGAGTAGTGTCATCGGGGTTAACCATGTTGACAGTGACCTCCTTGCCAGCAGTAATAGCATCAACCCAAGTCTGACCAAGAGCAGTAGCAATCATACCAACACCCTCAATCTGAGAGACATCGGTAACATCGACAGAGAGCATACCAGCAACGTTGTTCCACACGATAATGAACTTGGCGCCGTGGTTGGCAGCAAGCTGGGCCTTGGCGGCGAAAGTGCAAGTACCACGCTTAATCAGCGCAACCTTGTTGCTCAGATCAGGAGCATTAGCGTAGTCATTCTCAGAGCAACCGAGGACACCATCCGAGCTGGAAGAGTTGATACCGGGTGACCACAGAGGGAAGTCGGTAACAGAACCCCAGCCAGAGTACGGCTTACCGTCAGTCCAGTCAAAGTCGACGGCAGCAGCGCCAGCAATGGAGTAGTTGGAGAGAATAGTAAGGGTAGGAGTGTTGATGTTGTCAATGGAACCAACAGAGAAAACCTTCTTACCGGACGAGGCGGTGGCAGCGTAGAACATACCCTCAGAACCCTCGTTACCAGCAGCCAGAGTGCAGGGCACACCCTTGGCGACAATGCGCTCAACAGCGACAGCCCATGGGTCCTCAGACCAACCGGAAGGTCCACCGATAGAGGCGGTGATGATGTCAGAGCCATCTTCGTAGGCCTGGTTGAAGGCAGCGATCAGGACATCGTTCTCAACGGAACCGTCGCAACCGAAAACCTTGTAGGCACCAAGGGTGACGTTGGGCGCACCACCAGTGAAGCCAAAAGAGTTGGCCTGAGCGGCAACAATACCAGCAACGTGGGTACCGTGACCACCGCAATCCATCGGGTCGTTGTCAGGAACGGGAAGAGTAAGACCGTCACCAGAGTACTCATCACCAACAAAGTCGTAACCGTGAGTAACCAAGCAGCCCTCACCGATGCAGCCACCGAGAGCAGGGTGGAGGTAGTCAATCTAAAAATGCACGTGTCAGTAAACGGAACCAGCTATATCACATGAGGTCCAAGTTTGAACTTACACCGGTGTCAATGACGGCAACCTTGACACCCTTGCCGGTGTAACCAGCTTGGCGGAGCTGGGTAACCTGGGTCATGTCGTGGGTAGAGTCAATGTTAAGACCACCGTACGCGGTGGAGGTGGAGTTAGAATCACGAGGAGCCAACTTGTCGCTGGAGAACTGAGCCTCCGGGTTACCGGCCCACTTAACCTGGGCATCAGGGCGCGGGATGCGCTTGACCTGCCAGGTGTTGATACCGTTGAGGGCCTGAATCTCAGCAATAAGAGCTTCAGCGTTGGTGGCGTTCTTCAACTCGATAGAAGCTCCCTTGAATAGGGTAAAGTTGTAGTCCATCTTGATCTCAACCTCATCAAGAGCAAACTTGCTCTGAATCTCGGCAAGGTCGGCAGAGTCCTCAATCTCGACAACGTAGCGGTTGGGGACGGGGACACCAAAGCCGAGGGCGCCTTTGAAGGAAGCGGCCGTCGCAAGAAGCGACAGCGAGAAAGTAGAACGCAGAACCATTTTAGCGAGTTATGAAATAGTGTGTATGGTTATTTTCCAGGGGAATTATTAGGAATATCGGTAATATGCAAATGCAAAAGAAATGTATAAAAAAATGTTAAAGAATGAATAGGTGTGTTAAAGAGTGAACACAACCAAGAGATGCTGTTTGCTGGCCCTCAAATCTCAAAGGTGAAGAGACTGGTGGATGACAAGAGGAAAAGACGAGCCTAGGGAGCCGGGATCGATGGAGTTATATAGAAAATGGCAAAGTGGTTTCGTGTCTATGCACACACACCACTATGGGATTGGGCTAGAAGGAAGCAAGAGAAGGCCGCTAGTGTCTGTTTTGGTCATGTCAGTGTTCTGTCGGCTTGATACTTGGTTGACATATTATTAGAGGTGAGCTTAACGTCGAGAATTAGCGCAAGGGAGGGAGACCGTGTGGCTCGCGCGTTACAAGGGGGGTGTATGGCGAGCCAACCTATGACGGCACGGTCCTTGCGGCGAGATAGCACACCCCCGAAGCGGGGGGTCTCAACGCATGGTCTCAAGGGCCGATTTAGACAGCATTGGATGAGTGGCCGGCCAGATATAGAATATTCCATGGTGATGGAGGGGCGTGAAGAGGGGTGACGGACGGACGCGCACCGGGTAGCCGAACCCCGGATTGACCCTACAGGTGCGGCGTAGAAAATGTAGCATGAATGCGGAACAAGGAGGCGAGACTAACACCGGACAAACTTACATCGAAAAGAAGGCGTTCTTGAGGGGAAATGGTCTAGCCAAGCAGCAAATCGGGGTTGTACATATGTACATACATACATGAACGAAACGGAAAACAGCGGAAGCAAAAGAAAGACGAGCGGCACCGCTAAAGAGTCGAAGAAGAGAAAAAGGCCGTCTGGGATATTTTAGGTAGTATTAGGAGAATAGAAAAAAGAAAAGGTCGAGTCGGGGTCAGGAAGATAACTCTCGTCTTGATTAGGAAGCCGACGTTATGGCGGAATGATGGCGATGGTTGGGAAACGATCTCAGTAGCATTCCAGGAGAGAAATCCAAGACACAACGGAACGCAGGGTGTGTGTGAAAAATGATCATGGACAAGGGTTGGCGGGTGTTGGTGACGATACAGAATAGGAAGGCTAGTCGGGTAAATTAGAGGAGGGGGGAAACGGGAGCAAACTACACTAGGCAGTTCAGGAAGGAGCCTTGGTGTGTGGAGGGTTTAACGACAGAAGGAGTGAATCTGACGATGGAGAGTGAGATTGTGAGATTGCAGTACATATGTATGTACATAGTTGCACGGTTGAGGTTTTGGTGATATGTGAGAATGGTTTGCTGGTTTGCTGGGTGACATCAGCGACAGGTGAGGTGATGTGGTCGGATATTATGGTGCTTGCGAAACTTCCCTGTAGACTGGCAAGTCCGCCGTTGAGACGTGGACGACGATCATTTCCCCACCATGACTTATTTTGGGGTGTTGACATACGTAACGAGGGTATATAGTGGGGGAATGATCTGTCAATGTCTACGACATGTTATGTGTATCAGACCATTTTTAGAGATGATATAAAGAATCAATCAAACTCTGAGAGACTACTGTACATATACGAGAACAATGGCCGTCCAAGTTCTCCGTACTTCTGTCACAATGTGTAATACAATCAACGGTGAAGAGCAGGGTAACATCCTGACAATTCTGTAGGTCTAACGGAACGAGCAAGCACAACGGGTGTCACCATCGGTTGTCTCTTTCCTCGTAGTCCAAGTTGAATCAGTAACGTAACAGGAGGGATAATCTAAATCAGCAGACAATGAACAACACATTCCCTTCTAATCAAGACAATGAACAAAATCCCGTCTCCCCAAGACATAGACCATGACATAGTATATAAGTTTTCAGCCAACCAAACCATCCCAATCACAAGTCCTACACCACGCCCTCCAAGTTCTCGCTTCATCACACTTGAGATGCCGAAAAACACCCACTAAGAAACAAATATGTACACAGCCTTCCCAAGATAATCAGCTACTCGTGAGGATTTCAATCCTAGTTTCCATCAAGTGCCTCTAGCCCAATCCTTCCGTCAGGGGCCAAACCCGCGCCCAGGAACCGCTAACACCAACAAAACCAAAAGAAACTACCCACGCAGTCTTGTACTTTCGGGAAATCCATTTCGTCACCAAGGAAATTTACCCGTTCAGGACCCCGTCGGACAATTTGAAATGTGCATGTAATACGTCACGTCAAGATTGACTACATCCCACAAAGGAAGGCGACATTCACCACCATTCGTGAATTCACTCTTTTCGACAGTCCCGTAATCGGATGCATTTCTTCCTCCTTGGCGACGAAATTAACGTTTTTATGCATAGCCAATGGTATCATGTTGCTCGCCCAATCTGGATAAAGCAAGGCAACAAACTTGTTCCTTTTTTACAGCTCAGCCAACCAACCAAATCATGCATCCGAGGCGCTCATGAACTGTAGCCTGCCGTTTAAAAGAAGGCTTGTGATGTCGCCACATTTCATCCCTTTAGGATTCCTTCTTTTCTCGAAAAACTAGTAAACTTATTGATAAGGGTTTTTTTTGTGATGAGAACCCTAGTGTAGAACAATGTGGATTGTTATTTTTGTGACATTTAGACATGGGTCTCACATTGTACAATGTACATAACTACAACGTAGACAACATTATAAATCTAAATACGACAAGACCTCCGAACTCAAATATATGTTACATAAAGACAAACGAAATTCATCACATCTCATCACATCATTCTCAACCGCGTCTACGGGGATTCCACAACCAAACCGCATTCTCCGCCCGTTCCCCCGCATAGACCAAGCAACAACCCCATAATCACTAACGACCTACCTAAACCGGCATTCAAACCCCCCTCCCATGCATCACAACACATGGAATTCTCCAGCTTGTGCATACCTGTAAATAGACTGACCGAAATCTATAGCTGTCACCAAAAGATAGCATTAGTAGCCTACACAAACAGAGTAAGCAAGCAAGCAACCAGAAAAAAGTCCAAACCTAACGTGGTTTTACACCACGACGATCCCCAAGCGTCCGTCAGAAAATGAGATAACCGGCCTGTTTCACGATCACTGTCATTCTTTATCGTTATCAGTATATACATACACACATACGTTGGTACCACTGACAGCAAGCAGCCCGTGTTTGTCTCGATTGGCAACCATTATGATAGTTTGCTGACGTGAGTTTCTATGTTTGGGGTTTCTGACATGACTGCTACAAATAGTGGAGAGTGAGCTTCAGATAAGGTCGGTTGGACATTTTCCGAGAAGTGATTATCACTTCGGCTTGATAATGTATTACTTTCCCAGTAACTACTAAACCAACCCCCCCCTCAATCCCAATGTCTATACATAAATTCTCTACCCACGGTCCACGAGCTTGAATCCCTTCTCTCGCCCGTGCAAAAAAAGTCCCCCGCTTCTAGACTAGACCGCCATTACATCATATCCTCCATCGTATAGCTAGCCCTCCGGTCTCCAAAAACAGGCCCATCCCGCTCAGACCCATCCACGACCTAAATCAGCCCTGTCTTGTGAAAAAAAGTCGACAAGATATTGTGATTGTTGTTGGTATTGTTCTCGCGTGACAAGCCTGTTATTTTGGCTCGCATGGCGTTTTCTATGACACATAGCTGAAGTAACGTTTATGGTTTTCGGTGTGTGCGTTTGGATGTGATGGGGGAAGGTGGAAAGTACACGAGACTAGTTGTATGTATATATGTGTGTACATATGTGACTATGCATGGTCCATCACATTCCGTCCATGCTAGAATCCTATATCGCCAAGACAATTACCCTCCGTAACCCACCATAAGAATCCACCTCGGCAGCATCGTAAACCAGACAAATTCTACCCCTTTGCCGTATAATCACCTGATTTCCTTTCCGCCCTTTCCGAATGTCACCACTCCAAATACTACAATACAACCCCCCTTCTGTATCCATCATGTTCTTTACAGACACCTTCTAGAAACCCCTTTGCCCTATCATGCAGACCTACTTCAGCCTCACCACATACCTAGCTTGTCACATCAGACTAACATCTGAATCACCAGCCCGTTACGGATAATCTTGCGCCCATCATTTTTGTACACATGTACACCGAAATCCGCCCGACTAACACACAACATAGTCACCCTGAGCTTATTCCAACGTCATCTCCCATCCTCTACTAAAAACCATAGTAACAAGCTGAACATCCAACAATCATTGACACCCACTTAGGGTCAGCAACCCCAACCACTACATTTGGTAATCTAGTGTTACCCATTGGTTCTAAGCCAATCCAACTAACCCTACCAGTGTAACCCATCGGATAATTGTGGAAAAAACCCAACGTCCGGTGTCACAAATACTGCGCTATAATTAAACAGCATTCATCCACATCAACTCCCGTGGTCACCATATCCAATTTTCCATCGTCAATCTCACTATCCCCCCCTCACCACCTTCTTCCACCCCCCAACCCCCAACCCACCATGTTCCGCCTCCTCCGTCTCCCCCGCGTCCCCGTCACCCCCGGAGTCTCCATCCCCTTCCCCCTCCGGACCTCCACCACTCTCCGCCCCTTCTCCACCTCCGTCAGTCTCCTCACCCCCCTCAAACCCCCCACCCTCGACGCCAGCGAATCCCAAATCTGGGATATCCTAGTCTCCGAACTCGACCCGACGCTTCTCGCCGTGCAAGACGTCTCCGGCGGCTGCGGCTCCATGTACGCTATCGAGATTGCTTCCACCAAGTTTAAGGGCTTGTCCATGTTGAAGCAGCAGCGCTTGGTGAATTCTGCTCTGGGAGATATGGTTAAGGGGTGGCATGGCTTGAGGTTGCATACTCAGGCTGTTTGAGGGTACATTGGTCTTTTGGACACGTGCTTATGTTGGTATGCATGGCTTTTGTTTTTTGGGATACATGGTTTTTTTTGTCTTGCTTGTTTTTCTTTGTGAATGACTTCAATCTAAGTCTATCCGTGTTATATAACTCTGTTACCCGCGGGGTTTGTGTTTGAAAGGGGCATGTCATGTACCATAGTTTAGGAACTTCGCTTCAGACTACCACCGTAATAGAACGAGTCACACACACTTCAAAATTCTCACTCGCATTCATATTTCACACAAAACTCATTGTCCCCAACCAAAAGTAATGGTAAAACATCAAACTTCATTAAATAACTCATAATAGATAACTAAACGCTCAAACACCACATGTTCTTCACCATCATCACCGAAACCAAAGAATAGACAGATAAACAAAGTCCACCTAAAGATGCCCAAATGGAAACATATGTATCCCACAATACAATAATTGACGCCCCAAAAAAACCATCAAAGGTTCCAGAGACAAGCCAATATCCACAAAGTTGACCATGCCTCTTAAACCCATCTATCCATCGCCAAAAACAATGATATCCGGCCACCACAGTAAAAAACAAAACGTGGCAAGGTACAAAAAGACGAAAAAGCAAACCAGATAAACCATAAAACAGTCTAGACCTGACACCCATGTGATAACAATACAGCCAAGCAAAAACAAAAATTGAAAGATAAATGCCAACATCTCTTAACAATTAATCACTAAGAAGCGATATAACCGTCGAAAACTCTTATGCTCCGTAACAAAAGTTACAATAATTGCTAGTCATGGTCCTACTCATTCAGGAACTTGAGAGCAGCCTCACGTTCCTCAACAGGCATAGTGCGCAAAACCTCACGAAGACCAGTAAGACCGGCGCTCTTGTTGGCTTGGACCAGCACAGAAAGCTCCTGTGCCAGCTTATCCGCCTTGAGCAGCTCAACCTTGTCAGAAATCGCCTTGCGGTTGGACTCGTACCACTCAGCAACCTTGCGGTCGTTGTTCTTGAAGTCATCGAAGTTAGACCACGAGGTCAAGATCTGGATGTTACGCTCACGGTCGTTCTTAGCCTTGGCATCCGCGACAATGTCAATCGAAGACTCGGTAGACAGAGAAGTAGCAGCCATGCGACGAAGGATGTATTCCTCGTTGAGTCTCCGGCGAAGGCGCCAGTAGAAGAAGCGACGAGAGTTGGACCAATCAATGGTGCTGGTAATGACACCCTTGGCCTCCATACGTTGAGACCGATCGTGCAGATCAGCAAACTGGACAGCAATCTGGGTGTAGACGGGAAGAAGCTGCTTCTCGCGGATAGCCATGGCAGCCTTGATCTCATCAAGCTCTTCCTTGCTAACACCGGGAGCCTCAGCACGCTTCTTGAGGTCACCGTAGGTGACATCAAGACGAGCCATGGCAGCAAGCTGCTTCTCCTTGCGGTACTTGATACCAATCATACCCTCAGGCTCAAGAACACCACCACGGGCATCCTTGTCAGCGTACATCTCCATGTAAGTGGGGTTGATGGTAGGGTCAACAACGACCCAAGAACCACCACGAAGTTCACCGAAAGGAGGAATGTAAACAAAGATGGGCTGTTGGAAGTCAACAAGGGCATCAACAATGTATGAACCGTACTTGAGAACCTCGTTGTACATATCGCGCTGACCACCAGAGAAACCACGCCAGTTGGCAAGAATCATGAGTGGCAGCTGCTCACCCTTGTTGAAGTCCTTGATAGCCTGAGCAGTCTTGAAAGCAGAGTTGGGGTACCAAACACCACCAGCCTCGTTGGCAACCATCTCAATGGAGTCGGGGTTGGCAGCATCGGCAGGAGTGATATTTTCAACAGTGCGGGTCTCAACACCAATGACACCGATAGGAATGCCACCAAGACGAGCACGACCAACAACAACCGTACGAGCCCAACCTCCAAGAGCCTCAACGAACGAGTCCTTGTCAAAGAGACCAGACTCGAAAACGCTGTCAGGGGTATCAGCATCGGCGGGGCGACCACCAATCAACCATCTGACATCGTAAGGCTGCTTCTGGGGAGGAGTGTAGATAACGTCACGATCCCAAGTATCAGCACTGGGGCTAACAGGAACAGGAGCGTTGCGCTCCTTGGGAACAAACGACAGCCACTCAACAATCTTGGAGACACCCTCAAAGTCATCATTGGCAGTCATGTGAGACACACCGTTGCGGTACATGATCTGAGTACCACCCAGCTGCAGGTTAGAAGTGTAAACCTCACGACCAAGCAGGTTGTTGAGAGCCTGAGCACCAGTCAGGATGATGGGCTGGCCCTCAATCTGGACAGCACGCTGACCAAGACGAACAAGGTAGGCACCAATACCAACGGAACGGCAAGTGACCAAAGTGATGGTGAAAATGTCGTTGTAAGCACGACTGGTAGCACCGGCAATGAGACCAGAGCCACGGAGACACTCAACACCAAGACCGTCCTCAGCACCGACAACAGTAACAATCTTGTGGCGCTTCTCGCCGTTCTCAACAACCTCCTCGGTGATGACCTCGCGCTGGAAACGCTCCTTGGTCTCATCATCCAGGTACAGGTAGTTGAAACCAGCATCGGGGTTCTTGGGATCCTTGAAGTCAACCTTGAAGTGGGGCATGATCTCCTCAGCGAGACCCAGGCGAGCACCAGAGTTGGCAGACAGGTAGATACGGGGGATACCCAGCTTCCGGGCAAGTTCAGTGCACTTGTGGAAGAAGCCGTCTTCCTTGGGACCGAAAGAACCAATCTTGTAAGTTATGTCGTTCGCCACAACAATAAAGCGACGGCCAGTAGGGTACTCGGGGGTACGAGCCTTGAAAATCCAACCAACCATACCGCAGGTGTTGGTACCAGGCTCACGGTGAGCCTCGTCGAGGTTGTCCTTATCATCAAGAACGAGCTCGGTGAAGGTCATGCAGTCACCGGTTTTGGGCTGTTGGGCAGCCATGGCAGGGTTAGATTTGACAGCCTTGGCCCAGCTGTTTTGGATAGATTGACGGAAAAGCTCAGGGAAATCGTAAACGTACTGGGTACCCATAAGGTGGGCCTTGTAACGCTTAGGCTGAAGAGGGTTCTTGGTAGCATAAGGAGTAGAAACAGGCATCAGGTGAAGAGGACCCTTCTCCTTGGTACCACCAATGCTCTGGAAGACCCAGTCGCCCTTCTCAGACTTGCGCTCAGCATAAATATCGACGTCGACAATGTAACCAGAAGTGTTGGTAATAACCAGACGCATAGGAAGAGGAGCACCGTCAGGACCAGTGCAAATAATACGAATCTCAGCTTGGGAGACACGCAGTCTCCAGCCACGAAGACCGAAACGGTCCAAGAAGCCCTGGAGAGACTGCTCAACCTCCTCAGGCTGCAGAGTGAAGACAGGGGTGAAGTTGACAAAGATCTGGTTGAGATCAGAGTTGTTGTTGCCAATGATCTCAAGAGCATCAAAGATGTCGCTGATGGTACGATCAGTCTCAGAGATCAGGTACTCAGCAGTGGGGATCTCATCACGGAGACGGCCGGGACGAATGACAGCACGGGTGAAGTAACGCTTGTCAGTCTCAACAGTCTTGCCAAGGGCCTCGTACACGTGGATGTTCTTGTTCTCAGTGAAGACAGGCTTGATATGGAACTTGGACAGACGACCAAGCTCGAGCTGGAAAGCAAGAGCAGGCTCGCTGTGACGAATAGAGTCATCCTCGGTGTAGTTGGGTCCACGGAAGGTGAAGTAACCAGGGTAAGAACCATCGTTGTGACCGCAGAGGAAAGTGATACGTCTGACACCGTGAGCAAGGAAGTCCTCCTTGAACTGCTCAATGATGGGAGTAATGCGAGACAGAAGATCAGCATCACCACCACCCTCGCTATCACGGACAGCAACATTAAGAACGGCAGAGAACTCATCACTCTGCTTAAGACCAGCGGGGCGACGCTTGTTATCCAAGTTCTTAAGAATGCTAGAGGGGGCCTTACTGAACACAGGGAGAGTATCCAGGGCCTTAGAGATGAGATCCTCAGCATCCTCAATGTAGCGGCAAGGGATAATGACACCCTTGCGGTGAGGCTCCTCATCGGCAGAGAGCTTGTAAGTCATGTCCATAATGGAGTGCACGCGCTTAAAGTCAAACTCTCCATTCTTGGGGGTGGCAGGAGCCGAAGGAACAGCCGAAGGAAGGGGCATGCCCAACTCGGTCTGACCCAGCTTGCGCAGAGAGAAGTCCCAAGACATGAAAAGAGGAGCACCATCTTCCTCGTGGTACTGAATGGCGTGCAGAGCATAAGCACGGTAGGCACGACGGATGTAAACCTCGAGAGCGGCCTGAGTAACCCAGGCATCATCGTGGGCAAAGAACATGGTCAAGACATCAAAGACAGTGTACTTGGAATCAACAACCTCCTTGATGACATCGAAGTTGGGCTCACGGTGATCCCAGCCAGTCTCACCGTAGGTGGATTTGACAACGGCCGAACGGAGAATGTGCTCCATCTGGACGGTGCGCTCCTCAAGCGAAGGAAGAGAGCACTGGATCATGATTTCGCGAGCCTTCAGCGACACCTTGGCAGTAGCACGGGACGACTGAAGCTCAGTGAGCAGGCGGAGAGTGTCGCGAAGGTACTTGCCAATGTTACCGCTTTGAGGCTTGCTAGGGCGGTACTCCTCAAGGATAGCCAGGATGAGCGAGCTCTTGGCACTAACACGGCTGTGTGACAGAACGATTCCGGTAACCTTGGCCATGTCGTCCTTGTTCTCATCACGGAGCTTAAGAACAACACTCTCCTCCTGCTGTCTCTGACCAATGAAAAGACGCTCAACATCCCAGAACTTCTCAAGAAGACCCTTGATGACGTTCAGCTCACGGACCTTGGCACCCTCCTGGTAAAGGTCGAGGATGTCAGTAAGAGGAACAAGAGTAGATCTCAACATGCCACGGTCCCCGGGAGCAACAACATCGTCAATGAACTTGTTAAGAGCACGCGACAGCTGCTTAGAAGGGAACTCGGACTGGCGAGAGTGAGAACGCTCGACAATTTGGGTAAGCTGGGCATCCAGCTTCTGGGGGATACGGGAGTGGAGAGCAGAGAACTGCGAGTTCCACTCACTGTAAGGAAGTTCGGGATCACGCAGAACAGAGATGAAATCCTTGAGGGTATCCTGCATGATAACCGAGTTGTCGAAACCGTTCAAGATGCTCTGGCAGATACCGAACAGCAGGCTGAAGCGCTGGGCAGGCTTGGTACCAACAACAACGGGGGCACCATACTCGGGAAGCTTAGCCATGAAAGGAACGGCCTGCTTGACGCGAGAGGGGTCATCCAGAGCGAGAATACCAAGAATGTCACCAGCCTCAAGAGTAGCACCGGGCTGCTTGATCAGCTGAACAACACCATCCTCCTGGGCGACCAGGGGCATGTACATCTTCATGACCTCAACCTCAGCAAAAGTCTGACCAGCCTTGACGTGCGAGCCATTCTCGACAGTGTACTTGACAAGCTTACCAGGACTGGGAGTGCGGAGCTGAGTAGGATCATTCTCCTGCTCCAGCAAGCAAGTCTTACTATCGACGGAAAGACGAGTAGCACCGACTTCCTCCTTCCAGTAGACATTGTGAGACTTGCCGTTAAGCAAAATCAAAAGACCACCGTCACTGAGGGCACGAACGCCAACAGTGCACTTGGAACCGTTGATGAAAAGATGGTAAGAGTCAAGACCAGCGCGGGTAACGGTGAACTTGTAACGGACACCCTCGTAAATGAACTCAACACTGAAGACGGTCTTGAGCAAATCCTTAGACTGAACCTGACCCTTCTCGAGACCAGTCTTGTACTCATTGAGGCAAGCCTCACTGGCAATGTGAGCCTTGGTAATAGCACCACTCACAACAGCCAGCATAGGATCGGGGCGCTCAGCAGTAAGCTTCTTGGAGATAAGCTCATCCAACCATCCAGTGGTGATGGTGTTGTCTTCGAAAGCTTCAGTTTCCAAAAGCTTGATAAGGTACTCAACAGTAGTACGGAAATCACCACGAATGCTCAATTCCTTCAAGGCAACAACCATGTGCTTACGAGAAGCGGAACGGTTCTCACCGTAGGCGAAAATGTGACCGAACTGAGAATCAGAAAAAGAGTGGATACCACCCTGGGAACCGACGGAGAAGTAACCCCACACATTGGAACTGGAACGGAAGTTGAGCTCGTGCATGACACCGTTAGACGGCTTGAAACCAGCACCGGGGTCCTCAGAGGTAATTCTGCAGGCGGTGGTGTGACCCTTAGGACGGGGACGGCGCTGAGTCTTCTCAGACTCGGGGTTCTTAAACTCGAAATCAATATCGGTAGCAGTGCGGGGATCCACACCGTACAGGAGACGGATATCGCGGATGCGGTGAAGAGGAAGACCCATGGCAACCTGAAGCTGGGCAGCGGGAAGGTTGACACCAGAGACCATCTCGGTGGTGGGATGTTCGACCTGAAGACGGGGGTTTAGCTCCAGGAAGTAGAACTTGTCGTCAGCATGGGAGTAAAGGTACTCAACAGTACCGGCAGAGACGTAACCGACTAATCTACCAAGACGAACGGCAGCATCCTCCATGGCACGGAAGGTGTCGGGCTTAGCAATGGTGACTGGGGCCTCTTCGATAATCTTTTGGTGACGACGCTGAACCGAGCAATCACGGCCAAAGAGGGAAATGTTGTTGCCGTACTGGTCAGCAAGAAGTTGGACCTCCAAATGGCGGGCGTTTCCAGCAAGCTGCATGATGAAAATAGGCGAACCGGGAATCTCGCTAGCAGCGGCCTTGTAGAGCTCTTCAAAGCCCTCCTCAGACTCGACCTTGCGAATACCCTTACCACCACCACCTTCGGAAGCCTTGACCATGACGGGGAAGCCAATCGCCTTGGCACGGTCCAGACCCTCCTGCCATGAGTTTACGCAACCACGGGCGTAGACATGGTCAGCGACAGTCACGAGACCGCCATCATCAACCACCACCTCGTCGACACCAGTACCAGACCAGGGAATACACGGCACGTTGGCGTGTTGAGCGACGATTGTAGAGGAAATTTTGTCACCAAGCGAGCGCATGGCAGATCCGGGAGGACCAATGAAGACAATCTTCTTGGGGGAAGCGGCGAGAGACTCGGGGAGCTTGGGGTTTTCCGAAGCGTGACCCCTGCGATTTATGTTAGTTTAGATGTCAAAGTACCGGATTCGTATTTGGTATAACTTACCAACCAGCCCACACAGCGTGGACGTCCATACGTTCCGCAATATCCACGATAAGCTCGACGTTGGCGTAGTTGTGGTTGTTGGTGCCACCGGGAACCTCGACATAGTGATCAGCCATGCGGATGTAGTCGGCGTTGGCCTGAAGATCTTCCGGGGTAGCCATAACTGTGAACTGAATGGCGCGCTCATCGCCGAAAGTTTCGTAGGCCCATTTTCTTACGGAGCGAATCTCCTTGACGGCAGCAATACCGTTGTTGGCAATAAGAACCTGTAAGTGAAAGAATCGCAAACTGTTAGTTTGTTTGTTCTAGAAATCCGGATTTCGTAGTATTTTGGCCCGCAGTCAAGCGCACCGACTTTCCGGCTCCTACGAAAGAGCCTCGCCTAGACTGCGTTCCAGGTTATAACAAAACTCACGTTGGTGATGACAGTGTGGCCCTGGTGCTCAGTAACGAAGTCCTTGACCTTGGAGGGAGGGGCATTTTCCAGCCGGTTACCACCAATGAAGTGGTCACCAATCTTGCGATACAGCTTGGGAGGTGAAACCGCCGTGGCGGGGGTAGTGTGCTCAGTCATTGTGGGTTGACTGTGGTGGTTTTTGTGAAATTAATATAATAGGTTTTGGCAAAAGCCAGTTACTTCGACCTTGTGGGGAGGCGAAGAATCGAGATACCACTATTGAAAATGGTTGTCGTGTATAGAAAAGCGAATGGGAAACCAAGACTTCGAAGTTGTGGGAGCTTCGAAATTTAGTTACGGGATTCGGTAGTGTTTTTTGGGGGGGCTGTTTGAGCAGGCGTATGGAAGCTCAAGACAGCGACGGACAATCAGGTGGGGTGAATTCCGTGGCAACTCGCGTAGAGGAGGATGTGCTTCTAGGTATTGTGTAGCCCTAGTTCGATGGCAACTGATGTGTAAATGTCAGCCAAAAGTAAGCCCTTTTTTTTGCAGAAAACACGGGCAAGTGTTGATATGAAGAGAATAATGACAAAGATCAAGAAAGTTCCCGTACGGCACGAGTTGGAGGGGCACTTGTCCTCGTTATGTATAGCTCCTTCACAGGCCAAACCGTGTTGAGATGCGTACTGGGTTGACAAGTTCAGGAAGCTTTGGTGGATCGGACTAGCCAGGGGTCTTGAAGTGGGAACAGAGGGAGGGGTGGATTTTCGGTTGTGCATTTGGCCGACCTATGAAAACTAGTTGGGTTCCCAAAATGGATGTGTTGAGTTGCTTCATGGTGCAACAAACAACTTACAGGTGGTAGAGGTTGAGAGAAAGCGCCGAGCTGGAGAATGATGAAAGTCGACACGGACAGTTCCGACAAAGACGACGGAATGGCGATGTTTGTCACGATGATAATGAGTAAGGCTGATGACAAAATTCAGCCTCTTTTAAGTATCTCAAATTTCATACAAAGTGCAAGTGGCAAGAAAGCTCTCAACAGGAATTGGCGGACGTCAACAGGGCCCATTTGCGAGGAAAGCACCAAGTCTTATATGGGGTTACAAGAGGTGATTTGAAATAGCCAATTAAAGCAATGAACTTTCTTGAAAAGGGTGCAGTAATTCAGTACATATTTGGAAACCTCACTTTTGAATATCAAGTATTTGTCTGGCTATTGAATATTCGACATGGGAGGCTGGGGAGGGGGGTTTTTCAAGTCCATCACCAGGCGTCCCACGATACCAGTCTCACCACCACCGAGATATAGCGATAAAATCTAATAATTTAAATCCAGGACGGAATCAATGGGGAAATGCAATGTCTCTAAAATGAACGCCCAACTACCCACCGGTGAGAAACAAGTCATCACCGGACCCGACCCTCCAATGATTTCCTAGAATGAGGATTAATAACGTCAGCAGTGTCCGGTACTGTCAGCTATGTAAGACGGTCAAGGCCGTCAAAGGAAACACCGTTGGCGTCCGAATAGCCTCCTTTGCGGATCCGAGATGCCCTGTGTTCTTGACTTTTCTAGGCTTGTCAACTCCGATTACCAGATGCTATAGATGGCTTCAGCGCTGAGCTCTTTCCATGTGTATAAGTGGGCAAGGGACATGGGTTAATCCCACATTTCTGGAATCACATGCATTTAGGAGCTATGTGCAATTAGGAGAATTGTATATTACAGTGATCTTCCATGATTATCTCCTTTGCATAGATTATCTGTGTGTATCTGTACAATCAATTGACCGGAGGACTTTGGTGAACTACCGGTGTCTTACCATCGGGCAGCTTATCACCATCAAATAAAGGTCTACCGCCTCAAGTAACGAAACAAACATACATACGTATGTAGATACACATTGTATCTTGTCCCCTCCCCCTCATTATAAAAAGGCACATCCGAATAAACTAGGATTGTGTAAGCAAGACTAGGGGTTGGGGATTTATCCAGCAACCTATTTGTGAGGAACAGACAAATTGGGAACCGTCCGTACGGGCTGTTGGGGATGTCCTATCACACTATTACGAGAATCGTCCGTCTGCTTAATGTCAGCAGTAGCCTCCCGACGGTACATCCGGGAAAAACGTCGCAAAAATGCAACTTGACCACACGATGGATTTTTAAAAGTCTTGTCTCGTTTAGTTCATTTTCCCAGTGATTTAGCCCCGATACAACAAGACTTCAAACTGAGACCTGTACCTAACTTGTATACACCAAATCCCCGATCATTGTAGCCCAAACTTGAACCCCGCCAATGTCATGCATCATCGCCCCAACACTCACTCACTCAAAAAAAAAAAAAAGACCTAGAAAATAACTCTCCGTTAATTGGTTCAAGCTATTCGATTCCCCCAGATTATCAAACGCAGTCTACCGTGGTTATCCATCACGACGTATCGCGGTTTCTCGGCTCGCTAGTGGGGCAAACCTGAGTGGTGCATCATGGCAGACTCAACCTCAACGATTCTGAAGGTATCCAACACCGCCAATGCTTGCCTAATTACAGAAGTCCGGTAATCCGTGTGGGGTTACAGTGACGTATAGCTGTTCCAGGGCCTATCCATAGTGTTCTAGTTAGCGCTATAAGCCGCCAGATAGTGTCCCATGGTTATACTGAGTAAAGACAATGGTTTCCCAAATATACAGTATCTTCTTCGTTCCATATCCCATCAGAAATGCCAAACCACTGTAACTGTTTCCACTAGAGAGTCCTGTTACCGTCAGGGGAAACGGACTATTCCGGCGATAACAATTGACCACGTCGTAAATGAACCCTACCAAACATAATTGGTTGATTCATTGTCCCGATTAAATCTGATATCGTAGATAATATCATCCACGCACCCCACGAGCCATCACCATTCTCTTCAGAATCACATGCTAGGGTTCTACATTCAATACATGCAGCATGGAGCCTTGACAACCACCTCACGTGTCCGTGTTATTCAACAACCACCCGAGCGGAATTCACGGCACATGTGTTCCTGACTAACCCACCAAGATCAGACGTACAGGGCAAAGTAGTAAAAACCCCCCATGATGAATACCGCACCTCCGTCCATTCCATAACACATCCAAACGAGTTCCCAGAGTCCATGTATCAAGAACCATCCAGCCCGGAGCTATCCCCATGATATCCGGCCAAAAACACCATCACCACCACCAACACCAGTGGCGTCCAAGAATCTCCTACACATCTGATTAAACCATCCCACAGCACCCACAACAGCCCTCGCAAATCCCCAACAGTCACTCCGCTCCGGTCTTAAGGACATAAGAAAAGGGCAACTTGATCTTACCAGTTCTATAGACATATGTACAATACCCAAACCGCCATCCCAAGGAACGACCCGACCCGTAAAAGCCCTCCACATTCCGCTCTCCAGACCCCCTTCCAACAAAAAAAATAACCCAAAAAACAAGAAAGAAAAAAAAACACATCCCTCGGCTTGCTCGTCAAACCCCAGTCCAGCCTGTTGAGCCCAAATTGTACGCCAACGACAAGCTCCGCCCCAACCCCAACTGAAATGGACCTTCCACCAGTATCATCGCACTACACTATACCCCGATATTTCCCCTTCTGTATTTACAATTCAATTCCGTACTTCATAATCCAGATCTATTTATCACCGACCCCCCCCCCCCCCC
>MJMS01000021.1:216350-242615 GCA_002018275.1 Huntiella bhutanensis
AAAAAAAAAAAAAAAAAAACATAGAGAAACATAAATAGAAAAGACAATGTAGCTCAAGTGTGCCTCGCCAGATAGAATGGAGGGTTACACATATCCCAACGTGAAAATGACGCAGTCCAACTTCGTATATAGACATGTGAAAAGCACCACAACCTAGATAAAATAATCATCAAAGACATATATATAAGACTAACATCTAAAAAAAGATCTATTCCGCCCAGGTCGCCCAATCCCATGCTCAAGCCCTTCAGACCCCCCATTCATAACTGCACCATTGACTACTTTCTTCATCAATACAATCTGAAATTGGTATGAGCTACAATTGAGTGATACAGACCACCTGATCCACCCGTGATTGACACGGAAACAGGTGTGCAGCATGAATCTCAAATATAGCATACACAGCATACAACCATCCGAAAACACCACGAAAAAAAGAAGCAAAGTGCGTCTGACAAAGAACCATCCGTGTCTGGAGAACATGTTAGACAAACTCTCACCGAGAGAATCATCTAGCAAGTTCTAGAACAGAAGCGCGGAAGCATCCCGCCATAGATGAGGGAACATCTGTAGTTCGGAGACTTGGCGCACAAACGGGTCCACTATGACATCAATACCAGAAAAAAACAACTAATGACCAATATATGGTCCCGATATTAAAAGTATCCCGCCGTAAGAACCAAGACTCCAACCGTTGCACTTTACGACATAGAGATACAACAAAGGGCAGTAGTCGACAAGAGCAAAAAAAAAAGAGACGAAATTCCGAACAAAAAACAAAGAGAGCAGAGACCGTGACAGCCATGGGCAAAATAAGCATCAGAAACCTTCGTCAAACATGAACCGCAATGCATAAGAACCAGAAAACAAAGTCGTAAAGAAAAACCCCAGACAAGATCCCGACTTGCTGGGGGGCCACAAACATGGTGGTTGTCGTAATAGAACCGCGTCGACTCGATGAAATTAGTAGAGGCGGTATAAAAATGGGTAAAGCGTCTCCATGTAATAGACCAGAGTGAACCGGCATGAAAGACAGTGTTGGAGTGGGCCATATAAATAGTACAACATAGCCTTCGCAACATAAGAAGTAGAGTATATCGGGTTGGGAGTGACGACGGAACAAACAACCGGCCAGACCATCGGAAGAGCCAAGAGAATAGAACACACCAAAACTGTTACTGGTGAACAGAAGTAGCGGAATTAACAACATAGGAGTAACCCCATGTAATCCTCATACATTACTGAAGGACTAGTATGTCTCTTCCATCTCGGCTAGAGCTGATGACGGTACAAACGGAACAGTAGGTACACCTGTGCTAATGCGGCGACCACCACTCTGTCTACGTCCTGCACTCCCAGGTACTGGAATACCACTCCCGATAGATGACCCAGAACCAACTGACGCACTGAAGTCAACCTTTGCGCGATATGATGTTCCCTTCCGAGATGGAGACTGGTATTCATCTTCATCAGCCTCTTCGAAATCCTCTACTGTCCCACGGCTACGGCTATAGCTGTGTCCTCTGGTAATTCCACTCATAGAGCTCCGTGGCCGTGCAAGGGTAGGCGCGCGTGAAATTGCCCCTATGCTAGTCCGGGACAATGGTCTAGTGATCTCAGTACGACTGCCAGAACGTCCCAAGTTCGACGAGGTACTAGTTCGAGAACTAGGGCGCGAGACAGAAGCATCGAGATCACCGTTAGGTCCACGAATAGGCAGCGGACCGAAGCTAAGGCGCCCACCGTTACTAAGTCGAGAAACATGCTTCGATCCCGGACGGCTCGATACACTATTGGCGCGGGGAATGGATTGAGTTGATGAATCGTCGGACATAACTGAAGATGTGGTCGAGGTCAGAGTACGCTTGCGTGGCCGCACTGTTATTGAGGTTGGCATAGCCGGTTCTCTGATTGCTGTAGGTCTAGGCGGTGTATGCACGGGGGCTGGAAGCTTAGAACGAGCCGACTGAACACGGGCTTCAAGACGCTGCATCTGGGCAGTCAAAGAGCGAATGTGAGATAGAGAAGCCGAAGGAGGCTTCCCACTAGCTCTGGAAGTGCTGCGAGAAAGAGGGGTGATCGAAGGTGGCGCAATAACTGGCGTCTTGAGACTCTGAGATGCCTTACGGGTGCTGTGGGAGGTTGGTGGTCTGGAGCCATGAACAGACTGAGAAAAAGCCTTTGTCTTGGCCTTTGGCGCATCGATGCCCGAGAAACTAGGCAGGCGGGATCTTCTAGTCGCGGTCGACGGGGTGCGCAAAGGCATTGACGGTCTCGAGTGGAAACCAGAAGTGTCGGACATTGGTGGCGAAGGCGGGTCAACTGGCGGCAAGTCGCTATCCGGCGGGGTACTGATGAGTGGCGAGCTGGCCGTAGAGCCCGTCGACTCATGTCCGCTCTTATCGAACATGGGCGAAGAAATAACGGAGACATCGGTAGAAATAACGGAGAGGTGGCGGTTTTCAAGTTTCTTAAGCTTGTCTTGTAAGAGCTCGTTCTCGATCTTGTAGTCGCTGACTTCATCCTTAATGCGCTGGGTTTCGATGCGCATCTGCTCGCGCTCTTGTTCGCTAATCTTCATTTCCTCCTCGAGCATGACACCACGCTCGATGACCTGGTTGTATTTTGACTCCATATCCTCAAGTGACGAAGTGGTATTGCGCGCTTGGCGTTCGAAGTCATCGTTGGCGACTTCAATTTCTCTCAATCTTAGTTGAAGGGAGCGGTTGGTGTCGCGCAGGGAAGTGATTTCCTTCTCGAGGTTATTCTGGGCGGTCTGGCTTTCAGTCTTGGACTCTTTACATTTGCGCTGCGAAGGAAGAAAAAAGGGATAGGTTAGCGATTGGCGTCGGCGGAAGCAAGAGGGGTCGTCCGTCATATGACGCAACATGAACTGGAGTCTTTCTTACCTTCCACTCCTCAACCTCAAACTGAAGACCCTCAGCACGCTCCTTGAGAGTGCGCTCTCTCTTCTCGGCCATCTCAATATCCTTTTCGAGCTCAGCCTCAAGCTCCTTACTGGACTCGCGGAACTCTGCAAGCTCAGCCTCCAGTTGTTCATATTGTAATTTGTACCATGACAGTTGTTCGGGCCCATCAGGGGGCGGTGACGATGGTGGTTCCATTTTGTGTATTTTTTTCGGCGATTTGGCGATTCCTCGAGGATGTAAAATGTATGCGAACACTATAAAGACCTGAAAAAGGTGGCTAGAAAGTGGTAGGCAAAAACAACCGAAAATAGCGGTTGTCAAGAGAAGCGACAAGAAAGCAACAGCGCCAATTGCAAATTGACAATCAAGTCTGCAGGTTAGCAAAGATTCAACGCGACCGTGCACTACGGCTAGGACGAAGCAGCAACGGTGATAGAGACAGCTGTGCTGGGTGCCAACGATATCCCAGTCAACCGAAGCGTTTATAGGTCGACGATGTATCAAAGAGGTATAGTGGCAGGGGCAGAAAGTCGTCGTGAAAGAGGGCGTCAGACTGGTTCGTAGTGATCTGGGGAAATAATGATTCGTGGTAAATGATTCGTAAAGTCGGATTTATTCGTGGCAGTAAAGAGTGAATAACAGCGACCGTGGGGGTTGTAAGAGGCGGTCACGAGCTGATAGAATAATGCTTGCTGATTCGTCCAAGTAGGCGAGAGGTTCAAGTTACTGAATGTTGTGTGTGTGTGTGATTTTTTGCTCGAATTTTCGGGATGGTGCGGTAGCAGCGCAGGAATAGGGGACGTATGTAGGCGAAGAAAAAAAAAAAACGTGAAGTCTGAAGTGGCGTCAAATGGAATTCAGAGGCTCGTAAGACGTTGGAATGTAGAAAAAAAGAGAAAAAAGAGTAACAACGTAAATATTGTGTGGGACGAAAGCAAGAACAGGAAATCGATTTGGAGAGGGCTAAAGGTGGCAAACAAGCACCAGAGAGCTATACATATAAATAAAGGAAGAAGTGGGTAAAAAAAGGTGGTGAAGCCCAGACTAATGCGAGTAGAGGGAGCAAGAAGGTCTGAAATGGGCAGTAACCAGCGGATGATGCTTTCTGTGGAATCGCACAACACATAAGCTCCTGCAGAATCTTGGATGGGGCTATCTGCAGCAATCGCAGCAGCGAATCAAGAACGAGATGGTAGGTAACGACCAGTGCAAACCAGAGTAAGCAGTATCAGTATAGAAACGACAAAAACCTTGGCACCTAGATAGTGAAATGTATAAAGGATGAAAAGGAAAGTATTCAAGACAATGAAGTCTCGGAGAGCACGATTTACAGGATGTTGACAGAAAGTCTTGGTCCTAAACCCACCCAGTCGGTCTGTTCTCTTCTCTCTCTCTCACAGCCTATTACCCACACGCACACACAAGTTTGGCATTGGCATGGCCTGGTCCCGATCTTAGGGGCTCCATCCCACATATCTCCCATGCCAAAGTAACTTTAGGAAACAAAGTCATAGGCCGCCAGGGCCTCCCGCAATCCCTGGACCTGCAGATTTCGAGACTACAGGTTAGTTGCAGGCGAGATGGCGGAAAGTGGTTTGTGTAAGGGGACGCCCAGACAGGTTCAAATGTGGTTGCTATGTGATGTAATTGATCTTGTTGTGAGTTTGTAGCGCATTGGTTACGGGCAGATTAACTGGTGTTTCTGAGCTCAGTCAATGCTGCTGAAAGTACGAGTGACTGAGAGAAAGAACTACGGTGGGTGGGTTTTCATGATCTATCCATCTATTTCAGAAAAGTACCTTATATCGACTGCATGACGTTGACGGTTTGTAGTTGGCTGTGATGAAACCGTCACACCCCCAAAAGCACAAACAAATGGCAACGCCATGCTAAAGGAGCCACAATCACCCGTCTGTCTGTCGTCTGTCGTCCTTCCAAAAGTCAATGGCTGGGAGGAAGTGCTAAGCTTAGCCACTAAGCCACATTGGGAGTGTCATACAGTTAGTTAAATGTGGCGTGGAATAGAAGGAGAACGAGAGAAGGAGTCCCATTTTCCACAGACGAGAGAAGTAGAATTGACACTGGGTCTTGTTCCCGCTCAGTTAGGCCGCACCAAGAGAGAATCCCAATTCCCATAGTCCCACAGAACCATTGTCGATAGAACCTCTTTATTGCCTCGATTTTAAACGGTAACTTACACCAACCTTTTTTTATCCCGCAAGAGACTCGTCCATCCCTAGGTGTTCCCCTTGCATGACGCCGAACCGACCCAAACGCCACAAAGCCGTCATCCGAATCGTCCTCATAGTATACAAATCAGGTAACATCTACCTACGTCGTAGTCCCCGCAAGTATGAACCTGACATTGAAAAACCTTTGAATGTACTATATTTGTACTATCTACAATATACATGTATGAACCCCACCATATTCCTAATCCCATTGGGCACAAATGAACCCTCTAAATCAACAAGCCAAAATCCCTAAATGCACCTAATTGGAGACCCCATGACAACGCACTACGTCTTTACCCCACCCAGCAGCTACCGTTATCCATCGTGCATAATGCAAGAGTTCCGACGACTGCACGATGGAGGGATACTGCAGACGGGACATATCCGACTGTTGCCGTTTGCTGGTATCTGCAGCTGTGTGATATATTCCGCTACTATCGTCAATTGAAGGGCCATGTCAGGGTTATCCAGCCCCTCTGGGTGGGTGAGCTATTAGATACTAAAGCCCCAGTAAAGTGCCCTGTACAGGTTTTCAGGTGCTTGTTGGTTTAGGAGGTAAACCAAAGGGATTTACCTCCTTGTTAAGAACTTGAAGATATAAGAATTCTACAAGTTAGAGAATCTCAGTAATTGTGTCAAACTAGAATATCGTACCCGACTGTCCATTGGGCTCGGGTTTCGGCTCCTACACAAACCGACACAACTTTATTCAAGAAAGGGGCTCGTGGTATGTTTGTTGAGGCGGTCAAAGAGGCGTGTGCATAGCATGACGTCTTTCCCGAATTCTAAGGATAACAAGTTCATCATGTGGCGTCCAGTATAATCCCAAGACCCCATCACAACTTCAAGTAAGTCACCACCCAGAATCGATATCAGTACAAATCCCAGCCTCTCAAACTCGAATGTTCTCTTCCCTCAAGCTCTTAACGGCCCTAATCCCATTCTTAAGTGCTTACATAAACCCGTTCTTCCATCATTCTTCCCGTCCCTTTTCCAGTCTTCCCAGCCCACTCCCAGCCATCTCAGTATCAGAAAATGCACAATACCCCGGATCACACTTTATGCCGCTAGTTGATAAATTGCAACGGTACTCTCTCTAGAACACTTTCGAATACATGTCATTGGTGACTTTGATCAAAAAAGATGGCTGGGCTCATGGTTACTTTCTCCATGAGGATATAGTGACAAAAGGACAGCTTTCCAATATTTGGTTACTCGAGAATAGAGATTAAATGAGCTCATTGGTTGATCAATCAGATACTGTTTTGTTGGACACCCTAACCCTACCAATAACATAAGTGGGATATAGGTAGATAACGAACTATAAGAGCAAAAGAAATGTTATAATACTACAAACATCATTTATGGAATAGTGATGAAAGGTTCCAAGTTGTCCAATACATGGATATGACAAAAGAAAACTATGTAAAACACAAGA
Organism: Huntiella bhutanensis; assembly: GCA_002018275.1. Taxonomy (NCBI): domain Eukaryota; kingdom Fungi; phylum Ascomycota; class Sordariomycetes; order Microascales; family Ceratocystidaceae; genus Huntiella; species Huntiella bhutanensis. Next base: position 222,953 of record MJMS01000021.1, read on the forward strand.
AACCCAACTATCATCTATTAACCCCATGATATACGCAAACCTATCTTGATCACGTTATCTCAAGAACACCAACTTTTCCATAAACTGACTCCCTTCATTCCAAACTACATTCCAACAACCATACTAAGAACCAAAAGCCCGGAACCTAATCCAAGAATGCCCCACCCAAATAAAAGATAACACTGGCCACTCAAGCCGGACTCTCGGTTCCCACGCCCCACTTCCAATACCTTACACGGCAAGGAACACGTTGCGGACATCCCCACTTTCAACTTCACAGATTCTAGAGACGTGGAAATGGTGATTAACTATGTGTATTGACAGGCCAGATGAGCAGTAAAAAGATAAAAACTACAAAGTGTCTTGGCATTGTCGTGTGTCCGGCTAGTTGAATATTGATATACATACTTGATGGCCGCGTGGAACCAAGTTCAAGTACATACATACACCCAAAGACACTCAGCAATAAACCAAAGAACCATCGCCAAGGAATCCCCCAAAAAAACCTGGAAAAAGAAAAAAAAAACCGTAGAGAGTAAAAGTGGGAAGTCGACGACAACCTCAAAAGTATAATATGACCCCCACGAAATAACAATAATAGTAATAAAGACGCCCCCTCTGAGAACCAAATAACTAAACATCACAAAACCGAAAACAAAAAGTCGTTAAAAACTCTGGCCGGCAGAACCCACATCATAAAAAACATAGCTGAAATGACAAAGTTCCGTTACTATTAGCCCCAGAGCTTAGTAGCCATGGCCGAGAACACCCGTCCAAATGTACTAGACTCCGCTCCATTTATGCTCTGAGCGTCGGTTGGAGCATCGTCGGTCCCGATATCCAACCACCCTTCATCATCAACATCGCCATGCTTTGGTGCAACTGCAGCCACATTAGCAACGGCTTGATCATCCAAGTTGATTGCCGCCATTGGATCAACGATAGGGACTTCTCCGACAGCAGCCGTAGGCTCTGCCTTCTTCGTCGCGTTGGAAGCTTGTCTCTTGCGTGCCCGGCCCTTCTGCTTCGACTTGGCAACCTTGACTGTGAAAGCACCCGTAGGAGCATCTAGACACTCCATAGTGAACTCGCCACTGCGAGGGACGGTGTTGTTACGACCCATCATAACATCGCGCGTAATCAGATCAACGTGCTTATCCAGAGATAACTGAGGAGTTGGCGCTTCGCCATCATCAGGGAGGTTCTCTGGATTCTTATTTGCGGCCTGCTTCTGATGTTGGCGGCCATTTCTGCCACGGGGATTCTTACAGTAGAGCAATGAGCTACCGTCATCGTAGCGCTGCTTGACAACATCGTTGCCCAGAGCCACCTTGTCGCTTAGCATGTACTGGATGGTCTTGCCATAGAGGTTGTTGCGCTTGAGATAGCTACCCGTGATATCCTTCTTGAACTTGGTAGGACCATGGCGCATGCCCTCAGGGTGTTGGTAGTCGGATGAGTAGTCCATGATTGAATTGTACGTCTTGTTTGTTGTGATATGGTATAGGAATTGAATGCAGTATGAAGAGATAGAGACGTAGGTTATAGGTGTAAAGTGTAGTTGATAGAGACAGGAATAGTTAGGTAAAGAAAAGAAAGAAATAAGAAAGTTGATGCTTGGGATATGTTAAAAGTGGTGAAAGAGAAATCTCAATACATTCAAGAAAGAAAGTAATAAAGAAAGATTCCAAGATGCGAATCGGGAGTATCAGGGTATACAAATAATGAATAATAGGTGAGTGCAAGTAGCGTCATATGATGACGGCACCTGGTTGATTTAAAATAGAAGGAAGTGGCAGGAAACAAAGGACAAAGTCAACAACACCTGACCCAAACAGGAAATTACCAAAGCGGGTGCAGATAGCGGGCGGCGAGCGGAAGGGGTTTAGCGGGGTGGATTAGAGTAAGCCAAGTGAGTGTGGCAGTTGTTGTGTTTCAGAAGGATATAAATGGAATAGAAATAGAAGGAGAGGAGAGAGGAGGTAGTTGATGTGTAGAGATGGGTAGAAAAATGAAGCAGGAAAAGAGGGAGGAGAGAATTACATGCGTATGTATTTGGGAGTTTGAGGACTGAGTAGAACAGGAGAAGTAACTGAAGCAGGGCTAAAGGGGGAAGGAAGGGGATCTAAGATACGATGACGCCTGGCATGGATGGGGATGTTGCTACGAGGCTTATTTACGGTGTCTGGATGTGGAAGACGGCAAGATACGTCAGTGCTTTTTAACATGGAAATGTAAGCTGGATAGATTGCATGTATGCGCATACATACGTATGTAATTACACATACACCAGAAACCATACACGACATAGCCATCAGGGTAGCCCGTCGGTAATGTTTGTTGTCGTCAAGTGTGGAGTATAGGGATTGTGGAGAAGCCAGTATAGAAGGAAGCTCGGTCCCTGTTTCGAACATGGCGATTCTTAATGATTACAGGCCTTGGAAAACAGGAGCAGTGTGTATCGACACCACTAAATAGGAACAAGAGGATTACCATGGAGTATTGATATACTTTGAACCTTCACATACTCCATCTGTCGTGTCATGAAAACTATCACACGAGGCGAGAGACCCCGTTTTCGTTGGTACATACAGACGATACAGGGACTTCATCACTGGCGTGGGAGATACAAGGGATGGACGGATAAGACAGGCCTGGAAAGGGACGTGGCACGCTACTCCGTCCGTAGCGAACACAGCTGATAGATAACAACCACCTGTGTAATCCCCGAGCACGTTCGTATCGCTATTTCCCGTTTCACGCGGTCGTAACATCCATCCATTGGTACATATGTACGTCACCAGTAATCGCTTCCGCCCATATAAGAAAAAAACCGTCACCCACCAAAAAAAAAACCAGACGAATGACCACCTCAGATACCACCACCTGGTATCTGATTGGCTATCACCAGCCTAGTCAATACCCCAACTCCCAAACTCAAAGTGACTGGTGACCGCACTGTTGTGGTCAGCCAAGGCGACCCCACGGCGCCTTTTCCACCCGGACGTTTCCACTGGATATTCGCCGAGGCAGTGTCTTTAATAACACAATCATGCTGCGGCACCATAGGTTTCGCCCCAAAGCGGTTGGCCGGAGCCTTTGACGGACTACATGGGTACGCAGCACCCTGAACACCAAGTGCCTATAACAACCCTAATTGGTAATACACCGTGTAATTGTTTCTTACACGGGTCACAGCCCCAGTCGGTTGATGCATCAACCGGCTTTGTTTCGATGACCTCCCTGACCATATGAGTCATCGGAGTCCAGGCATTTCCAGCCACTCCATGATGATTCATCGTGTATCAAATCATGACACAAACATATCCCCCGAAACCGCTTTCGTTGCTAAAAACAAAACATATTGAACTCGCATAATCCAGTTGAATCCAGAGAACCACCATTCCTTCCAGAACCAACGCCCCTGAACATCCCTCTGTACTAAGCGCTGTGCCATCATCCTCTTATCTAACCCTAAACACATACCTGCTAAGAGGGTCGCGGGGTCGTGGTTTGGTGCCGGGATGTAGTGATGTTTGTTCAGGTGACTTTGGCCCCGTTAGAGATGCTAGATTGCGTAGATGTGATTGTGTGAGAGAAGAATACGGTGGCTTTTTTGGATTCCGGGTCTCACTCCCTTCATGTATGTGCATGGGGATGTTTTCACACGCCTTGACGTGGAGATTTGACAGGTTTGCCTTATCTTGTTGACACATTGAAACTTGGGGTTCAATGAGTGTTGTACATGTGTGTGTATGTACATGTACATGTATACACCCATTGATACATCGGAGTTGTCCGGTTGGTCTATTCATTCATCTGCTTTATAAACGAGTTGTAGTGATAGTTCATGCCAGGCTGTCTTTCTCATCTGTAACCTATTTGCACCTTCCATGGACTAACCAGACCTTGAACAGTCACTACTCAACTGCGATACGCCTCTAGAATGAAACAATTGGCAGTCTAGAATGTGTATCACTTGCTACCCAGTAAACAACGACGAGTCAGGTGTGGCATTTCGTGTACGGCGACAGATTCACATGGCTATCACAGAAAGGGGTCGTCTTGTGGACTATGAGATGATATCAACCCACATCCATACACGGAGTTAAAGGAAATAAAACTGAGTTCCCAAGATCTCCTTAGACATATCTGAAAGATCTGTCATCTCCTTTTCCCTCGACTCTTTCATCACAAAACTAGTCTATCACGACATTAAAAGGGGTTGTCAACCCTCACACCAGATACGTCATCGTAACTCAAAAACGAGGATTCATAGCTCCCGTATCTTAAAATGGTAAATCCGACGGAATCTCGCCTCGCTTTTGCCCCTTGAACATTGACAGACTTCCCGAGAGTTCTAAGCATGATGACGTCACTTTTGCCTACTGACTGTGTAACAAGAACAATGACGATGTGCATGTGTATCTGCATTTGCCATCGACCGGGGCGAAGAACATAATTGCGCATGGCTATCCAGGCAATGTTTAAATTTCATTCCTTGATTGACACAGGGTATTGTAATTGTACCTTAAGAACTTTCAAGTGTCCGTGTTTGCACAATAATCTGGCTTGGGATCTGTGATCAACTACAATATCCATTGAATACCCTACTATTGTCTGGTAATTATGTTTGTTGCTGAGATACGATAGTTTTTGATTCATCAGTCTCATAGAGGTTTCTACCCTCCTAACTAGTGACATCATTGCTTGCACGATGTCTGGTCAGAAATTTGTGGAAATTCAACGGACGAAAGTATGACTACGCACCTTCTTCTTGTTATTGGGTTCCATGTTTGGCCATAGGATAGTTCTTTTGGTATTCTGAGCTCGCCTTCCCTTTTTTCTGGATTCTGGCCCCAAGGATGAAATATTTGCGGTAATGCCTCGCCGGTGAGGTTGTTGTGTTAACAGGGTGTGCTAGTTAGAGTATACACTAACTGTAACACCAACAACGACTTCTGATCATGGAGAGACAAGATATGTTTATACGATTAAAGAATGACATTAAGAAACATTTACTTTGTATTCATGATTTAGAGCTAACCACGACCACTGAATCCGTGGCTTTCACTATGTATTATCTACTGTCATTGTACTTGGTATGTAAACCTATCTTGTCAACCTAGAGCGAAATATGCAATTGTTGATTTACACCAAACTCTTTTTGATATTTCTCTGTTCCTCACTTAGTACAAGGTCATAAATGGAATCTGGACAACGTTTTTCAATTTCTTCGTCAACATCATCGATCTGTTCCGAGGGCGGTTAAGTGAAATAACCTGTTCTCATATGTCTTACTAATACGCACAGCTCTATCCAAATTGACTTTAACACAACAACCAATCATTCACGTGTCTCGGAGTGACGTAATGCAAATAAACTATAAGTGTTATCCATTGAAGAGGGGTATCACGGTTTAGGAGTTCACACGTGTGGTGTTGTCCTTCGGATAGATAGAAACAAAGGTCGCCACGTGAAACGTTTCTTGGAGGGTTTTGTATAATAAGACATGTTGTGAGCGGTTAGTAACAGCTCCCAGCAAGACTAGTTGTTCAACATAGGTTTATGTTTGGACATTGGGATCTTACTTCAAGTGTAGTTCGTTGCCCGTGTTGTTCATGGCTACATGTTTAGATACTCCCACAAACGGCCACTTCAATAAACATGATCTATTTGTTTTATGATACATATGTATATACGCATCTGATTCATCTGATATCGACTATTGACGAATCTAAGCTACTTATGTTATAACACTTCAAAATATGCATAATATCGGTATCACAATGACCAAGCTGGGTTATATGATTTAGTATTACGTTGTTTTTGTTGTGTTTGGTTTCTGTTGAGAAGCCATTAACTTGTGTTTAGCTCTTCAGGTTCATTCAAAGGTTGTCTACACCAAGTGTGTCGTTGAATTCAATCCAGAAGGGTTAATATAGACACCGACTAGGGTTAGCATGATGGGCGGAATTCCTTGTCAATCAGGATTTCAACGTTCGATAATAGGATGATTAATCTGATGTTGAAGCCTTGAACAGAAGATTATGAGCTGAATACAATCATGGTCCATATCCACAAGTCAAACTGATCAAATCTAGTTTGTACTTACAAATCAAACAAACACGTCGGTTATCAATCATCAAACCCTTTAAACACCGGTTTTAATAGGAGGCGGGTGTGGAACACGTTGTAGACTAGACGGACGGATACAGACATGTGGTATTGCAAAAATGATCCCAGCTTGCTAATAACGCTTGATTCCTAAGTCGCCTAATACATATGTACGGATTGTGAAAAGTCAACAGTGTAGGCAACCACAGCTTCCTAATAGAGCTCGGTAGGGTAGTATCCGTTCTGTAGGATGCGATATATGAAGCCCGTGTAAACGGGGATATTAATGATTTTTTGTATTGTACTCGTTTAAATACCGTCATGACAGGACTCTTTGATAACGTCTATCAGCGGGTCTATCAGCGGGACGAAAAAAGCTTGGCGAATCCTTTTCCTCGACTGGATATCGTGCCGTGCAAGTCTTTGTTACTGTAACACTGGTAGGCAGAACACAGCACTTTAAGAACCCCTGTATCTAGTGCATTCACAATCGTATAATCCGTAAAAAAAAACACGGGGAGATCGGCGTATTTTCACCGATTCAAACACTTTGATATGCCGGCCGGCGTTGGATGTAGAAATATGTACGGAATTGGAATCTCTAGTTACTCAGATGAGATGAAGACTTACTAGGTGGTTTCCTAAAAGAATGGCCGTGTTAACGCTATTCCGGCGGTGTGTCGTCTGACTAGACTAGAACGGAAAGGCTCAACGTGTGTATGTATGTACCAAGCTCCTTTAACGGTCTGTAGGCAACTCCATCATGAAGTTCTGTAATGGACGCCCGATTAGTGTACTAACAATATGCAAACGCGAGCTGATTCGTATAGTCCGGTGAAGAATCAGGTTGAATGAAACAGTATGTTTGGTACGTTAGGCCGATGAATTTCAATCTTACCTTTTGACAACATCTCCTGGAATTTATTTTTTGCCCGAGGATGGCTGGATAGGTGCATTTGTAAGCTTGAAAGTAAACTTATTTAGCTCCGCTCAACATTTGTACACGGACTTTGATGGTGGTCCTTTAAGTGCGGGTACATATATAGTCTAGAGTGTGTCGTGTCTTGGTGTATTTGCGTACGAAGAATTATCTGAGTATTTCTTTTTGCTTATCAGGTTTACATTGTCTAGAACGCGGTGTTACTAGATGCCGTGTACTTTTCCTTAGAACCCGGGTTCCCCTTGCGACAGACTCTTTTTATTTAAGACCTAGTATCCGGTCCTTACTAGTTTCTTCTTTTGTTTAATATACTTTTCAATTAGGTACCAATGTCAGCATCAAATTCAATACCCGCCGGGGACAGTAATACTCGGCCCGCAAACGAGTTATCCGGTCACACCAATCTAGAGTCACAATCCACAAGACCATCATCCAACTCCAGCGGGACCGCACAAGACGGACCTATCCGGAATGATCTACCAGACGAGATAATCACCAGCACCAATACTGGCGATAAACCTTCCAAGACCTCATCGGAAGTGAGAATGCCCGAATTACATGCTATCGAAACCACCACCAACACCGCCGACGTCCCGGAAACCCCCAAAGAATCCGCGCGGTCAAAATGGTCGCTTAACCCTCTCCGTTGGGGGAAAGTCCCTCCGGTCCCCGAAAAACGAATCCCGTCGTTGGAATATAACGCGTCTTTCTTAAGTCTGCTTTCTTTTCAATGGATGACACCCATTATGACTGTAAGTCCCACACACAGACCGCCAAGCTTCGTACTCCCAAACTAACCCAGCATAGGCCGGTTATAGACGGCCTCTTGAACATAACGATCTTTGGACTGTCAATCCAGACCGGGCCGTCACATTATTGAGTGCCCGGTTCAAAGAAAACTTCAAAATCCGCTCAGCAGCTCCAGATCCAAAGAATGCACTTGCCTATGCCATCTGGGATACCTTTCGCTTCGAGTTCATCCTTGGTGGTCTCTGTCAATTGGTATCCGCAGTATTACAAGTCATGTCACCCTTTGTCCTACGCTATCTGATTAATTTCTCTAGTAAAGCATGGTATGCACACAAATACGGCGTAGAGGCACCTCCTATAGCCCACGGTATGGGCTACGTTGCGGGGATTACTGTCATGCAGATGATTATGAGTGTTGCGAACAACCATTTCATCTATCGCGGTGTGGTTATTGGTGGACAGACTAGGGCTGTCTTGATTAATGTGATTTTCGAAAAGGCCTTGAATATTAGTGGACGGGCAAGAGCCGGGGGCCCTTCTGAAGAGAATCTTCCGGAACTTTCACCCGAGGAGATGCTTAAGAGGGCTAAGAAGGCTGCGAAGAAAGAAAAGAAGAATAAGAAGAGAAAGGGTAAACGGGGTCCCGATGATAACGAAACTGGCTGGTCAAACGGTCGGGTCGTCAACCTAATGGGTGTAGATTCCTCTCGTGTTGACCAAGCCTTTGCCTTAATCCACATTCTCTGGACAACACCAATCCAACTCATCCTTACTCTAATTCTCCTTCTCATCAATCTCACTTACTCTGCGCTCTCCGGCTTCGGATTGTTAGTCATCATGGTTCCCCTTCTCGCTCGGGCTATCCGCTCTCTATTCATTCGTCGCCGCTTCATCAACCAAGTAACCGACCAACGAGTCTCTCTGACCCAAGAAATCCTTCAATCCGTCCGCTTTGTCAAGTTCTTTGGCTGGGAAGGTGCATTTGTCAAGAGATTAAACGGTATGAGAAACAAGGAGATCTTCGACATCCAGAAACTTATGGCTACTCGGAGTGCTATCATGGCTGTTTCTATGTCTCTTCCGGCTTTTGCTAGTATGCTTTCATTTATCACGTATACACTTTCCGATCACAGCATGAGTCCCGCCGAGGTTTTCTCGTCTCTTGCGTTATTCAATTGTTTGAGAATCCCGTTGAATATGTTTCCTATGGTTCTGGGAACTTCCATTGACGCATGGCAATCTATCAAGCGTATCCAGGAGTTCCTTCTTGCTGAGGAGATGGCCTCTGACATTGAGATTGTCCGGTCCAATGAGAAGGCACTTGAGTTGCATAACGCCTCATTCACCTGGGAGCAAAGCCAGAAACAAGTCAAGGAAACCCCCGAGTCCGACGGTAAAACCGAGAAGAAGCCCATAGCCGTTGAATCCACAGACGCCTCCGGAATTACCACGCCCAACCGGGACATCTTCACCCTCCAAGATATAAACCTAACCTTTGGCCGCAACGAACTTGTCGCCGTAATTGGTTCTGTTGGAAGTGGCAAGACATCTCTCTTGGCCGCCATGGCTGGCGATATGCGCCGGACCGCTGGTGATGTATCCTGGGGTGCTGACCGGGCCTTCTGTCCCCAGTATGCGTGGATTCAAAATACCACTATCCAGAAGAACATCATGTTTGGGAAACCGTTTGATAAAGAGTGGTACGAAAAGGTCATCTACGCGTGTGCCTTGCAAGCCGATCTGGAGATGCTACCTAATGGTGACCAGACGGAGATTGGTGAGAGAGGTATCACCATTTCCGGAGGCCAGAAACAAAGACTTAACATTGCCCGGGCAATCTACTTCAATTCCGATGTAGTATTAATGGACGACCCCCTCAGCGCCGTTGACGCCCACGTAGGCCGTCACATCTTTGACAACGCCATCTGCGGTCTTCTAAAAGATAAATGCCGTATCCTCGCCACCCATCAACTCTGGGTCCTTGCCCGTTGCGACCGCGTCGTATGGATGGAAAATGGTCACATTGAAGCTGTTGGTACCTATGACGAGCTCATGTCATCAAGTTCCGCTTTCCGAACTCTCCTGGAAACTACCGCCCAGTCGGAGGAGAAGCCGGTTGAAGAAGACTCTGATTCTGACAGTGACTCTGATTCTGAAACGCCCCTTACGGCTAAGAAATCTTCCTCTCAGAAGAAGAAGAAGAAGCCTGCTGCTCTTATGCAGCAGGAAGAACGTGCTGTGAGTTCTGTCCCTTGGTCTGTGTATGCTACTTACATTCGCTCCTCGGGACATATTCTTAACGCACCGTTCATTATTGCCATGTTATGTGTTGTGCAAGGCGCCAACATCACCATGGGTCTTTGGCTGTCTTGGTGGACTGGTGACTCCTTTGGATATTCCACCGGCATATACATCGGAGTCTACGTCGCCTTTGTTGTCGTCCAGTGCGTCTCATCATTCTTCTTTTCCGCCACCCTCGGTGTCCTATGTACCCGCGCCTCCAAATACATGCTCCACGAGGCTCTCCTCCGGGTCCTCCGTGCGCCCATGTCCTTTTTCGATACCACCCCCGTCGGCCGTATAACCAACCGATTCAGCCGCGACGTCGACGTCATGGATAACGCTCTCACCGATGCTATCCGGATGTACCTGTTCACCGTAGGCAGTATCCTATTTCTTTTCGGGTTGATCATCGCCTACTTCCACTGGTTCGCCCTAGCTCTGTTCCCATTAACGGTGCTTTTCTGTTTCGCTGCTGCATACTACCGTAGCTCAGCTCGCGAAGTGAAACGCTTCGAGGCTATCCTCCGGTCTGACGTGTTCGCCCGGTTCTCAGAGGGTCTCAACGGTGTTGCCTCGATTCGTGCATATGGCCTGAAAGACCGTTTTGTGAACGAGTTGAGCACTAGTATTGATGAGATGAACTCTGCATACTACCTAACCTTTTCTAACCAACGGTGGCTCGCTCTCCGTCTAGACATGGTCGGCTCCTTGTTAATCTTCACCTGCGGCACACTCGTCGTGACATCCCGTTTCTCCGTATCCCCGTCGACCGGCGGTCTCGTGCTCTCTTATCTCCTCTCCATCGTCCAAATGATCCAATTCATCGTCCGTCAACTAGCCGAGGTTGAAAACGGAATGAACTCGGTCGAACGCCTAAACTACTACGCCGCCAACCTTGAATCCGAAGCGCCCCTCCACACCGTTTCCGTCGCCGACTCATGGCCTTCAAAGGGAGAAATCGCCTTCACCAACGTAGACATGCGGTACCGCCCCGGTCTCCCCCTCGTCCTAAACGATCTCTCCCTGCACATATCCGGCGGTGAAAGAATCGGCATAGTCGGCCGCACCGGTGCCGGAAAAAGTTCCATCATGTCGACCCTCTTCCGCCTCGTAGAGATCTCCTCTGGCAAAATCACTATAGACGGCCTCGACATATCCACCCTCGGTCTACACGATCTCCGTTCCCGCATGGCCATCATCCCACAAGATCCCACCCTCTTCAAAGGAACCGTCCGGACAAACCTCGATCCATTCGCCGAACACACCGACGCCGAACTGTGGGCTGCCCTCCGCCAAGCCGACCTAACCACCTCCGACGGCACCACCTCCGACGACTCTGACCCCGAGAAACAAGGCACTTCCAACATTCACCTGTCAACCCCCGTAGACGAAGAAGGCTTGAATTTCTCATTGGGACAGAGACAACTTATGGCGTTGGCGCGTGCGTTGGTTCGGAATTCGCAGATTATTATTGCTGATGAGGCGACCAGTTCGGTGGATGTGGAGACGGATGATAAGATCCAGAAGACTATTGCGACGGCCTTCAAGGGGCGTACATTGCTTTGTATTGCGCATCGGTTGAGAACTATTATTGCCTATGATCGGATTTGCGTCATGGATGCCGGACGTATCGCTGAGTTAGGTACACCAGCCGAGTTATGGGGTATCAAAGATGGTATCTTCAGAGGCATGTGTGCCAAGGGAGGTATCCGCGAAGAAGACATCATCGCGGCGGACATGTAATTGTTGTAAAGAGTCTTATAGTCTCCATTAATCTAGCAGTAATTAACATAATTTCAAAACAATAACACGTATCAATGACGGCAATATCAGCCAGTACCAATAAAACCATAGTAAAACAAGAGTAAAAATAGAATCCGTCTTTCATAGCAAACACTCCTCCCTCCTGGTTCCTTCCTTCCAACACCTTCAAACACGCCTCAAAATCAAAATCTCCCATTCTGCCTCCCATTTCCGCTTCCGTGGTTCCCTCCTTGCGGTGGAAACATGTTGGGATTCTCATCCAAGAGATCCTCAAGATACGCACTTGGTGCCCGCTGACTAGCCGTCAAATTCACCGTGCTAGAAGAGATATTCCGTCTTGCTGGACCCATGGGACCTAACCGAGGAGACCCATCCGGAGAATCCCGCTGGTAAAAGCTTCCATTTCCATTTCCTCCGTTGCGCGAGTCGGGACGCAGGTTTGACAAACCAATGTTAGTACCAACGGGTGGCGCAGGAGACGAAGAGGAAGCGTAGAAACCAGCGGGAAGGAACGAGGAGTTCCGACCATTGTTGAGACCAGCAGAGGGCGCGGCTGTTGGTGAGTAGAACAGGTTGGTCATCGAGGGAGTCGTGGCACTAACACGAGAACCCTTTCTGGCATTCCGGTTCGAGGCACCAGGGCCAGCAACTCCAGCAGCAGCGGCAGTAGCGGCGAAGTCGGGAGCTCCGTTACCAAAGTTTGGGCTGTTGGCGTGGTTTCCGGCAACTGAAGGTGACGAATCGCGATCGGTATACTTGTAGAATGGCGCGGGGGCAGCAAGTGGGTAAGCGGCCTTGTCGTTGGCGCGGGCCTGAGCGCGAGCGGCGGCTTCTACGGACCGGTGAAGCATGCAGGCGACGATTAAACGCCAAAGAAGAACGGCAAGGGCAAAAGTGCCAAGAATGGCACCCACGGCGATGAACACGGTACCCTCGGGAGCCGAGGAGCGGTGCATAAACGGAGCTTCATTGGTCGGAGGGACGGAGGCGGCCGGGTAACTGACGGAACTAGCGCCTGTGCTAGAGAGGGTTGGCAGCTTGGAAGTGCCCGAGGTGGTGCCAGTAGCACTAGATGTACTGGAACTAGCGGTAACGGTGTTGGAGGTGGAGGAGACAGTGGAACTAGTGCGACTACTCGAGGTAGAAGAGGAAGAAGACGACGAGGACGAAGAAGACGAGGTAGTTCCTGCTGTGCTAGAGGCGGAAGAGGCCGAGTCGGTGGTACTACTATCCTGACCGAGCACGGCAGGCACAAACACGGCCAGGTAGGCTGCGGAAACGAGGAACTTGGTGTCGGCCATGGTGACAATGGGTAAATAGGTGGATAATTACAAACGAGCGAAGAACGAGTGAAGACCGTGACAAAGGCCGGCGTCAGTAGATCTCGGACTGACGTCTGTGGCTGTAGTGCGACAATGGTGGCGGGGAGACCAAAGATTATGGTTAACGGACAACGAAACAGGGCGGTATTATAAGTGGCCGTCGGAATTGATTTGTAGCGGTGGGTGGGTCATTCAAACACGCACACACACAAAGATTTATGGAGGAGAGACTGTCGGTCGGGACGATCTGAGTGATGATTAAGATTTTGATTAAATAAAGGACGTGATAAATAGAGAGAAAAGCCCGTGTGAATAAAAAACGAAGGACGAAAAAAAGACCGAAAATGAGGTCACATTAATTAACGAGAGTCCCCCGATGAACGACGGGAGTCAAGAAAGAAGAAAAGAAACCAATTGACGATGCCCTCGATTGCTGAGGATAATCATAACGCCCGGATAAATTACAGTAGCCAGGGCCTTAAATAGCGCCTAGAATCCGATTTCTTGGGGCGAACACGAGTGAAAAAAAGGGCAGGTTCCTTTCTTGGCCTGGGAATTCGCCCTTCTTGAGTTGGAAAGTGGCACAGCCGATACTACTTATTGGTTGGCTAATATCAGGGAGTTTTTTTTACTTTTTGTATGTACATACATACGTTGGACTTGCTGTTGGAATGCTAGAGGGCGGACGAATTATCTGGTTTTCGGACTTTCTTACATCTTACACAAAGTCGTGAATATACCGGGGGTCTAGGTCTAGACATTTGAAATGACGAAAGTTTGTGCTACGCGATATGTGTGTGTCTGTATGTCTACAAATACAAAGGACCTGGCCATGTATGTACATGCATACATACATACATCATGGTAGTCTTGGTGAAGTCACACATGATTCAATTACTGCAGACTTCTTACAAATACCAGTCTTCAACGTCAATATGTATCCCATTTCACAACGCAGAACCCCGGAACATATTTCAACCAACCATTGGCCTTGAATTCAGATTGTTTACAACGTGCTGGCTGGCGATCCCTTACCAAGCTTAAAACGCCACAATAAACAGCTTCCGCCACAAACGCCACATCTTATCGACAAGCGTGCAACCCCACTTAATTTTTGGTTCCCAAGATTTTCGAGGTTGGCGATGCGCATGCGACGATGACATGTTGAAATACAGTACATTTAATCAATAATCTCAGTCAAAATGGGTGTTGCTAAGCGGACAAGAAAGTTTGGCCAAGTATGTTCCACCACTGACAATTCAGGACCCATGGAGACAAGAACATCCCACTAACAAATCCCCATAGGTCAAGCGCATCATCGGCAAGAGTGAGTCTCCGCAGATCTCGACACCATCGATACCCCTCCGACACAACCCAACTAACCAACTCAACAGACGATGCCCGTCTCAGAGAGAACAAAGAGAAGGCAGATGCCGCCAACGCCAAAAAGACTGAAGAAACCAAGACCGATGAGGTAGTTCGTGAGGTTGAGGCTATGCATTCCAACCTTTTCTTCCAGCACAACACGGCTCTCGTGCCTCCCTACAACGTCATTGTCGATACCAACTTTGTCAACCATTCGGTTTCACGCAAGTTGGACCTTCTCGGCGCCATGATGGATTGCCTCTATGCCAAGTGCAATATCATCATTACCCAGTGCGTCATGGCTGAGTTGGAAAAGCTCGGCCCAAGATATCGTCTGGCTCTCAAGGTTGCCAGAGATGAGCGGTGGGAGAGATACCGTTGCCAGCACAAGGGAACTGTGAGTTTACTTTGAAAAGGATGCCTTGATAGGTGTCTCGGAGGTGGTGGTAGTTACAGGGAAGATGGTTTTACTGACTGACCTTTGTTTCTCTTACTTAGTACGCCGATGACTGCATCGTACAGACTGTCCAAGCTGCACGAGTTTACATTGTGGCTACCAACGATAAAGATCTCCAGAGACGTATCCGTAAGTTGCCTGGTGTGCCGCTGCTCAAGGTGGGTCGTGGCAAGATGTTCATTGAGAGACTTCCAGGTGCACCGGAATAAGAGGTGCGTGGGACACATTCACATTAGGTTGACGGATACAAAGAAACTGGGATGGGCGTTGGGGGTGTCTTCTTTTTGCATTGTACATGTTTGGTTACTGCCTGTGTTTAAAGGGTTTTCTCTCTTATATTTTTTTTCTCCGAATTCTGGATCGCATTTGGATTCAATAAACTCTGAATTTCTGCATGTCAGACTGTTACGGGAAACCCTGTTTTAGTGGCAGCCCTGTTTGCATCCATGTTGAGTAATCATCTACCGGATCAATCAAGTTCCGGATTTTTCGTCACATTGGCCAGGCGTCTGTGGCTTACAGGATGAAAGTGCAAAAGAAGAACAATGGTGTGTCGCTCAACATGACAAAGACCACCAGCAATGCGGGGTTATATTTCAGCCTACGAAAATATGTATGCATTCATATCATTTTTAAACAAATAACTATATCATAACTTTTGGTGATCTAGCTTAAACTCGGATTGTTCCTGTTTCCTTACATCTCAATATCAACCCTAACTTACTAGCTACATACAAAGTCAAGACCGATTTGCCGAATAATGGTAATCGCCCTAATTTACCGACCGTTTTGTAATCAAGGCAAAACATGTGAATTATATATCTAGACGACCTATCCTCGTTCGACAGACATAGCAAACTTTCTCTTTAACACTAACTACTTTCAATTCTTACAAGAATCCCTTGCGTCATCTATTCACTCTAAGGCTATCTCGTTAAATCCTGACTCAGTTTTAATACATCATCTCATCCTGTCTTTCTTTGTATAACACGGTCTCTTTTTTTTTCTTCTTCACCATCCACACTAAATTGTGTACGTGCGTGCGGGGTCTCCCGAAGCTTCTTGATTTCTCTTTGTTACCTCCGTTCTACACCGGCCGCGTTTCCTCTTACCGCTTTCGGATATCCTCATCCTCCATGCAAGAGAACCTGGGCGAATCCCTCTGTTATACGGGACAACTCTTGCTTGAGCTTTGATACTTCAAGTCGCATCATTGACAACTGCAAGTTGGATTGGATTTGGCAGGTTACCCACTTTATCGCCTGTTGATTCATTCTAGACTGTGTTTCCCTTTTTTCTCTTTCCTAGTTTGGCTACAGGGTTCGAACGAGTCAAAAGAGTAAACCTTATAGGTTGACACATTCTACCACCTACGTACACAAGAACTGCCAACTTACAACTTACAACACACATAAAGTTCATCTCAAACATCGCCATAATGCCAGACCAACAAAAACGAAACCGCATTGTCTTGTCATGCGCTCCATGTCGAACAAGCAAACTCAAATGTGATCGCCAATCACCATGTTCACAATGCATCAAAAAGTCCCGCGTCGACTTATGCGAGTATGCTCCGAAACCACCACCACGCGAGCGCCGACGCAAGAATGGGCCCAAGACTATGGCTGCCCGTCTGCATAAACTCGAGGCTATGGTCCGGGAAATGATTGATGCCGGCCTTGTCGGAGTGGGTCCCGACGGTGAAGTTATTATCCAGGAGGGAAAACCAGGGGCTAAGAAGAATCATCATACAACGAATCATGAGAGCTCCGGGTATCCGCATGGTGAAGGCGATTTTGAGATAGATGGTGATGAAGAGGACGGCAGTGACGAGGATGATGATGATTATGACGGTGTGGGCGCTCATTTGACTCCTGATAGTAGTGGAAATGTACAGTCGCCGTCGGAGAACCCAAGGATACACAAGACCGGACAGGTATTGCCATTTATCGGAGCAACACAATTACGAGCGATGCTTGATGATGTAAGTTTGTTTTTCCATTGATAAATATGGTGGGGCAGTCCTGACGTCATTCTAGATTGAACAAATGAAGGAGTATTTTGACGACACAGAAGAGGAAGATGCCGACCAGATGGAGCAAGATGACGAGGTCGTACCACATAACGAAAAGTTGCTGTTTGGGTCAGATCTGTTTGGGAGTCGACAAGAGATTCTCGCTTTGTTCACGGATCGGGCAGTGGTAGACCAGTTGATTGAGTGCTATTTTGCCTCACTAAGTGCCTTCAAATGTAAGTGGCTCTATCCGGATAGTCCAGTTGTGTATATACTAACTCCCTCAAAGTACTTATCCACCGACCAACCTTTCAACAAGAGTACGATCTCTTTTGGGAAGCCCCATATGAAGTCTCACTCACATGGCTTGCCAATCTCTGTATGATATGCAGTCTTGGAATCCTCCTCACACATTTTGGAAACCCTGACGATCTTGCGTTTCTTCCAAATCCTGATGGCCATGTGCTGCTTGCCCAGCGCTATCAGGCTGCTGCTGGGTGGTGTCTTGTTAACGGACGTTTCTATAACCCCAAGGTCGCAACTATTGCACCAATATTGTTGCTGATTGAGATTGTATATCTACAAAAGCACGGTAACCAGATGGACGTTTACGTGCTTTGTGGTATTCTTATCAGACTAGCTTATAAACTGGGTCTACATAGAGATCCGGATGAGATGGTTAATATCTCAGTGTTTGATGGTGAGATGCGCCGCAGACTTTGGGCCATGGTTATGTGCATGGACGTACTCATCTCTTTTCACGTTGGTCTTCCCAATATGATCAATTTTGCTGAGGTTGATGCCAGGGTCATGGGAAACTTCTGGGATACCGATATGACACCAAATATGACGGAGCTTCCTCCCAGTCGGCCATATGATTCAACATCACCACTAGCCTATCCCATTGCCAAAACGTACATAGCCGCTGCCTTTGGTCGTATCACCCGCCAAGCCAATGCCTTAGCTGCCCCGACACTCGCTGATATTAAGCGTCTCGATGACGCCCTAGTGGCAGCTTGGTCAACTACGCCTGACTTTCTCAGAGTGCAGACTTACCGTGGAAACTCAAGTACTACCCCGGTACAAATCATCCGTTCTTTCACTGTGACGGGTATGTACTTCAAGGCTCGCTGTGTTTTGCATCGTCGTTTCCTTACGGAAGTCCCGCCTCGTCGGGAGTATCGCCACTCACGGCGTATCTGTCTTGAGAGTGCTCTTGCACTTCTTGACTGCCAAAATATTATTTGGGATATCATCCGGCCTATAGCCATTTTGGAATCGTGTGCTTGGTTCGTCGGGGCTCTTTGTGTTCATGACTTTCTTCTTGCCGCATTTATTGTATATATGGTCGTCCAAAGTCCGGATTACCGCCCTGATGGCGAAACCACCGGTAGTGACGACTTTATTGGACCCAACAAATCTTCTCCTAGGCCTAGTCGCGCACAGTTGATTGCTATTCTGCAACAATCGAATGCAGTTTGGGTACAGCTAGCAAGGGGTGCTGATGACTTCAACAAGATGGTTGATGTTATTGCTCAAATGCTCCGGAAACTCGGGGCTGATCCGACGCCACCGGCGCATCTCATGAAGTCGGGGGTGGTAGAAAAGGCGAACATCGTTGAGCCATTGCCGGCAGCAGCGAGCGCAGCTTTCCGCGCAATGAGTGTATCTACGGGGTATACCAGCGGTAGTAGTATGCAAGGGTCTTCACCTGCTGCCTTTCCAACAAGTACAGAGTCAGATGGTTCTCGGACAGGTCCGATGAGTTATGCCAGTATTAGCCGGAATTCGGATGCTGGAATATCGGCTAGAGCTACGGTTCCGGCAGTAGATCCGATAGGATTCCCAGTGACAAGTGGCAATGTTACACAGGGAGCGGGTACCGTTATGGGATCGGATACTCTGGCTCAACAAGTTATGGCGGATCAACAAATGCAATGGCTGCCATCAGTGGAAGCTGAGGAACAAAAAAGGCAGTGGCTTGAGTTGCAACGACAGCTCCAACCAACCCAAGAGGAACAGAAGTCACAACAGCTTGGTTTAGTACAGCAAATGCAACATATTAATGAGGAACAGTCGCGACAGTGGCTGCCTGGGGAGTTTGAACAACAGCTTGTGAATCAACAAAAGATTCAGGAACAGTTGGAGTTTCAACAACGGCAGCAGCAGCAGCAGAGGCAGGAACAACAACGGCAACAGCAGCAACAGCAACGACAACAACAACAACGGCAGCAGCAGCAGCAACAGCAGCAACAGCAACAGCAACAGCAACAGCAACAGCAGCAACAGCAACAGCAGCAACAACAACAACAACAACAACAACAACAACAACAACAGCAACAACAACTGCTGCAGCAACAGATGCAACAACGGCAAGATGTACAAACAGATATGTGGGCATCGTCTATGCTTCCCCAACAATGGCCTCCAACCATGGTTCCTGCCGGCCCGGCTCCCACGCCAGCACACCAAATGCCTGTGATATCCGGTACAACATGGGTAAGTTTTTTTTGGATTCTGTCTACTCTAAATGCACGTGTATGCACCTGACTAACTCCGTTCTCGCAGAGCATGTTTGATGGTTATCTCTCTCAAGGCATGGAGACAGATTTTTCTCTTGAACCCATGTTGAAGCCGCCGATGATCAACAG
>MJMS01000021.1:242625-296828 GCA_002018275.1 Huntiella bhutanensis
ACTCCGTTCTCGCAGAGCATGTTTGATGGTTATCTCTCTCAAGGCATGGAGACAGTTTTTTCTCTTGAACCCATGTTGACCCCGCCGATGATCAACAGTCAAAACCCACCAGCCCAAATGATCAACACCAACATGTGGCTCAATCCAGACACTCAGGGCCAAGCACATGCCCACCACCTGTAATCCTCTTACACATAATCCACCCCCACGATTCCTCCTTGGAAGGTCTTCTTTTCTCATTTCCTTGTGCATCGTCGACTTCCATCATCCTTCTTATAAATGTCGTCATTAGTTCTTATCTATCTAAGGGTTATCAGAACCCTCCTACAATAGACTCAGTTTTCATGAATTTGGCGACGGCAAAGTGGCGGCGGCCCTGGCGTATTTCGGGCTTGTATGCCGAATTAGGGTTACGGACATAGAGATGATTGGGTTGTTGTTTCGTTGCAGGGTGATATCCATGGTATAAACGTTACGTCACAACCGTCTCGTTATTTTAGTTCCTACCCCATGTTACGGGGAAGGGTTCCATTCCCTTTCGGGGTTGATGGGCGGGGCGGGGGGGGGGGGGGGGGGGGTGTACGTTTTATACAGAAAGAAGGAAGAGTAAATAGATTTCTGGTGGAAAATTCTTCACCTTGGGGCTCCACATACTCGGGGGTTCTATAGAATAGGGTTTATATCTTTTCGGAGATGGGATGGGCGGGGCGGGAATCGGAGACGGAGGAGAGGCGGAGGCAAAGAGTCAGAGATAAAAACGGTAGTAACATGTGTATGTATGTCCGGGCTGTGGGGAAATAGCAAAGGGAAGGGATGATGATTTGGAGGAAGGAAGTGTGTCACAGATCAGGTGGTGGGTGGTTTGGCGGCCGTAATTGACAGATGTTGTATTCATCGGACACCACGAGTCGTGATGTGTCAACCGGTAGGAGGTGGTGATATACCGGTTGTACAAGAATATGAATTCATCAGAACAACTAACCCTACTGGATATGTTTGGACCACCCCACCCCGCAAATGGAATCCTGATTGGGTTGGGTTGTCCCGATTACTCGATACGATGGGATCATCAAGGCATTGTGGTTTGAAGGTGGCCAGCCAGTCACGGAGAAAAAAAGGTTCTTGTCAGGTTTCTTTCCTACCTTAGAAATGGGCTTTCCTTTCTATATTGATAGATTATACTAGTACGGCATACGTATCACGGTTTCACGCTCACTCGTGTCTTGTCTTTGTGTTGCGGGCTTATCTCTCTTTCTACATGGGAAGTCGGAGGCCGCGGGTGCGGAGGGCCAGGTATGTAACGACGGGTCATGTTGTATTAAAAACTTGGACATCTTCATGTATGTACATATCAGCATATCTGTAAGTGGTGGAAAGACCTTCTACATTAGGCATACGGAACGGCGAGTTGCTTGACACCTGCTTTGCCGGGAGTGGGTGTGGCCGAGAAACTGGTGACGTGGGTTTTTGACCTCGGTTGGTCACGTTTTGGGTGTATCTTTTTTTTTTTTCTGTTCGTTTGGGAAGGGTTCGCGGATGTCGCTTTTTTTTTTTTTATAGCCTGGCGGGTAGGGAAGTTACTGATAAGAAAGAGCTGAAAACGGCTATTAAGATTTTGGCTGTTTGTTGGTGTATATTGTAGAAAATCGGGTTGGCAACGGGCCGGTTTAGGTTCGTGGAGAATTTATGTATGCACATACATATGTATGTATGGGTGGCTTTGTTTTTCGCTATTGGTTGGTTTAGTTTAGCTTGTTACGTAGAGACATGGAATGGCATCAGTCAGTCCCTGCATCACATGACGGCATGATAATTTTCTCTTCCTCTAATGGATGAGAAAGCGCTATCTATTGTGTGGTTCTTTTGCCTTTATCACCAACACGTTGACAAGGCACGTGCACCATTTTGATGCCTGTCTCCTCCTTTATCGAGTGGAGTGAGTGGTTGACGAGGCCATTGGGCGATGGGGAGCTCCAACGGGATGTGCATGTTTCTATGGACCAAGGAAGGCATTTCTCAACGATTCTTGGGATGTGGGTGGTTCTCCATGTTTTTTGTGAGGGTTGGTGAAGAACTGATATCCTGGTTTATGTCTGTGGGGAAGTGGAAAAGGGGTCATGGGAATGGGAAACTTTTTCTGGTCGGTATGGGGTGTCGATAGTAATGTAGTATTTTGACTTCCGGATATTGAGTATGATGATGTTGTAGGTTTGGATATACTATACGTCGTTTTCGAGTGTATCCTACAAATGTGTTTAACCACGGCCCCACTCATGGCGAACGGTCACCCGTTTACCACTAGAAAGGCCACTGTACCCGATGCATTGTTCCCTCTATGACGCCCATTTGGAGGAGATATCAACACATGTACCATTTGTACATAGAAAGCACATGACTTGTACATACATACATACCAGGTGTCATGACAAAAGGAACTAACCCGAGTTATCTGCGTAGGAGGGCCAAGATAGTCTAGAATAAGCCCTTTTCATTCTCGGGCTCGCCTCGTGAATCCCGTTATCATGAAAACGTA
Organism: Huntiella bhutanensis; assembly: GCA_002018275.1. Taxonomy (NCBI): domain Eukaryota; kingdom Fungi; phylum Ascomycota; class Sordariomycetes; order Microascales; family Ceratocystidaceae; genus Huntiella; species Huntiella bhutanensis. Next base: position 245,159 of record MJMS01000021.1, read on the forward strand.
CTGTATAACAGGCGCCGGCACTTATCGTTCCTACTGACATCACAAGTTCAAAAGCCTTGTTGATAGCTAGCACTTAGTGGCGAAAAAAGTCGGATAGTCTACCGACGTCACCAAATAACCAACATCAGAAAGTCCAATTCCGTCCACTCTTTGGGTGTTTTCTTTCTTGCTTTTCATCATTCGTTTGGGTCACCTCCACCCCCGCAGAATATTGTATACATTTTGCTTGTTTAGGCCACTTATATTCTGCTGGCCTGCCATTTCCAGCGTTGTAATGCCCGTCTCCAACGAAAATCCCCCGCCAAGGGACTCCGCATTTGGCTGGATTGGGCATCATTGGCTTGATAATGAGATTCTCCATGATCCTTAAGATGTTTGGTGATGGGATGGGGTTATTTTCTAACGTTTGAGCCTTGGCTTGACTCGCTTGTCTGCGTGTTTAGGTTATTCGCATGTTGCATAGGCTATGGAGATGGGGCTTATCTATTGACGACTCCAACAAAGGTGACAAAATCGCTTATATACACGCCCACTCGGGAAGTTTCCAACATACTTCTATGTACATATGTACATATGTGTGTATGTAGATATCAAAGTCTCTGTCTGGATAGTCAGACTGGGAATGCCAAGGGTTTGGCAAGTAATAGAGACGGACAAATGCCGTTATCTATACCCATACAATGCGCGTTTCCCTTTTCAGGTGACATGATCACCCCTTGCCTACATACAGATGTCCATACATGAATGGCGTGGCGTTTTCCATTCTCCTGAATCGAATCGAAACGTTACGGGTACACAAAAGTCCGTTTGTCAAGCCCGTATTGTGTCCGTTTTCTCCTAGTGAGTTATAACTCGATACTGGAAATAGTCAAGTTTGAGTGTCTTGATTTTGAAAATACGTGCATTGTGCACACTGCGGCCCTAAAGATACTTGACGAAATCCCACGTTGCTTAACCTAACCTAGATACATATGTACATACATACATACTCAACCTGCCGGGGCGTTTCTTCGTTCGTCCGTGGCTATCTATCTTTTCCAAACTCCCGGTTTTCAGGGCGGACACGGAAACTCAATTTCTCCTTTTGGAATCCAGGCAAGGGACATGTCGTGTGCCGATTGTTGAGTGTACATACATATGTACATATGTAAGAGGTCATCATGAAGTACCTCGTTATCTATGAATGTTTCTTCCAACGGGCGTGGAACCTGTGATGTGCCGGCATGTTTCTCGTCCGTTTGCATAGTCAGCTTTGTAGAAAGATAACAAACCGCATTTTTGTTTCTCTTTTCTATGGCCATATCTGGAACATCCACCCGATTATACTTTTCCCCAGTGGTGGTGGTGGTGGCTTCTGCGTTTACGTATGTATGTATGTACCCCTTTGCGCTCTTTGGCCTTTCAAGTCAGTGTTACTGTTTAATCATTTACGTGAGTGATGTTACCCGTTTCACCGCTTCACTCATTAATCGTTCCATATTGTAACGGGTTGTCTCTCAAGCCTATTTATTCCTTGCCGCCTTGTTAATAATAACACCCCCATTGAATCGCTATCAACTGATTTACCTTGAGCCGCCGTCTTGGCCGTCATTTTTCACACTAGTTGGTTTTTTCTTTCGGGTGCTAGATGACTTCGGAATACACCAGCGATCAAGTCTAAATCCATCCAGGTTCTCATTTCATATCCAACTATCGTCGGTTTTTGTTCCCGCCTATACCCTTTTGGCTTCAGAAATATATTATCAAGTCTTTTACTTGACTATTTTTGATTCACTACTTATGTCAACCCTGTCATGTAAGTTTTCTGTTCCTGGTGGGTGTTGCCGTCGCCAGATATTCCTTTTTAACGACCGATGCCGGGGCCTACCTCCATGCTTCGGTTCGGACCTCTATGGCCACCGCAATGACTCCCGCAATTTGTAGTCTTCGAAATGGCATCTCCCTATTTTACATTCTTGTCTCTTTTTCTTCTTTCTTGCTTGCTTTCTTATTCTTGTCTTGTGCTTCCTCCAAAATAGTCCTTCTTTTCTTTTCTCCTCTAGTGCACAGGCCGGTATCCACATACCGCTTCCCCAAAAGGCTTTAGCCACTCAGAGACTCACGATCGTCATGAATGACCGAGAGCCAGCGGGGAAACTCTCAACCCATTGTACGACGAAGAAGAAGAACGTCTATTCTCGGCTCGGGACTTTTGCCGTCCTGTCCTGGTAAAGGAGGGGAGCACGTAAAGTTGGAGGAACAACAAGCCACCACTTTGACTTTGTGTATGTCTGTACATATGTATGGACAAAACAGACAACCAAACCAAGTCGTGGGGCATGGTGGAGCCTTGTTGTTTTCTCGAGACGACGACAATGAACAACGTCGGTGATGCAAGCTGCAAGCTGCAGAATGGCGGTGTCCTTAGGCAATGTAGTTTCCGTTGGAGCCCACCATGTATGTTGACTGAGGAAACGTGGTGATGATCACGACAAATGGTTGGGTCAACCCCGGCCGGGGCTCTGTCCCCGACTGGGTCCATGTCTACTAGAAAAAAAAAGTGGTCTCTTTTTTTTTTTCTTGTCTTTTTTACCTGGGGTTTTTCTCATGGTTCGGGGCACTTTCCTTGTTTCTGTTACCTCAACGATTGCTGGTTCCGCATCCCACCACCTGAACGGGAGGACGAGGAAGTGGGCAAAAGCGTGGGAGCCAGAATAAGTCTAGACACAAGATATTGAATTTTCTAATGTCTAACGGCGTTTCTGAGTGTTATCCGACATGTTTCTTTGTTCCTTCGCGACCAAAGTTACTATACACTAGGTCTTCCTGGTCTTGAATCTTGACATGTGGTGATTTAAGTGATGCCTACAGGATACAAGTTTATCATGATGGCGCGGACGTGGCCGACGGGCTTGAAGTTGGCGCTATTCTTGATACATTAGTAGATTTTTTTTTTTTGAAAACGGGCGGTGCATATGTTGAAGTGTATACACATATGTATTCACAATAGTCTTTGGTGGTTGGTGTTATCAAAGAAAAGCTAGTTAGTTCTATCTCGGTTTCTTTTTTCTCTCTCTATCCCCCCTAGGACTCTTTTCTAAACTTAAACGCACGCCCCTGAACTTGACTCTGCTTTCTTCGTCGGCTCCCGCTTTTTTTCTTCCTTTTTACTTGTTACACGCCCCTATCCCATAGTATGGTAGGTCCTTATCCTCTCTCCACTCTTTGATTTAGCAGTGCCCGAAGCATCATTGCGTGCTGTTGCACAGTAAGTGAGATGTTGCTTGGTTGGCGGGCGGTACATCTCAGTTGTATTCCCGTGTAAGCGGGTTCTTATCATGGACCATGTGGAAAAGGGATATCTCTAGATTGGCTATATTATCTCAGCGTGTCAGTCCATGTCTCTCCTTTATCTTTTTTGCTTTTTCTTCATTTACTCTGTTTGGCTGTTTTCACTCACTCTTGTCTATCATCGGTTTGTCAACTTCAACTTTCTAATCAACCACTACGCTTTATTCTTATATAGAGTCCTATAGATTACCGGTATCTAAGGGTCTATCATCCTTTTTTTTTCTTCACTACCGCTCACTACTACTCTGTTGCGACACCGACTTTAACGACCACCAAAAAGATATCTGATTCCGCTCTCTCTTTAGGCGCACGCACACACTCCATCAGATCGCATCATACTGATTTCTACGCCTATCAAAAAAGTTTCTGTCCTCTTTTCTCTACACTATTATCAACCTTTGTCATTCATATCAATCTTATTAGTCTCCGGACCCCATCTCCGTTCGCGGAACTTGATCGCTTTTTTTCCTCATAAAATACACTACTTTTTTTTAAAAGCCTATATTCTTTTTTCGGCACTCCGCAAAACCCGACTACACTATCAGATTTTACCTGCCAGACAATAAAGTGGCCTATCGGCATTTCACGCCTTATTTACTGTTACGCACAATTAACAACATCCTGGTGCCCCCGCCTTCCTTTGACTGGGCCGACCGAAAAAAAAAAAAAGAATTCCCGATATATCAGACTGCCAGAATCCACGCCCCTCTAAGAGGATAGCAGCGGCAAGACAACCGAACTTGGCCCACATTATTCAACTACCAGCCTACAAACAAACCTAGAAAAACCGGCCCCAAAAGGTTGTAGCGGTTCCTTTTCCCGTCAACTTGCATATTTGAACCTGTCCGGCACTCCTGGTGCATATAACATCTGCACATACGCCCAATCAGACTGATACATATACACACACACCTACACTCATAGTCCAGAGACTTGCTGTTTTTGTCATCCAGTCCATTAAAGGCCCGCCCACCCCCAGCCCGACCGCTTAAACACTCGACGTTATTCCGAAGAAGCTCCACTCGGGCAAAATGATGCCAGCACAACTTTCAGGAATTGGCTTGCCAATCCGGCCTGCACCTTCTCGCGAAACGATACGAGTCTCGACTACAGCTCCCATCAACGTGCCCGTGCCATCACAGCCGCGGTCGCACAAGCACTCTCGTTCTTCATACTCGGAGTCATCACCTCTCACATCCAGAACCAGTTCACAGGCCTTTCGTCCACTCAAGCGCATGATGGCTGCCCCCAACAAGACTATTGCCGTTATCAATGCAAGCGGTCGCCAAGCAGCATCGCTCATTCGAAATTGCACAGCTGTCGGTTATAGAGTGCGCGCGCAGTTGCGAAATCAGGAAGGAGTGGTGGCAACAGAGGTGGCTACTAATAGCAATGTCGACTGCATCTTTGGCGAACTATACACGAGAACTCTGCCTAAGACTCAAGAGAACTCCGATGTGACTACCAACGGTCCTATTTCCGGCATCGGCATCGACCATAAACTGATTGATCGGGTTTTCAAGGGTGCCGAACTTGCCTTTATCAACACTACATTTTACGGCGACGAGGTGGCTATCGGTAAGGCCATTGTGGATGCTGCCGTTCGTGCTGGTGTTCAGTATTTGGTTTACTCTTCTATGCCCGACCATTCTAAGCACAACAAAGATTGGGAGGCTCTACCATTGTGGGAGACGAAGCAACGTGTGGAGGAATATATTCAACAATGCGGCATTCCCTCGACTTTTGTCTATACTGGTATCTACAACAACAACTTTACTTCGCTCAAGTATCCTTTGTTCTGTATGGATTTGCAAAAGGATGGCTCATTTGTATGGCAAGCACCCTTTCACCCGGACGTCAAACTGCCATGGCTTGATGCCGAGCATGATGTAGGCCCGGCTATTCTCCAGGTCTTCAAGGACGGTCCGGGTAAGTGGGGAGGTCAACGTATTGGCCTTGCCTATGAATTTTGCACGCCAGTTGAAGCATGTGAGCGTTTTGCAGCCGGTGTAGGTCGACCCGTCAAGTATGTACAGGGCCCTATTGAGGTTTTTGTGCCTATTCCAGCCGGTTACCGGACACAACTCGAGGCTCTTGAGCGCCTTTTCAGTCTGGGGAAGACTGATCCTAAAAAACAGCCGCCATACTTTGGCGACCGGGAGATGGAAGAAAAATGTGTGGAGCGGTCTATGGCGTTGTGGGAGGGACCACGAGGATTGGAAGAGTATGCGCAAGAAGTGTTCCCGCTTGAAGAACATGCTAATGGGATGCGGTGGATGCTGGAGGATGATGAAGATGATGATGAGTCTTCTTTGTCACGGGCGGCTAGTGCATTGAGTATCAGCCGGACTACTATTCCAGCAAATGGTGGTAGTAATGGGGGTATCAGTGCGGCAATTCAACCGTTGGCCGCTGGAGACTCGGAGTATGAAGATGATGACGATGATGATGAGGATGAAGGACTGATTATGAAGCCTTCACGCAAGCGGGATGAGGAGGCTTGGCTTCCTTAGGATATCTCCTGGGAAGTTGTTTACACATTTTGCATGGTAGTGGATTGGGGGATGAGGTGTTGATTATGTCTTTATGTCCTTTTTGTTTTGTACTTGGCGTTTTTGTGGATTAATTTTGGAACATATCATTTTTTTCGTTGATTAGATTGACAAATGTTAGAAGTGTACGCACGGGGTTACTATCAACCCTCATATCTTTGAACCGTGTAAATATGTTTAGACAACAACAACAACAACTACCATGTGATTATTAAGATTGATAAATCTATGCTACTTTTTAAACTTTCTACATCATTAAGCAGTATGTTGCTTCTCCTTCTCTTGGCTAGCAGCTGATGACACAACGGGAGAACCCACGTTCATGTTACCTTCAGCCAACTCATTCATCTGGTCTTCCTGTTCATCCAAGTGACGGTACTGGAGCCAGAACAAGATACCAGCAACGAAAGCCAAGACACCAACGGAACCATAGTTCCACACAAGAAGGGGATCCTCAGAAAGAGAAACCCAGGCTTGTCCGATAGCAGCGGAGATGGCAGAGGTGAAGAGGGAAATAGCACCAACCATGGAACGCATGTTCTTAGGAGCCTTAGAGTAGGCATATTCAAGAGATGTGATGGAGGCGAAGATTTCAGAAAGGGCAATGAGGATGTAGGCACCAGATTGCACCCAGACGCTGATCTGAGGCTTGGTGTCGCAAGTGGCGGGGTAGCTACCACAGTCACTTTGGCGGTAGATGTAAGCTTGAAGGACACACGACCAGACCATGGCGAGAGCACCAGTCATGAAACCGGCGAAGATCTTGCGGATGGGGGTGAAGCGGATCTTCGCCTTGCGGAGGGCAGGGTAGATGAAGAAGTCGCAGACAGGAATCAAAATGATCAAGGCAAGAGGATCCAAGTTGGAGACGATTTCGTTGGGAAGACCGTGAAGTTGGAGGGTAGCGGCTTGAGAAACGAGGTTGTTGTTTAACTGGTTGTACGTAAGCCAGTAGATGGGGTACCAGCAGAAAACAGAGCAGGCGGAGAATCCACGGGCTAACTCGTCAACCCAGGCATCGTCGAATTTCATCCAGCTGGGCTTAGTTCCGGGGGCGAACTTGGAGGGCTTGACGTTTTCCCAAAAGGTTCCGTCGTGCATGTTGCGCCATGTGGCCATGGGGTTAATTGACCAACGGCCCTTCTGAGCAAGGAAGAAGGTCTTCATGGCGGGGCCAAGGACGGATCCGGCGGGCTCACGACGAATGTACCGCTTACGACCCCACAGCATGACAAGAGGGCACAGAGCAAGCATGATACCGGGGAGAAGGAAGGCAAGCCAATAACCAACGTATTTCTCGGCAAACGACATGGAGATTTGTCCGACGAGGGCTCCGACGTTGATGAACATGTAGAACCAGTTATAGACACGCTCGATAGTAACAGCAGGGTCAACAATGACTCGTTCACCTTGCTTGGTGGTGGTTACACGGAGGCGTTGGTCGGGAAGTTGCTCGACGATGAGCGGGGAGATGTTAGGTTTGAAGCCGCCGGTTCCGAAACCGATTACGATGATGGCGATGATGAGGCAGGCGAGAGAGCTGTTGCCGTGGGTGATGACGGGGGGGATGGCGGAGATGACCTTTTTTTTTATAGAGTTAGTTTGGGGAATTCTAATGGTAGATAGAAGGACTTACGAGAATTAAGTGGCCGATTAAATCGATACCGAGAGCTACGGAGATGGTCTTGTAACGACCCCAGTAACCATCGGCAAGGTAGGAACCGAAGAGGGGCATGGTATATTGCCAGAACTGGTTGAATGTGGTGATACCGGTAGCAGCACGCTGGGACATACCCAGGGCACCAGACTGGCCATCTTTACCACCAGCACCGGTGTTTGAACCATCGGGAAGAGGTTGCTGGATAAAGTTGGTGACTATTCAACATGTTAGTATCCAAGTTTCAATGTACATACAAAGCTCGAACCAACGAAGAGGGGAAACTTACAAACGATAACAGCACCATAGTACGAAAAACGTTCACAAGCCTCAACAAAGGCAATAGTGAAGATCTTAAGAGAAATGTTATCCGCGACACGTCTAAGTGTAACAAGTTCCTCATCGGTAGGAGAATCCTCAAACATTTCCCGCGTAGCAGTCTTCGTTAAATTCAAATCCTGCTTCTCCGCAACAACCACATCATGTTCAGCGGCATGCAAAGTAGCCGCAGCCACAGCGTTATCAGTGGCGTCACCCGTAGGCATTATAACAGTTGTTTTATAATGATCAAAGAAAAAAAAGAAAGAAAAAAAAAAGAATGTAAGGAGAACGGGACTGACTGAGAAAAGGTGTCAGTTACTGAGAAAAAAAAGTTGTCCGATTGGGGGATGGCACGGAGAATAAGTAGTCTTGGTTCTGGTCTACTTTTAGCTTTTTCTTTTGGGATTGTGTGGTGGTGGTGGTGGTGGTTTTTTTTTTTTTGGCGTCGTTTTGGTGTGGATGCTTGGGCCAGGTTGGAGTTGGGTGGTTACTGATAACGGATGTGATTGCGGACAGACCAGACCAGACCAGACCAGTAGAGATTGTGGATATCGGAGGGCGTAGGAGGCAACTTTGTCATGTTATTAGGTATGTATGTATGTACATATGTCCGTGGTCTGTCTCTCGGTTCCAAGACAAAAGGTAAATAAGGTTCACAATGTATCTTGCAGTATAGCCTATCAAATGATGTCACATACCACAAAATCATTCTATCCTCGGCCTCTACAAATGTCTCTCTGTGTCTCCAATGTCTCCAATGTCTCCAATGTCTCCCCCGGATTCAGATACCAACGTACATGTGTATGTACATACACATCTAACTGAGCTTCCTCTTTGGGAACCCGGTTATGCGCGCTTACTGCGATTACCAGGCGTTATCACGACATCTGATACATGATATCTTGATTCCATTGGGGTATCACAATATCCTCCAAACAACACAAGACGTCCCGAAAACTTCATTGCCAAGCGTCTGTCAGCGGGAAGAAAACTTCTTGGCTTCAAACGCCAAGTCCGCCCACAAACCCTCTTCTTGGCACCATCTACCTTTCCGCCCTCCTCATCCTCAATCCAGGAACCAAACCCGCTCGCTCAAACGTCTAGACATGCGCACGCCCGTGTCCTGATGTCATAACCCCCCCTCCATCACGACATGTACCAAATCTATTTCAAGATGAACGCCTTCCTAAACTTTCACATCAAACTATCCACACTGGAATCCCCGAAACTCAATACTCCTAAACATATCTCCACCGACAACCGTCGTATGTCAGGAAAAAAGAAAGAACCTTTGTCGATGCTCAATGACACCAGGACTGGGTCTATCCCTGCATAAAGCTGCAACGTTGGATTTCGAGAAATCTCGAGGTACGGAAACCCTGGGTAGGTACTCGCGTGATAAACCCTCGAACGAGATGCATCTCCAGATTCTGTACATATGTACCTATCTCATGAATGACCAACTAAACCATTTGCCTCTTCCTCCACTAATATCCTTCGAACTATCGCCACCACTATCAAAATCGTCATAACTACCTCTTCTTTCCTACAAGCCAGCCTTGTGCAAAAGTTCCTTCCACGAAAACACCGGCAAACTTGTTAAATCCCTGTCTCCATGGTTCTAGATAAGAAAACTAACTACAGACAGAACGTAGGATTAACACTTTTCCGATCGCATATCCATGTCCGGTGGTTCGTTTACCCTGGCTTTACGGTCAATTTTGTGTCCTTGATTTCCGGTTTCGTCACATTAACCCTGATTTTACGGACTCTTCGGTAAGACCGGCCAAGCATGCTTTTTTGTACACCGGCTGCCAAATCGAAAACGCCTGAGAACCGAAAAACTCAAATAAGGGTATAACCCAACAAATTATATTACCACGTGATCGTCTATTGACCTGCGTGTATTAAATGATCTTGTCTATGAATGTAGATCTAATGTGTATATGTATATATGACATAAACCACCGTTTTCCAAAAATAAGCTGTTTAAAACTTCATCTTGAGCAGGTTACCAACGGTAATCTTACCGTTGACCCAGAAAGTAGTCCACAGCGTAGGGAAATCCAGGGTAGAAGAGAAGCCATCAGCAAAGCCGAAGAACAGCATAGGGGGGATCCAACCACGCGCGTACTCCAAGGCGAAGCAGTTGGCGGGCATCTTGTACTGCTTAACGGTGCCACGGTGAAGGTGGTGCACGTCACCGGGACGGTAGATCTCAGGGGTGAAGTCGCCGGGGGCATACGCCTCCTGGGTGCCGGTGAGAATGTGGAAGTAGTCGTCGGCAGTGTGGCGGCCAGTGTGACCTTCAGTGCCAATGGTGGTGCCGAAGATGATGAGGTACTCGGTGATGCCTGTTGAAGAAAACCCGTGTTAGTTTGGAAAGTAATATATACCCCAGCCTGTCTGCCACGAGCAAACGCACGCTCAGACGGCCAAGTAGATGGGGAAAACGGCAAGCATTCAATGACGTAGAGAAAAGACTTACTAGAGTGCAGAATGGTCATGCCACCCATGGCACCGCCAGCATTGTTAAAGAACCAGACCTCCTCCTCCTCAACATACGGCGCAACCTTGTCATCCTTGTGCAGCTCGGCCTTGATATAATCAACAATAGCGCGCGTGTCGTTGGGGTACTTAGCAACACCCTCCTGCGCAATCTTATGAAGTCCTTCAGGCGTGAACACGTAGAACTTATTCAAGTTCGCCTCAAGCATATAATAGCAAGGCAAAAGGAACCCCAAAAGAATAACAAAAGTAGCCAGAATCCCACCCAGACCAGGACCAGACGCGGCCTTCTTAGAGGCACCGGATTTCTTAGACACCATTTTTGCGGATAGACGGGAGGAATACAAAGGGATGGAAAATCAACCGGAACAAACACACATGAAAATACAATCAACCAGATCGTAGGAAAGGGGCCGGTGGAGCTTTATAGAAAGACACAGTTGTTGACGAGCTATCCGATCCGACATGTATATCTGCCCCTTGTCACCGCCCATAGGATTGCAGCATGGCGCTTGGCAAATTGGAAGGATTACACGTCGGTGATCCACGGAGCCCGCAGACGAATACGGAGACGACATACAACCATAGCCTGCGGAAAATACGGGATCCCGTCTGCTCTCCCATAGTCAAGCCACAGAGCGCTGGATCAGTAGTACATCTTAGATCTCTTGGAGAGTAATGACACAAAAAAACAAAAAAATACAGAGACGGATAGCGGTAATATAGCCGCGATAAGCGCGATAGCCGCGTCGATAAGATAAGAAAAAGTTGGGTGCATTGAAAGCTTACGTTCACGACGACATTGTAAAGAACCTTAATACAACCCCCAAACCACCAGCACAATGACCTCCGAAATCCCCAAGACCGCCCTCCCAGGCACCATTCTCGCCCCCATCACAAGCCACAACAGCGGTCCCGGCACACACATCCACAACGGGCAAATCGTGTCATCCCTCCTCGGCCCCGTCCTCGTCACCCCCCCAACGGCCCCCAGCACCAAGCGGCCCACCAAACTCAGTATTCTCTCAGCCGTCGCCGACCCCGCGACTCTTCCTACCCTCTCAGTTTCCCGGACCCCGGCTGCCGCGCCCTCAACGGCTGCGGGGAAAACGAGGGAGTTACTCCCCCAGGTGGGAAATTCAGTCTTGTGTAGAGTGTTACGGTTGACCCCGAAGCAGGCGATTGTGGCGATTTTACAGGTTGGACAGACGGTTTTGGCGACGGAGTGGCAGGGTATTATTAGATCGCAGGATGTAAGGGCTACGGAGAAGGATAAGGTGAAGATTCAGGAGAGTTTTAAGCCGGGTGATGTGGTGAGAGCACAAGTTGTAAGTCATTTTGTTGTACATGTGGCATACAAGCAACTAATTCTTTCAATTTAGATCTCCCTCGGTGACCAGGCAAATTACTACCTCTCAACAGCCTCCAACGAACTAGGCGTCGTCATGGCCACAAGTGATGCCGGAAACGACATGGTACCTGTCAGTTGGAAGGAATTCCGGGATCCGGAAACAGGAGTATCAGAGCCGAGAAAGGTGGCCAAGCCATACTAATCCATTGCAAGCAAATACATTAATTTATTAATTTTCCCCACCAACCAAACAACCGCAAAAACACTGTCTAGTCTCTTCTGTGGACCGAATGCCGCCGACTCATACTTGAACGGGCGCCCTCGCGCCAATATCGCGGGTCTTGTACTTCTTCTTCTTCTTCTTCGTCATCTTCTTCCTCGGGGTAGGCATATTGATAGGCTGATTCCCCAGCTACACTCCGTGCGGGAGTCCGTGCCCGGAGATATGGTTCTGGAACTTCTGGGTACTCATACTCTCCTTCTGACAGATACACTGCATCTTCCTCTGGGTAATCTCTTGGTCTTCTCAGCCGATCCGGTACATCATCATCATCCCCGAATAAAGGCCTCTCCCTCTCTTCTTCACAGCCTTCAACATGTCGACAATGCCACACCCCTGATACCCGGTCTCGTTCCCATAACCCCAAACAAACCCAGCACCATTGAGCCCCACACGAGCACGTGATATGGTTACAACCACTTCGTAACTCAACGGGACTTGCACAAACAGGACATTTCTGCGCCGTCTCCCGGATAATCCGTCGAGAAAGTCGATCTTCCTGGGTCCGTCGTGTAGGATAAGCAGCAAGTTCTGCGTCGACCTGTCGACAAGAGAGACCTTCATGCCATGGCCCGGAATGGTGGATACATTGTCGAAGACGACAATTAAAGCATATCATCTCCGGGCATTGCGAAGCGTGGATTTGGCCAGAACCACAGTTGGCTGTACACCAATAAAAGTTCGTCTCCTGGCGAAGAAAACTAGTCGTCGCAAGACCGGCGAAACGCACGGCAAGATCCGGTTTAGCCCATGTCATGAGATCAAGAGCCGTGATTTTCTCACTACAGTCCAAATCAGGACATGCGAGTGTTTCCGGGAGGGCACTGGATAAATGGGCGAGAAGATGGTTATTCAGACATTCCTGACACATGGTAGGGTCATGTCGACAAGCCCGCGTAGCAACGGGGAAGTCACATGGATACCGTTCCTCACAACATACATGGCAAACTGTCGGTGGACCAAGGAGCCAAGCTTCATAATCTGCAAGATCCGAAAGAGCCACTTGATCTAATTTCACATCGACAAGGTTTCCCCACCGGACACCACGGAGCGCGTTGTGAGAAACGGGGTTACAGAAACGAAGACTTGTAGGCTGTCGGACATGTCCTGTTTGTGTTTCGTCAGTGGCTAGAAGAACATGTGTATAGAAGCGATCTGCAAGGATAGCTTCGCTACATTGGAGAAGTTGGCCGGCGAGTTGATCCGTGTGTTGTTCCTCTTGAGGCGTCATATGTATGAGATACCGTTTGGTTGTCCCATTGAGACGCATCGAAATGAACCGCCGGGGTGATAACTGATATACCTCAAACCTCGTACATAACCAACTCAAGGCGATCGCACCCAATCGCCAATCACCACCAGCCAATGGTCCAGGTCGTACACCATTCGTCGCTTCAATCATAATATCATCAGCATCTTCAATGCCTAACATCTCCGCCACAGCATGTCGAACCCCATGCACGGTCAAACCCGCCGGGATCCGTCGTCGTAACGCCCGACTCATCTCATCAACACGGGCAAGTGGTATCCTTCCTAACGGATGCAAATTAATAGCCGGGTCTTCAACACTCTCAGCGCCACTAACGACCCCCTCAGGCCCGAAAATTCGATAATATAGCGTCGTTTCCTCCGTCACCAGGACATTCTTCCGCATCTCGACGCCGCCACGGTAGAAACTGACCAGATTCTCAGCTGGCGACTTATGGAACCGCTCCATTAGTGCGTCACCAAGTCGTTGCACCGACATACCAGATGTTCGCGTTTTAATAGTGAGAGTCTCATACTCACAATCGAGATCCTTCATCTTCACCTCAATCTTATCGCCATTGGAACTATCCGTTGCCGCTGCAGACCCCGGTCTTGCAACATAGTCACCAGACCCCGTCAGACTGAACATGCCACCACCACCATCACTACCCGTTCCCTCTGATCCGTATCCATGATGTGGTATATATCCCCCCGTATCACGTAGTTGTTGATTGTAAAGACTTTGTTGTCTAGAATGCATCAAACCAACTGGTCGCCTCCGATCAACTTCCCCTCCTTGTTGTATACTCATACGTCGTGGTCGACTTTCCGCCGGAGACATAGCTTCATAACCCGCCCCTGAAGCCAAACTGCCTCTTCTCGGCGGTCCCATATCAGCCCCATTCACCCGTCGATCTCCCAGGATACTCCCCCGTCTAGGCCGTGCCCCATCGCCCGAAAATCCATCTCTCACGGAACTACCCCGTCTCGGTCTCCCCACAGTCGGCGTAGGCGGCATCGGTACATTCCCCATAAACGCAGCCCCATATCTCTCTGTCGCTCTGCCCTCTAAATCCCCCACAGCCAAAGACCTCCGATAAGTATGTCCCGGCGTCCTCATGGGTCTTTCCTCCGCCGTCCCAAGAACATGCATACTCTCCGGTCTAGGTCGTCCGGGAGTAGCTAACCCATGAGCCCCACCCATCCCCATAGGTTCCCTCGGACTCCCTGTAGGTAATGGCGTAGGCAACGGCATAACCCCACCCATAGCAGTATTCAAAGCCGGCGGCGGCCCCGCTTTCCGATTCCCCGTGCTCATAACGCCCCTCAAAACCCGGCGCTCACCGTCCATGCCGTCGTCAATTTCAGTACTAGTCAATTAGCACCTTATGTCCAAAAAGCTCGAACAATCTGCACAGAGCTAGTTCCAAAAAATACAAAACAAAACCGGTAATAATTCAACACAGATCCAAAGACTGTTCAATCTTTCTTCGTCGTTTCTTTTCCTTTCCTTTTGTCTTTTTCCTGACCTCACTGCTTTGTTTCCCAGTCAGTCAGTCAGTCAGTCCTTCAAAAAAGGCAACAACCTGCCTAATCCAAGCAGTCAGCCAGAAACCAGGAAAGCAGCAGGCAAGCAGCAGCAAAAGCACAGACAACAGCGGCAGCTATCAACCAAGCAAAAAAAAAAAAAAGCCCAACCAAGGTGCGTAAGAATAGAACAAAAGAGATGATTCGCAAATAGAAAAAAGTCAGGAAACCCCGAAAAGAAAATGTTTCTTCAAGTCTCTATATAAAACACAAACTTCGAAAATCTCCAACAAAATGATTGATACCCCAGACAGTCCCATGCATTTGCATCATCTTTCTCTTTCCACGGCTGTATCTAAACATCCTTCCTCGCTTCGGCTTCTGCTTCTGTTACTTCTTCTCTCTTCTCCTTCCCCACTGAGGCCGTCCCCGCCTTTGTCACACCAAGCCCAACCAACCACCATTCACGCAGCAAAACCCAAAAAAGAAGGCCCAAGAGGACCCAATGTCCGGGGTGGCCTCACCCAATCACCCTAACCCTGTTTGCAGCCAATCACATGACGCACATACATACTATCTACTCTGACATCTCAAGACAAACGCCGATTTTATTCTGACAACAACGCCGTAATAACCCAAACAAGAAACCCAATAAAATACATCCTAATCCAATCTCCACCTGCCATGTCCATCTAAACCGGTACATTCCGGAACAAGTACGACACAGACTCACCATTGTGCGTCCGGCGAATAGCCTCAGCAATGGTAGGAGCAATGTCCATGACACGGAGCTTCGGGCAACGAATAAGCTTATCGCCCAACGGCACAGTGTTGGTGACCACCAGGACGGACAACTGGGAGTTGTTGATAGTATCGATGGCGTTGCCGGAAAGGACACCGTGCGTAACGAGGGCAACGACAGACTTGGCGGAGTGTTCCTTGAGGACGGAGGCAGCCTTGGCGAGAGTGCCGCAGGTGTCGGCAATGTCGTCAACCAGGATGGCGTGCTTATCCTTGACGTCACCGACGAGGGTCTGTGGAGAGAAAACTTGGTTAATATCCGACCAGAACCTCTAATTCGTAGCCTGCAGGTAGGAAAACTCACCATACGACCAACAACATTGGGGCGTGGGCGCTCCTTATGGATGATGGCAAAAGCCGTGTTAAGGTGATCAGCAATCGAAGTAGCTCTGTAACCTGTCAGTCAAACTCGCCCATCATTTCCCTTCTAAAAACCCACCTCTTGGCACCACCAGCATCCGGCGACACAATGACGCAATCATCCACCTGCATGTTCTCTCTAATCCAGCGGAGAACCGACGGCTCAGCATACAGGTTATCGACAGGCACAGAGAAGAAGCCCTGGATCTGGTTGGCGTGGAGATCCATAGTGATAATGTGGTTAGCGCCAGCGGTGGTAAGCATGTCGGCGACGAGACGGGCGGAGATGGGCGCGCGGGATTTGTCCTTCTTGTCTTGACGGGCGTAGGGGTAGTTAGGGATAACTGCGGTGATGCGGCGGGCGCTTTATTCATGTTAGCTTTTTGTCCGTGCTTGTGATTTTCCATCCGATCGATTTCCCCGAGTCCACTCCGCTCCGCTCAACTTCAGGTGCTCCGTTCATCCTTCCGGCTCTGGTGCCTTCCGTACTCCACACCTCCGACAACACTTCCTTCCCCGAACCCCCCAAAAAAGAGTAACTCACCTGGCCGTGCGACACGCGTGAATCATAATCAATAACTCCATCAACCCATCATTAATATCTCCCGGCGCCGTACTCTGAATAATAAAAACATCCTCATCGCGAATAGACTCTCCCATGGTAAACGAAGTCTCCTGGTTCGAGTACTGCAGCGACATAGTCTTGGTAACTTCAATACCCAAACGCTTAGCAATGCGCTCGCTGAGATCAGGGTGGCTACTGCCACTGATCAGCTTGATCTCGTTGGACATAGGCGTAGGCATTTTGTCAGTGTGGTATTTCCGTCGTCGATGGGACTAGTGATGTAGAGAATGGACGGGTTTATTGTCGGGTATTCCGGTGGTAGATTATATAACAAACAACAAAAGAAAAGAAATACCCTCAAAATCAACCGCAAACCAAATGACGAACCCAAGTCAAACTCAAACTCAAAAAAACTGGATACCACCCTCTATGGTCCCGTACCATTCCGCCTCAAATTAATAGAGAAAAAAAAAAATTAAACTAATCCAAATTGAGATAACCCGGTAAGTTTACCCCGCCAACCCCAGACCGGGTATAGAGTGAGGTCGTAAAAATATAAGCTCAGAACCGGAGTCGAACCGATGACTTTAAGAACTGCAGTCTCACACGCTACCACTGCGTCATCTGAGCTGTGGGGGATTTGACGATATCACAATAGATATTGTTAGTTCAGAATCGCCCACCAAAAAAAAAAAAAAAAAAAAAAAAAAAAAAGTGTGCACGACAAAAGACAGCAAAATGAAGCACAAATGAAAGCCGTCATATTAACAGGTCATGCTAGTTACAATAGACGTTAAATAAAAGCACAAATGAAACCACCCAATCTATGATATATACAAGAAGCCGGACAAAATAAATCAAACACTCTTCCCCATACTATCACCAGCCCATCTTCCTAAATCTTCCCACCAGAATTTGCCTCCTTCGCCTCTCCATCTTTCTCTTTCTCTGGCTCTTCTTAATCTCCGACCAATAGCCATTCTATCCTCCACACTGACGCCCTTCAACTCAATCTTTCTCACATCCCGACCATTCATCCAGTCTGATACATCAGCCAGAGCATCACTACCTTCTTGGACACCCCAGCGGAGAGCTTCCCGACCACGTCCACCGGTAAGCCATTGGTCGGTCTTGATAGGAAGTGCAGTACCCCAGTGAACAGGATCATCGGGAGACCACTCGCAAGGACCACTGCAAGTAGTAGGCCGGCAGTATTGTGTGCAGATGGCAGTCTCAGCAGTGTACCAAAGGGCAGCCAAAGAAAGGAGAAGACCAAGGAAAGTAATACGAAGAGCGATAGAAGAAGTAGAAGATGAAGTAGACTTTTGAACAGCCAAACGTGGCTTGATTGTTGTTGGTGGCGTCTTGATAGTAGCGGGCTTTTCGGTAGACTTCTCGATAGGCGTGACAACAGCATTCTCAACAGCCTTCTCAATAGACTTCCTCTTCCGTAATCCCGCCTGGTTATCCGCCCATGAGCGACTTGCCAACATATCGAAGTTGCCAGTAGATGGCACCAGGGTCTTAGCGCCTCCATCCGAGTCCTCATCACTGTCCTCCAAAACGGCATCCTCGCGGTCAATCTCCTGTTGCAAGTCGTGTAAAGAAGGAATATCCTCCTCAACAACCTTGGGTACCTCAGTCTTGGTTTCTGGTGGCGTTGGAGTCTTTGCTAGCTCTTGGTGAATAACAACAGCCTTCTCCTTGGGCGCCTTAACCACGGGTGTATCATCTTCATCCTCCGACAAAATGGCCGACGTATCCTCGCTTCCTCCAGCAACAGCTCTCTCCAATCTCCCCAAGTCATGCCTGACACTCCGAATACCCATCAACGCCTTCGTACAAGCCTCGATATCCCTCTCTCTCTCGTCTTCCTCCTTTCTCTTCTTCTCCTGATCTCTCTCCTTACTCATCGATCTCCGAGCAACCTCAACTTCAACCTCAATCTCACCAGTCAACTCCACAGTAGAATCGTCCATGCCATAATGCTTCCGTAGATTCTTCATATCTTCATGAGCCGAGCTCATCTTGGCCGTGTTGATAACAGCAGATCTCCGATATGTCTGGCTACGGCTACGGCTACGAGCCTCAGAGCTACTGCTGGCAGATCCCGAAACGGCTCTGACAGCAACAATTGGACGCTCAACACTGGCCCGACGACTGGTACAACTCTGCATACTCATTGATGAAGCCCGGCGACCAACCTTGTTCCCGCCAGCCTCAGCAATAGAGTCAAGACGACCGAGAACACCACTGAAACTTCCAACACTATGCTTGCTTGACAAAACAGCAGGCTCCATCTTGGTAATAGCAGGTGGTCTAGGAATACCATCAACAAAGCTAGAACCCAGATTCGGTGAATCCATGCTACGACGAGAACTCAAACTAACAAAGCTCTCGCCAGAAACAGACCGCTGACCGGTGGCACCATCAGCAAGAAGTGAGAGCTCCGTACCACTGGGGTTGCGCGAAAGACGGCGACGGCGCACTGAGCTGTCCGTAGAGGCGGCACGGCGATGGACCAAGCTGGGGATGTTATCGGGAATGGGGCTGGGCGCCAAGCCGGGCGAGGAGTTAGTAGGCGAAGGATTACCGACAATACCGGAAACGATAGCAGGATTGATCTTGAGAGCAGCCAAAGGGGGTGTAGAACGGGCACGTGCCTGAACGTTAACATGTGGCCGAATAGGCAACAGGTCACCGTTGATACTTCCATTGACACTATCATTGATACTCCCATTAATGCTGGCCATATCGTCTTCATCGAATGGGTGTGGCGAAATTGCGCGGGCCTGCATGGCCTCAGTAGCGGCAACAACAGCGGCAGTCTTATCAGGACGAGGGTGTTGGCGACGGTGACGTAGGCGGCGTCTTCCACTATCCTCCGCAATATCTGAATCATCCGAAAGCTGGTCCTCGTCGGAAACTTGAACACCATTGTTAACACCGTTCAAACTGGAATTGCTGCGACGCTTAGGGTAGGCAAGCTTAGAAGAGGGAATAGCCGTGATAGGATTCGAGGACATGGAATGCATAGTAGAGGTCGACGACTTGCGCTCCACTGGGCGCTGACCGGCAGACAAGTTGGAAATGCTGCGCTGCGAGTGTACAGAGTTGATAGAAGCACTACGCTTAGGGTGGCGCTGATCACTAGAGCTGCGGGGGGCGTAATCGGCAGAAAGGCGACGGGTAGGCAAGTCGGTGGAGTGGCGGGCTGAAGAGGCACGGGTGTTTGGAACTTGGAAGGCGGGGATCTGATCGTGTGTCTCAACGGCACCAATGACAGGCGATCCGGGAGATCCGGGAATAGGCGCAAGAGCGGTGGTTGTAGGACCGATTGGCGGCGACATCAGCAGTTGTACCAAAGCGGGTGAAACAACAGGAACGGTCGGAGCGGCCGGAACGACGGGAGCAGAATGCACAACAGGAGCATTAATAGGTTCCACGTGCGCAGGGACAGGCTTAGGAGCAATAATAGGAGCGACAACAATGGCAGATGCAGAGGCAGTGACAGGTACGGGAGCGGCATCAGGCACAGACACCATCTCAGGTTCCACCTCCATCTCAACAGGCGTCTCAATAGCAACGGCCTCATCGACCTTCTCTGTTCTCTTCTCCACCTTTTCAACCAGATCAACAATAGTAACAGGGTGCGAAGAAAGCGCCTCATGAGGACCAGCCGGCTCGGGGCTTGAAACGCGAGATGCGCCGTCGGAAGACACAGGCGTAACAGAAGTGGTTGAACCAGCAGGAGCGGCAGTCTCTTCTTGTGTGACGGGAGGTGTGAGGCACTGGACCACAGGTTTGGCTTCGGTCACAGATGTCCGCTTGACAGGTACGGGGATACCCGATGGGACAGTACTTTGTCTCGTCTTAGTCTCATGCTCCTCCTCCAAAGCTTTCGCTAATCCCGCAGGCGCTCCACGAATAGTACCTGAACCTGGCTTAACGGCATATGAAGCCTTCGTTTTCTCCTTCATAGAAGGCTGAGGCTGCAGCTCCGGTACTGGTTCATGATCTTGCTCAATAGATGGAATCGGAATATCAGCAGCGGCGGTCACACTCTCAATACTAACTGGAACTGGAACTGGCGCAGGTTGACGAATCTCACTTCTATGCCCACGACGGATCTCTGGAACAGCAAGATAGCTAGAATCATGGGCCATCATAGATGGATCATCCTCTGGCTCATCTTCCTCAAGAATCGAACTCTCACGGATATCATCACGGTAAGAATCCTCCAAAATCGAATCTTCATGATACGGCGAGCGCGCAGGGGCTTCGGGAGTGACAGCTTGGTAACCTCCACGGTATACGCCAGGCGGAGTATCTTTTGGTGGTGGAGTGGGTGGCGCATCGTTCCAGAAGCGTCTGTCGCCCCGTGGTGAGGCAATAGGGCTAGCAACACGACCAGCCATAGAGTCATCCACAGGGCCGTCTGAGCGGTATGTGCGGCGGCGATAGTTGTAGTTACTCAGCGACCGTGTCCGCGGTTGAGATGGCGCACTCGTAATATCTTCAGCCCGAATCTGCGGTCCCAAGTTCCGACGCACCTGCGCCTCACGAGCCTGTACATCGGCAAGCTTAGTCTGTGCATGGCGCTCATGATCTGAGGTCTCCGATGGCTCAGAAAGCTCCGCCAAGGTCAAATGGGCAAAGCCGCCAGGAGGGGCGCTCTTCCGGTGATCGCGACGTTCCTGCTCTGGTACGCGACGATCAGGTGAGCGAACGTTGGAAGGGTCACGGAAACGCAAAGAAGCAGCCTCAAAGTCACGGGAACGACTGCGCGAAACTGAGCGGGTACGAACACGTTCGGGTTCGGCTGACTGGTGGGTTGAGCGACGGCCAATAACTGAGTCGTCAGCCGCACGAGCCTCTCCGGGGCGAATAATAGTCGTCGTAGTAGTGAGAACATGGTGATGAAGATATTCATTGCCGTCACCATTCTGCTTTTCAATGGCCTTTTCAAGGGCACGAATCTCATCAAGGCGGTTCTTGGAAAAGCGTAAGGTGCGCTCGCGTTCTGATGGGGTCATAGACGGCGCTAATGACGGGGCCATAGATGGAGCCCGGCCCTCATAAGTACTCTGCGGTCTCTTAGGAACGGTGACGTTATTCGGTGATATACGAACCCGTGGTGAATCTGAAGTTTGCAAATCGATGCCAGAAAACTCGTCGTCGACATGCCAGCTAAAGCGACTGGATGGTGACCGGCCAGAGTAACTCTGACTATGCGCCAAGCGGCTAGGAGGTGTCGCCTGAACATTCCGATATCTTGGGTCGTGGCTGGGTGAAAGTGGTCGTAGGGGTGACAAAGGTGACTCGAGACCATGTTCATAGTTCTTCGGTGGTGGCATAGGCGCTGGCGATGGAGGAACTTTTTGCGAAGATGATGGCTCAGTAGATCCGTTGTTATCCTTACTCCCTCGGCCCACCAGCCTCTTTAGCAGATTCCGCTTAGAAGTCTGCGGTTGTACTGATGGTGGCGTGCTGGCCTGGACTTCCTTCTCTTTCTCCTTCTCCTTCTTGCTGGCATTGCTAGACTCCCTCGACAGACCCGGCACCAACTTACGGAGCCGGCTAGTCTTGGAGGTTCCTGGTGATCTGCCGTCGTCCGAGAAAAGTGATGTAATGGAGTTCTTAGATCCCATGCGTCGCAACCCCCGCGTAATAGATGGAGACTTGATTAACGTCTTGCTCTTCTTAGGCCGGATCGTGCCAATCTGGTCGACTGAGGCTGTTTGATGGAGAGCATTTTCGCCGGTGGGAGAGTCCCACGTATTCGGGGGAGGCGCAGACATAGGTGTGAAAGGAACCTGAACAGGCGAAAGAGGACGCGACGGGGCCCGGTCGAAATAAGCCGAAGATTCTTGTTCGTGATAGCCGGATTCGCGCCTAGAGTTCCCACGAGACAAAGAGTGGCGATTGGAAGAAGTCTGTGGTCTTCGTGGTGGTGGCTGGCTGCGTGGAGGCTGCTGTTGTTGTTGCTGCTGCTGCTGCTGCTGTGGCTCAAGGTCGTCGTAGCTTTCGTCACCGTCGGTAGCAACAGCACCCTCGTCCTCCTCCAGGGCAATCCGGTAGGCTTCTGTTAAGGAAATCACTTGTTTATGGCGCGTCACACTAGCCAGTGACGAACGGCGACGGGGAATCGGGATGCCTTCGGGAGTGCGAGTAGGAAGGTCTCTCTCACGGCGCTTGGCGCTAGACCAAGTGCGTTGAAGGGGAGACACAGGATTTGAAGCGCGGCTGCGGAGGTTGTCGGTAGAAGCGGGTCTTTGGCGCGATGGGTAGTTCTGATGAGCGTCGACGTAAGATTGGGATTGTGGACGGGTCGGATGTGGTGAGGTCCGGGCGGAAGCGGGAACTGGAATGGCGCCGGAGAGACTAGCGTAACTGCGGTCTTGATCATGGAAGGATGTCTCGTGGAAGGAATTATCGTGATGTGCTGAAGTATCGTAGAGTGATGGTGTACGGTAAACGGTCGGCTTGGAACGTCCGGTATCAACGACGAGTTTGCTACTGCTAGCTGCAGTGGTGGGACGACTAAGGTCAGGCCTTATAGAAAAGAAGTCTTGTTCCCTTGACATGGTGGGCGAAGCAGAAGCAAAAATAACCAAGTAAAAATAAAGGATCACTCCAAAAAGCGAGGGATAGGAGCTCCTGGATAGCTAGTCGAGCTGCTATGGAGACTCCTGCAGCGGGTGTTTGACGGGTAGTAACGCTGACTGCAAGGAGCCCTGAAAATGCAATGGCAATCGAAGCCTGCAGGTGGCTGTGAAGAGTCGGTATAGAATATTAAACGGACTTGGGTTATATAAGCGGTCGGGTGGATATAAAGGGAGCGAGACGAGGCGAAGTTGGTTGGGCTCTTATGGGTCGGGTCGTTGATTTGGGTCTTGGGTTTTTTGGGCCGCCTTGAGGGTATCTAGAGTGGGTAAGGCTAGGCGCTTATTAAAACACGAATAAAGAAGGAATAATTAAAAGAAGAAAAAGTCAAGATACATACAACCAATCGCTTCAACAAACGAACAGAAAAAAAAGGTATCCCAACCACTAAAAAAAAAAAAAACGCCCTTGGAAATAAGAATAATAAAAAGAAAAAGAAAACAAATTCAACAACTCAAACCCTAGATGAGCAACCCCGTTAACCGCCTCGTCGTTTATTGACTTTCACCCAATCCAACCAATCAGAAGCCCTCAAAATTCCCAGCCCAAGAAACTCAAAAAAGCCCAACCCCCTTTGTCCAACGCGACGTGACCAGCATTGGAAATTTCCTTTTATAGAAGCTGCGTTGTCTACCCAGGAGCACCCAGGGCTCAACATGATGCATAACTAGGTTTTATGCACACACTCTACTAGATGCGTTGTACTCACATCCCCTGACTAGCTGGGACGATCAGACATGTGTGTACAATGGCCTTAGTACCTAATCTCGCCTTGTTTTCCGGCCTGATCTATAACAATGGATAACGATGGTAGGGTTACGACCCTGGTTGGGCTTATCGGTATAAGTCAATTTCGTGATGGTATAGTGGAAACCCGAGGCACTTTACCCCTTACACCCAACCCGGTCGAATCCCCGCAATGGCAACTACGACACACATCCGCCCGCTTGGTGGCTTGTAAGACATCCGAGATGCCGTGGAGAGTTGTGAGACTAACACACGCAGGGAAATCTACTCCTCTGTGCGCAATGCACTTGGATTATCAGGCCGTGTCCTTACAATTTCGACCTACGCATGTTCCCCGCCTGCGCTGATCCCCCATCTGTACACATTGATACCCAAACATCCACATCTTCGTCTTGTGATTTCCGGGGAAGAAACGACTTCGCCAACTTACAATGCTGTTGACCAACTTCATCTTATGAAGCATATCAACTTACACTTACTCCCTGGTGTAACATTTTCTGATGTAGCCGGCCGTGACGGGTTCGTGGAAACCGTCATTGATAAGCCATGGCCGGACGTCGGCGAGATTCCACCGTGGCACATCGACATTTTCGCCCCGGATCCATCTTCCTCAATTAGTATCCTTGTCTTTCAAATCCACCACTCCCTTAGTGACGGGATGGGTCATCGTCATTTCCACGATAGCCTGCAAACACTCATCTCTTCTCCTGGGCCTAATACCCCTCCCTCTAGCAGTCTGACACTATCCTTCCAAGACCCGCCTGAAATTTACGCTGCCCAAGAACACCTTCTCCAGTTATCCCTTTCCCCGACTTATCTTTTCAAGGCCCTTGTTCTCCCTTTTCTCTATTCACTTCTTCCAGCAGTCGTGTACACCCCGACATGGACTGGTCCCCCGATGACCTTGACCCGGACCCACCCAACTACTTACCATCCACTCTGGCTTCCCGTTGCTCGTGCTGCCCCATTGATTACTGAATGCCGAACCGAGAAAACAACACTCACTGGCCTTCTCCATGTCTTGACACTTCACTCAATCTCACTTTCCCGTCCAAACGAACCATTCAGCGGAACAACTCCAGTTTCTCTCCGTCCCTACACAAACCTTGATCCAGGACCCCAAATCCACGATCTCGTCAGTACAGTCCCTCAATCCTTCCGATCCGCTCCTCTCGTACCGCAAACTACCATCCCATCATCAACATGGACCCTCGCCCGTACGGCTAAAGCCGCAATCACAAACGCATGTAACGTTCTCCCCACCGATACACCGGCCGGTCTCCTCAAGTTAGCTGGGCCCATCGATAAATGGATTCAAAGCAAAGAAGGGAAACCTCGCGGTGACACATGGGAAGTCTCTAACCTTGGTGCTCTTACCGTTGATGTTGATACTCGCATGTTATTTACTCAGCCCGCCATGCCCATTGGCGCACCGATTGCTCTGTCAGTTGTCGGAGTGATGAATGGCGGTGTGTCAATCACTGTCACATGGGAATCCGAAGAGGAATTAGATCGTGTCGGAAACCGGTTAGTCGGTGATCTAATCACGTGGCTTGGTGCCGAGGAAATGGTGTCACACCATAAGTTCAAGTAGTACAAAATCAAAATACTGTCATTATAGTACAACACAAGCAAAACAAATCTATATAATAGAAAAAAAAATGAAAGTCTAAAATCACCATCCATCACCCGGCTTACGCATACTGTTTCCTCCTCTAAAGTAATCATACTGTTGTGGCTCCTCCGCTTCATGCTGTGCCAACCCGCTGTAACCTTGAGGACCACCGCCTAGCGCCCCCATACTAGGACCAGATGCAGGAACAGCGTCTCTGGATTGATCTCGCGGGTCGTATCCTTGAGCCGCCCAAACAGGCGCTACGGATGGCATATCAGCCGCCGCGTTAACCAAGCCTGACGACGAGTCATTGGCTTGTGAGTACAATGGCGAACGGGTACGCACCGGGCCGATATCAGGCTGACCAAGGTATCCGTTGTTACCGCCGTTACTGTACATTGACGCTGGTGTGTGGCTGCGGTAAGGCGCATAAGGAGACGCCACAGGGGCAACAACTCCAGGGGCTTGTCCGGTACCCATTTGGGGCATAGCTGGCAGAGTAGGTTGTGCGGGGCCAGTCATACCACCGTAGATTTGTGTTGGAGTTCCGGGACGCGAGTTGTTGTCACTCCATGCCGACTGGTTCGATGGAGTGTCTGGGCGCACGAGATCAGATGGGTTACCGAAGAGCTGGCCGTGACTGTAGTCACTAAACTCAGTACGGTTCTTGTAGAATTCAAAGTCCAATTGATTCTCAGGGACCAACTCGAAACCAGGAACACCGCTAGTCTTACCAGGGTGACCAGGCTTAAGAGAGTCCATGGCAAACGTATCAGAGTAGCCAGAGACGGAGGCAAATTCATTTTCGCCACCGGCTTCGCGACCACCACTCAAACGCCCAGAGTAAATGATATGAAGCATGTCTTGCGCCTTGGCGTGTACCATGGGAGTGACAAGAGGCTTGTACAGCGAAGGGTGACCGAAGCGTGAAGCAAGTTTCTCAGAGCGCATGCGTGAGTTTTTGGTGGCGTCATCAAGAGGGCGCTTGTTAAGGTTAATGCGCGAGAAGAAGTAGATCTGGGAGTCAAAGACCCTGGAGCAGTAAATCTTGAAAGCAATTAGAAAGAACGGAAGAGGAACCAACGCATAAGCAAGGACGTTGCGACTTCCATCACCACGCGCCCAGATAATGAGAAGGAAGATGATCTGGCTCATAAAGGTAGCAAACAACATGCGGTTGTATAGGACTCTCCAGAATAGACCACCAGACTCAGTCTTTGTGATAAACACATATAGAATCAAGTACTTCTTTAACCAAACATCAATGAAGAAGTAGATGGCCGCGGCGGGAATAACGAGAGGCTGAATACCACAGTAGAACAACGTAACGGTAGAGTAGAACAGGAAGTAGTTGTAGTAGGCAGCATACTCAAATGCTGGCGGGGCCGTAAGTTCAATAAGCTCACGGGGAGTAGGGCTGCTGAACTTGCGCATCAAGAAACCATACACCAACGGCCAGAGTTGAGCCAGATCAATAGCAGCACCAAGCTGACGCTGAAGTAGCCAGTTCACCCAGAAAGGAGAGTTACCGCAGAGAGACTCGAGAAGGGCAGAAAACGGGTTATTCTTGATGATGGCAGTCCAGGCATCCATACCCTTGCTGGTATCATCAACGATACTGGCAACCACAGCCCAGATAGTACTGAACAGGGAAAACACAATCAGGTTGTTAAATACGAAGAAGGCATACAACTTGGCAGTAACGTGACGTTCACGACCCGTCTTCGTCCGGTCACCTGCCATGATAGAGAAGCGACGGAAGATGATAGGCAAAACCAGATATACGAGCGAAGTGATGGCCGGGTTAGCGATACCTTGGAACATACCCCAGAAGGTAGAGTGGGTTTCCAGTTCAGTCTTAAACGCAGGCCACACACGCCCCAAGTTGCTAAGATTGACAAGGAAAATAGCAATCATGGCGTTGGGCACAACCCAGAGAACAGTAAGCAGAATAATCCATAGGTTGACAATGATTCCCTTCCATGAGCGAATAGACGGCGACAAAGGCATATTAGACCAAATAATATCCTCGGGCTTGGGAGCCAGAACAATCGTAGTGCCCAGAGGCTTCTTGTTGCGAGTTGTGTAGGCAATCGAATGGGCTTCAGTGATATCGCTGTATGAGGCAAAACCGTATGGCATGGTACTCCGTCTGTCGACTGAGAGACGGACTTCACGAATCTGAACCTCAAGGTTCTTGATACGCTGCGTCAAGTACTCAATAGCATCAACCTTTTGCCCGCGTGGGTATGTCCCATATGAAGGGTCCTTCTTAGAGACCTTGCACATGGGACGCGCTGGGGGAAGTTGAGCCGGGTTCTTCAAGTACACTGCCAGCACCTTTTCCAATTTGCGTACAACCAGTTCGTGCTCGGAAATCAAATTTGGCAGATCACGCACGTTTCTGCCCACAGCAGTACGGGCGAATGAAGAACTGGGAGCCACTTCATCAATAATGCGGGCGATCCCCTCATCATTGCAACGCTCCTTTGGCAAGTCTGTTAACATCAGAGTCCGGGCATGCAGACTGTTTTGGTACTCGTCGCTGTCAAACCACTTTCTCCGGAGAACTACAACCTTGCGGTAGTTCCACCATAAGTAGCCGATCATGACAAATGTAACCACATACGCAGCTCCAACATCAGCCCAATGAGAAATACCCCAAACGGTCGAGGGACCAATGTTCGACAACCAACTGCGCCCAGAGTTGTTTGTTCCATGGGTCAAGTTCATAGGAATGATAATAGCGCAAACAAGAACGGCAAGAGTGACAAAAATGTTGCGCAACATGTTTGTAAATCGGATGAAGATGGCAGCATCCATACCAACATGTGCTACAGTCTCGTCTTCCGTAATTTTCCACAATGGGACAATCCACGCCCATGGATCCTTTCCTACTGGTGGCGGCGCATGTTTTTCGTCGGCATGTTTGAGTTTTGGTGCGTAGACAGATTGGTTATATGGTCGGAGTAGCGAGAAGCAAATAGCGGCAAAAGCTGTGCAACCAAAGGAAACGGCAATAGCTGTCCATAAAGAGGTGGACGAAATCTGGTATTATGTTAGCAAACTACATCGGGCAATAACCAAAGAAAACAGATAAACGCACATCGCCCGAAAATGGATCCTTAAGTAACTCTAAAAGCTCTTGACCTGCGTCGGTGCTTTCACGGTCTACTAACTGCTTTACTACAGCGACAGCAGACCGCATGTTAAGACGAAAGGAATCCGACATTATGAATACAAGTAAATATAAAAAATAGGTGGCGGCTATGCGCCAAAAGCAGTGATGGTAAAACGACTGAGGATGGCCAGCCTCAGACTATTTGTCCTACTGATAATAATTTTCTGGCGATCCAGAGGACGGTCAGTCCTAGTTTTATGGTGATTTCTGTCGACAGTAAAGAATGACGTCAAGAAGAATGGAGGCTGAGCAGGTGGTGACGTCTGAACAAGACTTTGTCTACAAGGGTAAGGACCCTGGTGATGGCTGTAGCCGGAGATTGTTAACTTTGGCGATAGATTTCCGGCCAAAGTCTATGAGAGCGAGAAAAAGAGACGACAAAAATGTAATATTTGTCGATGTATATTGAGATACTTCAGTTGGCGAACACAAGAAAAGGTGGAGTCGAGGGTATGGGGCCCTTGGCAGCAAAATCACAGGCCAAAGGGGTCTAGATTCGGCAGATCACCACGATGGAATATATGCAGGTTCCGACGATGATGACTACCAGTGTAGGATCGTATGTAGGTCGTATAGATCGTGAAATGGCAGAGATTGATTGCCTAGCAATAAGAAAAATCGAGAAAAGATGCAGACAACGAACGACAGCGAATGATAATAGAGATGATGAAATGAGTCAACGAGAGTGAGAGGCTGGTACTGAGAAATCGACAAGTAGCTCAACTATGAGCAGCAAAAGTTGCAAGACGAGAGAAAAGTAAAAGAAAGGAAGAAGAATAATAAAAAAGAAGAAGAAAAAGCAAGTGGAAACAAAACACAACGGAATGAGGAGACACTGCAGGAACTTGGACAATGCGTCACAAAGAAAATAGTAACATTCAAAGAATGTGAAAAAAAGATAAAGCAACGAGCGAAGGTGTGGGATTCGTGATTTTTGGTCCCCGTGAGCAACTAGAGAGAAAGAAAAAGAAGACAAAGACAAGGCAAGCTTCGATATAGCGGACCGGGTTTGGGGTTTCCCTGGCAAGATTCAAGGGCTACTATAGATTTAGGGGCCTGGATAACACAGGTTCTAAAAGAAGAACATACGCAAGGAAAGGAGAATACAACGCAGACGCGAAGAGCCAAATGACAACCGAAAGTAACCTGTCAAGGGAAGAATGAGAAGGAGTTGATGACGGAGTCACGGGTTCCGTATTGATATGATGAATGAATGATCACGTACCATGAGTTGCATTGGCAAGTTCCCGTGATGTGCTTAATCTGATGGCGGCACGATTCAACAACCCGGTTACAATAACCCTGTATAACCATGTTTGAGCTTTACCTCACCACTGAAAGACCGCCCAAAAGTCATGATATTCTTGCTACCACCACTTGAAGAAAGACTGTCTGTCCGTCCATTGACTGTCCGTCCATTCAGACCAAATCGGCCCCTTGCACTATATTCTAGCCTCGTTATTCCTTTGCAGGTACAGTAGAGAGAAAAAAAAAGTACAAGGATCGTTAGTTACCAAATCGGGGCACATCTCCTAAATCCGTTGTTGGCCTCCATATCTTCCGTGGTCTGTCTCTACATTCCCTCGTCTGAATGGTTATTGGCTATAAATATGCGCCGCCACTAAAGGACTTGCCTTCGTAGTGGGGAATTTGTTGTCCATCTGTGGCGAATTCTCTTGGTGAGGAACTAGTTAGACGCTGCTTTGGCGGTACCTGAAAATGGCAGGTTGGCTTACTCTTACAGGACGTATTAGGACAAGACACACGAGTTTGCGTAACCTAGGTTCTAATCCTTAGCCAATTGGCTCGTTGCTAGTGGTTTTTTGTCACTTTTTAAGTCTCGTATAAATGTCTATATTCGGGGCCTTTTTTCTGATCCTAGTTCGGTGCTCGTGCATTGACACTTTGGCTTCTAGTCTACATCAAGCTTCGCCTCCATTCTTGTTCATGCAAACTCCACCATCCAACCTTTTCTTTTCGGTATCAATCTGGAGTCCGACGGTTTTTGAGTCCGCCTCAAATATCATACACATGTCGATTTCCCCGATCCATCTCATGTAATATAGTCAATGTCTAACTTCAAGCCCATTCAATATTTGTTCAATATGAGACCCTGCGTCGTCTCTTGGGCCCCCCTCTTTTTGTGTATGGACGTCGTCCGTTGTTCTATCTTTAGTAACGAAAGAACCAAGCACCCTGTCTGGTCTGGTGTATTCACACGGAAAAATCGCCTTGGTGAACGGGAAGTCATCTGGGGAAACAATGACCAAGATGATATCTCACCAGTTCGACGGATGATCCGCTAGTGTTGTGTTGTGTCTTGGCCAGTTATTCCTTCTCAAAAATATTCCACATGATCACGTCGAAACACCGGCTTGTGTCATAAATATCTAGTCCCTCTCTAAGTAGACTCTAAGTAGACTTTAAAACCCCCTGACAAGTCACTTAACTCTCTCTTTGTGAACCTAGTAAAAAGGAAACGTCTTCACTGCCAAGCAAACCAATGTCCCACTTCTAATCGTGACACTGCCATCATAGCCCTCCTCGACTACTCCGTTCACATAAAAGAAAAGCCCGAGAGACTCTGTGCAGACTCACAGCAATAACAATAATACGAGATTCCATACTGCATGACCCGCCCATTGCGACGTCAAAGTGTCAAGTTCTTTTTGGCCCTATCGCCTAGGCTGTCCCGTTTGTTTACATACAGTCGAATGGCGGGGGCGAGATTTTGCGTGGCCACCTTGAGTTGTTTTCTCTGTGTCAACATGTCCTTGCATGTGTAAACAGAAATGGTCGTCAGCTTAACATCTTATCTACAAAAATTAGACATGGATAAACTTGCCTCAACGAGCCACCGGAAATCCATGAAGATCAACATAGAAACCCTCTCAATTGACACTATATCGCCCTCCCAGCTTCGCCTCCACAAATGTACACGTCAAGTGCCATAACCAGTCCCACATCTTGCCAGCCGCCGGCCAAGCAAACATCACAGATCGCAAGAAGCAAACTTTCAACTTGACCACATCTACAGTTTTTTCGGTTGTTTGGGATTCGTCATCTAACCATATTCATACATACATATGTATCTTAAAACAAGTATATGTACGGATGTACAAGATATGTGCAAAAGTCATCCCTTCATCCTGTCTATCAGCCTAGTTCGTGGCGTGAGTCTAGAGCGGCCGAAGTCCCACAAAACAACGGCAAATCGCTATACCGGGGTCAAACCCTTTTTACACACCTTTCCGAATCCCGTCGATCATCGTGATCTTTCGCCCGGGAAACGCATTCGTTCAACGTGATCTCATCCCGACCCTTACTTAGATGGTGTTATTTGACCCTAACCCTTTGATAACACCGTACTCCACTGTTTGGTTTGGACTACAGGCTAGTTTCCAAGTCGCGAGCGCTAGGGATCCTATTGGTGCGCTGGGATAGCCCTTATGTGGTAGTTACTGTATCCTGACAGCTTGTCGCGTTCCAAGTACTACCAAAAAGATCGTGAAGCCACTTAACCTTGTTACAGTCGAATTTATTGAATACGTGTGACTTAGACATTAATTTGTTATTCATACCCATTGTATTTACTGAATTACGCTGTGCGATACCACGATCTCTCTTTATTTTCTTTAATTCATCTACATAACACGAAACCCCTCGCTTTCGACCTTAATCTCGACTCTGTCGCATATCTTCACAATGTCTACTAACAAGTACTCCGTCATCTTGCCCACCTACAATGAGCGCAAGAACCTCCCTATCATCACCTGGTTGTTGAACCGCACCTTCACCGAGAAGTAGGTTTCCAATTACTACGGAGTCCGTCCCCGGACCCGGTCTATATCCTCCGCGGAACCCCGCTAACGCTTTGCCCCTCCATAGCAAACTCGACTGGGAGCTCATCATCGTCGACGACGGTTCTCCCGATGGCACTCAGGAAGTTGCCGCCCAACTCGTTAAAGCTTACGCTCCCCATGTCCTCCTCAAGCCTCGCGCCGGTAAGCTCGGTCTCGGAACCGCTTACGTCCACGGTATGCAGTTTGTGACGGGTAACTTTGTCGTTATCATGGACGCCGACTTCTCGCATCACCCCAAGTTCATCCCCCAGATGGTCGCCCTGCAGGCCAAGGCTGATTACGATATTGTCACCGGTACCCGGTATGCCGGTGATGGTGGTGTCTACGGGTGGGATCTTAAGCGCAAGTTTGTTTCGCGTGGCGCGAACCTGTTCGCTGATACCGTTCTCGCTCCCGGCGTGTCAGATTTGACAGGATCTTTCCGTCTGTACAAGAAGGCTGTCTTGCAAAAGGTCATTGAGAGCACTGAGTCGAAGGGTTACACTTTCCAAATGGAGATGATGGTGCGCGCAAAGGGTATGGGCTTCTCTGTCGCCGAGGTGCCTATTTCCTTCGTCGACAGAGTGTATGGCGAGTCGAAGTTGGGTGGTGACGAGATTGTCGAGTATGCCAAGGGTGTTTTCTCGCTGTTTGTCAAGGTTTAAACTTGATTTTAGTTGATATGTTTTTCTTTTGTGTAATAGCCCCTTTTATTTGATTTTGTTTGTTTTAGAACTTGGCCTGAAATGCATGCTATCAGCAAAACACAAAAGAGTGACATCTATGTATAATGTTGATGTGTGACGTCAATCGTTGTTACTGCCATGTACTGCTTAGTCATCATTTAGGGTTCTTGACGTGGGTGGTGTCTTGGGTACAACAGGAAAGTATGAGCAAACAACAAACTTTATCCATCATCATTAATCATATTGAACTTGACCACAAAGGAAACCTGTTCTACACACTCACCTCGGCTTCCATGGTCTTCAACAACACAAACCCACGCGGCCCTGGCCGCACTAACTCAGGCCGCCGCATGAACAACAACCCCTCCTTGCGTACTAGCGGCCTATCCAATAGTACTTGGCGTGACCCTGTTATGGACCGTCCAGACAGTTCTTCGGCCTCTATTGCGCCGAGCTCCTCAGCAACATCTCTCCCGCCATTAGCGACATCTCACCGTGACCGTGACCGCGACGGACGACGAGAACCCTGGACTCAAGGCGGCGGTGGAACCGGAGGTGGCGGTAGGGGTGCTGGTGGGGCG
This sequence comes from Huntiella bhutanensis, assembly GCA_002018275.1. Lineage (NCBI taxonomy): Eukaryota > Fungi > Ascomycota > Sordariomycetes > Microascales > Ceratocystidaceae > Huntiella > Huntiella bhutanensis. The sequence goes on from MJMS01000021.1 coordinate 278,977, forward strand.
CGCAAGTTCCCGCGGGACCGAGAGGGTTCTCCAGCTGCTTCGGGGTCTCCACGGAGAGCAGCGAGAGATGCGAATGGGATGAGAACGGAGAGAGTTATGTCGAATAGTTGGGGGCGCTTGAAGCCAGTGGTGATGGATCCGCTTGAGGAGTTGGGACTTCCCTCTAAAGGGGATACTAGGTGAGTGACACATGAGACACAATATTCACTCTGGCTGAGTACTAATACGGACTGACGTGAACAGATTATTGGACTTCCGGACACAAGAAAGGTATTATACTAAAATTGTTGAACGGTATCTATCATTTTGTTCAGCAGCGGGTCAGCGCGATGAGTTGCTACGCAGATTTGCATCACTGGAGCTAAACGAAGCAACACCAACACCATCAGCTGGTACCCCGAGTGGTTCAAGCGTTACCTCATATTTCCCCCCACTTGTTCCTTCCCCATCAGACCACATCGCCACCGACGCTGGTACACCATTAGTCACGCCTACCAGCAACAGAGACCTTGGCCTGATCGTCTCGGCATTACGGAAACTACGCGAGGGTCTAGTGGCTTCGAAGAGAACCGACACATTCGCTGTACAGTGCTACCTCTTTTGTATCCGACTGTGTATCCTTGTACAGCATCCAGAAGGATACCACCCGGCCATTCAACATCTCCTCCGACGTATCCATCCCATAGTCAGTCTCACAAGTTTGGAACTTTCCGAGGTAGTTGCGTATCTTGTTCTCGATGCCGCTTGTCGTCGTAGTCAACTATCTGAAGCTATTAGTATCAGACAAGCCTATGGTCTCAGGGACAGCAAAATCGACGAAGTAATAAGGGCACTGTCGAGTGATAATTACGTCATGTTCCGTCGGGTCAAGGAAAGAGTAGACGGTCACAGAGCGCGTATCATGGAATTTGCTGAACGCGAAGTTAGAGAGAGATTACTAAAGTGTTTTGGGCGGGCGTACTTTGGTGTGGATAAGTCATTTTTGGAGAAATCAACGGGTGTTTCATGGGATACTTTGGGTAAGGAATATGGCGTTGGTTGGGCGTTAGAAGATGAGCGGGTTATAATTAGAAGGGTAAAACAGAAATAGAGGGGGGAGAGGCTGTCTACACATACTTATACCAACCATAGTTGTGTCTTAGATTCGTCATGTGATGCATTTCTAGTTCCATGGGACTTGTACGCGGAGGCAAAATGTAGCAAAAATACCTTTTAGCGCGAGATGGATTTGTGAGTGTTAGCATGTTCATGCTTTAACTTCTACATTGAAATGGAACTTGTAAAGAAACAAATGAACTTATTATCCATCTATTTTCTGGGCCGTAGTTATGTCCCTCTCTCTTTCTCTTACATGAATTCAGATAACCATAGCTTAGGATCATACTAACATGCGTGGAGTTATCAAAATCGATATTCTAGTGTTACCGTGAAGTCCATATGTCCATGTTAAGGTTTATCCGTAGGATTTTTTTGATCCATCACTGACGCGGAGGATTCCGTCTATGAGGTGACTTCTTGTATTGTAGTGTATGTGTCTAACCTATAGATACTCAATCTCCTCCAAACCGGTATATCAGTACAGTATATCAAAACCCAAGTCCTACCATTGTAACCTGGCATCAAGTTAGACGACTTCCCAAGGACCGGACGATCAATCCCAGTCATAAGTTCCGGGGGTTGTAGTTCCCAGGTGCGCCTTGGACTTCTACGTCACAAGTTTTGCCCGAAAAGGAAGTGAGTCCGTTAATTTCTTCTCGGGAGGTCTTCACAGGATGTTTTGGTGCAACTATAGTTATCACTTGCACGCATCCTGTTTACAACTAACATATATTGTCTATTGATGCGTAGTGAGATACATGTCTCGGGTAAAGCATGGCAAAATTACCCAAATAGGACAAGCACGTACTAGGGTTATCCCACGAAAGATTTTTAGGTGGCGTGAGATAAGGCTGTAGACGACCTTTGAAACTTCTTGAATATTCTAGTTCTGACGAGTTTTCGCGGTTTTTCTATTCCCGACGACACTTCACATTCAATAAATTCGTTTTCACAAATATGGGTGGTGCTAACAGACAAGGTAAGCTATTGTCAGTGGGTACTTGGTGATATTGGTGGCTACAATGATGATCATTGTTCTGGCGAAAGCGGGGTCATTTCATGGATATATTGTTAACCACATCATAAACAGGCGGCAAGGCCAAGCCTCTCAAGGCCCCCAAGAAGGGTCCCAAGGACCTCGATGAGGATGATCTGGCTTTCCTCGAGAAGAAGCGTGCCGGTAAGTTTTCGTCATTTAAAGAGCCTCGGTCGTCAGAATGATGAGGTATCACGATGTAATGAATGGGAACTGACTTTCCCATAGAGGAGAAGGCTAAGAAGGACCTCGCTGCCAAGGCTGGTGGTAGAGGACCCTTGAACACCGGACAGCAGGGTATCAAGAAGAGTGGAAAGAAATAGAAGGTTCATTATCAATTCAATACAATGGTGTTTCTTTCTGGCTATTTCGCATTGTTCTTTACCTTAGTGGTGGGATCTAAGAGGCGGATCTGGCGTCAGTTGTTTTAGGCTCCCGTGGATGTATAAGATATTTCCGTCATAGATAGATTCCAAAAGGTGGATCTGGAATCTACGAGGGGTGTTGGTTGTTCCATTTACCCGTGGGTGTACATACGAAATATTACCACGTTTGGCATTCACAAAATAGGAACTGGCATGTTCCAAAACTAGTAGTAGCGTACCTTGGTTCGCGAGACACGGCGGACAAGTGTATAGACGTAACCGGAACTATTCCGATACGGTGACCCAATATGGAATCTCTCACGTTCCAGGACTCGACCCGTTGAGTTAATTTTAGCCTTAACAGTCAAAATCTCCAAAATGTTTCAGTCAGTTTCCACGGAAACTCTTCGCCACTCCTCTTCTCCATAGATTGGAAGATTATCTCGCCATTGTTATTGCACTGTTGAAATTCCAGCTGCATATCACCTTGCTAACTCAAGACACTCACATGTTCGAAGACGTAACTTATAAGGCGTACTTGGCATGAACAACGCAAAATAACATTTTTAAATACACATATACATATGTACATAGATATGTATGTTCCCATTTTGGACGATCAGATAAGACATTTAGGAATTTAGCACGTGACTGCTCCCGCCCGACGCTTAGTATGTCTCCAACCCCACTAGTACGCTACGTAACTACCCCTAAAAATGCTGGTATCACCAAATCGGTCGTCTCCATCAGTGCGGGGAAATGGCGACTATAAGTATGTGTCTTCGCCCCAATACTTTTTTCGAAAATCGTATCTTCTAGAAATACAACCGTTGAATTACTCGCTTTTACTACCAGTTACCACCTTCAAATCTCCGTTCATTCCACGCATGTCGTCGGTCGCCATTCGAAACCGACAGGGAACAGGGATGTAACATATCGTGTAACTATCACGACCTCACCTCAACTACTTTCGAATTACATGAAAAAATCCCTAACAAACCGGCGACGGCAAGAGAGGGAAAATCGCCATGTCCAAGTTCGAAAAGACAATTTACATCAGGGAAAACTCATATATTCACATGATTCAAGGAAACTGACCAGAAATCGTGGTAAAGCATCCAAAAGTGGAAAATGTACGTCTTCAACAGAAACGAATTGGTGACTAAACTAACTCCACATAAGTAAAGATCGGGGTGCCATATTCATCTCATTCGGATTCAAGCCCTCCATTACGAAATAACCCAATAACTATGGCATCAACAAGACAAGACGAGCACACACAGCAAGAAATCATAGTCACAAGGTTCAGAAAAGTCGGCAATAATGAGTCGCAAAGCATCCCGAAATGGGAAATATGTTCATTTCAGACCAAAGAATTGGTAAGTAAACTAACTCGACAAAAAAAAAACGTCCAAAAAAGGTATGTGGTGTTCAATCTCTATGAGATTCAACACTGCACTGTAAAACAACATGAACAAATAACGCCAATTTTCGCTAAACCGTCTAATGAATAATGCAGATGAAAATGAAAGAAAAACAAAACGAGAGAAAACGCCTCAACAAAACGAAGAGTCGCATATTTTGAGGCCGTAAATCATAAAACGTATATCACGGATTAAACCCGAATGCGATGTTGGGATTCGAGACTCCGTGTGGGGTATATTGAAGATGGAACCCAGCAGAAAACGAATCATAAGCTGGTGTAGATGGAATGAATGAAGGGGTAGTAAATGGAACAAACTGGTACATTGGATAACCAGAGCCCATGAGTGGAGACATGTGCTCATCGGGGCTAATAGCAAAAGGACTGGACATAGGACCCGGCTTATCGACTTGATACTCGGAATAAGCTATTTGCTCTTGCCAGTACTCCGCATCACCTCCCATGAACAAATCCGAGCGCGTTTGGGCAGTGTAGTCAAACGGTTTCGTGTACGGAATTTGCGGTACTGGCGCTCCTACAATGGGTGAAAGGAAGACTGGCAACTTGCTCGCTTCAGAGGGATGGACCTGATATCTCGAGTCCATGGTTTCATCTACCTCGCCAACTGAAGATGCGTCCGTGTCGTCGCTGTACGCATCCGATAGTGGTGAACTATAAAATGGTCCAGGTGAGGGACAAACAACGGGTAGGTTGGCAACTAGCGCCGCCTCTTGAGCCGATTTGGTGAAGAACTTGCAACTCGCCACTTCTGAACGAAGCTCATCCAGAGTTATCCGCTGAGCCGGGTCTTCCTCAAAGACGCGCGAGAGGATTTTGGTGAATGCATCGGTTACCGGGAGTATTGAACGAATGAAATTTGGGTCTTCACGAAAACTACAATAGCGAGAGTCTGACACAGTGGCCTCCTTCCACGGATTGCGACCGCACATGAGATTAACCAAAATCACTCCCAAGGCCCAAACATCGCCCGGTGCACAGAAATAGCCATCGAGTGACTTCTCAGTGCCAATACACTCAGGAGACATGTAAAATGTCGACCCCCAACCATAATCGTAACTGACGGCGTTCATCGTAGCAAGACCAAAATCAGCGAGCCTGACTTGAGTGCCGTTTCTAGCAACCAAAATGTTTTCGGGCTTGAGATCGCGGTGAAAGACACCTTTGCTGTGACAATATTCGACTGCATTAAGGAGCTGCAAGAAAACTGAACGGGCATTGTCGTTCTTGTTTTCGTAAAGGGAGAATTCGGCAATGTTCTGAAACAAATCACCTTCTTCGCAGAGTTCCATAAGAAGCGCAGAGATGCTTCCCATCTGAGCAGTAGCATAGATGGAAACGATATTTGGGTGCTCAGAGACGGCAAGATGCAGCAGATGTTCCCGACGCTGAGAATCCTGGCGGTTTATCCTCTCCTTGCTACTTGATGATTTCGAAATGACCTTCACCGCATATACCATCCCATTATCGACTGCAGTTGCCCGATAAACGCAGCCATAGGCACCCGCACCGAGTTTCTTGTCAAGTCTAACCGCGCCAAAGTTGTCGAAAAAAACAAACTTCCCGACCCTTTGTTCATTGGTGAGATGTGCGGTAAGAGCAGACTGGACTGGGACTGGAGCCTTGGCTCTCTGTCTCGTAATGCGCGCATTTGTCGAAACAACATGTGGTGGATTTGAAGTTTTCTGGCTGGGGTATCGCCGGCGGTTTCCCTGAGCGTTGAGGCGTGAATTGTTGCTAGTGATAGCTCCCAGGGGGCAACGAAAGGATAGATGTCGTATAGATGGTCCATGTATATCTTGATTGGCGGGCTTATGGATCATCATAGGTAGAAAAAACTGGATGTGACCGACTAACTGTCTGATAGCAAGTATGCAGACTATCAGTGTCAACCGGGTGTAACTTTGTTGTAAAGTAAACCAATTTGTATGTCGTAGTGTCCTGTGGTAATGTTTGTCGGCGTTGACAATACATCAATGACGTCACTCCAGAGTGATGATACTGGTTGAAGAGTGACGACTAAGGGAATGTAGAAAAAAGTTGAAAATATATGTGGCCATAAGTGGTACTGTGGGTCCAACAGCTCAGTGGTGAACCAAGAATATAAGTATTGGCAAGAAATAAGTAAAAACGTGAAGATGAAATAGTAATAGGGTACAGTTGAGAAGTTCAACAGACCGGTGAGGATGAGAGCGAATATATATGCGTGGAGCATGGCGGATAATTCCCTTGGTTTAAATAACAACAAAACCACTTACAGTGCCAGAAAAGGAAAAGACTAGTACGCATCAGACGCAAGCAATTTAAGAGTAAAAAGAGTATAAATGTTGTCGGTTCAACATAAATGGCCTGTGATTTGATCAATATCCTTTTGCGGTGACTTGTCTTATATGGGGGTGTAAACAAATGCATCCCTCAAGCTTACTTGCACGCCCCGGGGTGCGTGTGCGTCCAGTGGCTAGGGTTGTATATCCGATAAACCTGTTGTGGTGCAACACGGAATTGGTTGTGGCAAAATTGCAGATATAGCGCTCACTTCTGAGACTAAGATTCTGCCCCCGCGACCTATCATAAACTATAAGTAGCCCTCTTGTTTTAGTTCGCTTTCAAAGTGGGATATCCCATTCTGCCTTCCTAAAATACTCGATTTTTCCTAAAAAACCTCACTCATCGAATACTTACAAAGTTCTGAGTGTCGTAATACACAGCAGATATCCGTATTCACGCCAAGTTGCGTGCTGTCAATGTCTCTGGGCCACGTCCGCTGTTGTACGGGAATCAGTATAACTATCCCACATTTTCTGTAAATCTGAGAGGAATAGGCGAAATACTTTTTCGCACTCTATCATCCACAATATTTCTGATAGGATGTATGTACTTCCTTTTTTTTTTCGACACTGGATTGTGCCCTTCCATGCCTACCTTGTCACTCTTCCCTTGTGTTCAGCAAAAGCCTGTCAAAGGTAGTAGTGACTAATTAAAGAAAAATACGACAGCCTCAGTACGACAAATCGATCCAGTAATTATCGTTGCTGCATTGCATTTTTGTTCCGTGTACCTCGTCGTAACAAAAAGAAATCAAATAGCCAGAGGAACAACATATGTATGTACAGTACATATTTGTGTATGTACATACATGAGCCCGGGTGTTTCGCAAAGCTTCGTTATACCTACAAATGTAGTCGCTCTGTACAACACATGGTTTTCCGGATGCACTGTCAGCCGCCTGAAAGTGTGGCTCTTCAGCAGTACTCTGTCGTGTTCCTCGCCAAGCAATAGAGCCCTTCGGGTACTGCTTAGGTTCTGCCCCCACCACAAAACTGCTAATGCGACACTCATCGCCCGACAACCACGGATCAAAATCATCTGGACGCTGTGGGCCCATGGTCGTTGTGCTGCCGCCTAGCGAAGAGGCTTCCTTTGATTTCACCAAAACGCCAGCCAAGTTCCATAGGCCCCAAAATCCCGTAAGCCATGTGCACAATATCTTGCACAACGTGTCTTTACCCCCTGGGCAACCGTACGAAATGTACGACAATGACTTGTATGTATGTATGTACACACGCTAGTCCAAGTGAACACCGTCCAATAGATTATGTCGTTGTTTCCAGTCTTGACTGGCCACCGGAGACACAAGGCTGGCAACCTTTACATGTGTTTGTATAGGCGTAGTGCGCTATAGTCATGCTCCAGTGTTGTGTACGGATATATGTTGCATGCTTTAGAGGCGAGGTTGATAACCTGCAACTATTTAGCTAGTAAGGATGCATTAGCATGAAATGCGCCCTATTTTGGTCCCTTTTAACATGGCCAAAGCCAAAACCTACCGTGCATCGTAGTTTTCCGGCCCTCCATTTGTTTTCTCCCCCCTTCCCCTTGTGTCGCAGCACAGGCGTTGTCAGTGAAGGAAGCGAGGCAGAACAGACGGAGACAAGAGGACTAGAGCCAGAGTACAGACGGAGAAGGAGGCAAAAAGAGGGGCAACCAATATGCAAAATGCAAGATGGAAAACGGGAACATGCAAGGAAGCGCCCTCAATTGTTTTAGTGGGTTGGGTAACAAGAAATGGGCCGCCATTAGTGGCCGCAACCAAACCACAGACAACATGAATCAAGCAAGCAGGCCGAGCAAGCACTACTACGTAGTAGGCGGTAAAGTGCATCCATTGTTCCCGACGGGGGCTGTTATGCTGGTTACCGCTTCCAACGCCGCCACACAGCAACAGAAGCCGGGAAAAAAAAAAAAAACTAGACGTCATCCAACGGTACTCAGTGCCTCCCTTCATCATAGCATGTCTTTTTTCGCTATGTCTCTGTCTCTTGGTGGGCAAGTCCACTGACGCAATAATCAACACAGGGATTCACCACCTAGAGAAAGGCCCAGACAACCACGGACACCACAGACACACGATATACAGCTGATTAGACAGGGCAATCAGACAGCCGAAGTACGAGAAATCGCAATGAGGATCATCGTTGTTTGACAATTGCCCCAACCACCACATAACTTGTAAAGTTGCCCGAGATGGTGTTGAGTCTGTGTGTGAAAGACTTTCTCGAAACAGACTAACCAACAGCATCGTTATGCCGCTCATGGAACCCCTCCAGGTGTGTATGACGCCAATAAGCCGAGAAATGATCGACGGCCTTTCAAGTAAGAAACCGTAAAGTCCGTCGTGCCGGCCTCAAGTGGATCGGGTCAGAGCCAAGGAGAGTCAGATGTATCGGCCCCCGGAAATGGAAGAGAACGTCAGACCCCGTGGTCCCTCGTACCACCCCTGCCTTGGACAATAAAGCGGTGGGCGCTGCTCACAAATCACATTGCTGTGAAAAGACGCAATAGGCATATAGGGTAGAACTGAGACACGCATTGCATGACCAAAGGGATATTCAACCGACTTGAGGTGGAGGCAGCGATTGAAACATGCAGCAATTGCCAGATAGCCGGTTACAGCATGGTACATATGTGTGACCAAGGGTCGTCGACGGCGAGATGGGGCCAGCGTAGCCACTTACATCCAAGGATCTACCTGATAACCATACGTGATAATAGTTGATGGGTCGATGTCCGTGAAAAGGTTTGCGGATGCAGCCTTCCAAGTCGAAATAGTATCTGTACTAAAACACCAATAGCGGCTAATTTACGGACGGGCGGGGTGTCGTTGCATAAGTTAGTGGTCTTAGTTGCTGAAGGTTCCCCAATCTTGAGAGGGGGTGTGACGTATTGTTTTCGAAGGAATAAGCTGAATATATCGGTATCTTGAAAATGTATGTACAGACATACTCAGGATCCGATTTCTTCTGTATGAGGCATCGATTGAGGTGTTTATCTTCGTAGTCGGCTGGATATCCGGAATTGAAAATGATACAGGTGCTTGGTTGTTCTGTAGCACTTGTAACTATTCTTCGAATATGGTCTCTGGTAGCAAGACATAGACTGGGGATCCCATATCCAATAACGCACATCACAGCGCTATGGCTATAGGCTGATGGGCTTAAAGCGGCAGGTATCGACAGGAAACGTCGCCCAGGTCGGTGATTAACAGTGGGTTGACTGTGCATATGCACTAGAGACCCTTGCAAAGGCAAAAAGTAGTGTACACTCGATCATTGAATGAATTGTCCATGTTCGTGACAGGTTCACATCCAAAAAGAAAAAAAAGAAAAACAATATGCAAGCCGGTGAGCCCCATGGTGGTGCAGTATGCATGGCTGCGTGCTCTCACACTTTTCACATGCAGGACACACAGCCCAGCCCGCACACACTACACACACACACACAGACGCACAAGACCATGAGGCTTGACGAGAGGAAGCAACAACCGCAGAATTGCATTATTCCTTGCCGGCTTCGTATGTCGTTTTCCGCAGTCAAGCAAGGCTCAGAAGAATGACCCAAGCAACATGAACGCTCGAGGAAAGAAACCCCTTGTCGTGGAAGCCCTATGAAGTCACCACTATCCAGGGGGCACCAGCTATACGTGTTTATTTACCGAGCGGTGCTCGGGCCAGTGTATAGCGAACGGTCAAGAACTAAACTTGTTGAACGAGGGAATGCAGACTCAAGGGCGAAGAAGTCCAGCCCATCGAAGCCAGTCCAGCTGCACGCACTACTGCAGCACGATGCAAGAAACGACGCAATAACGAGTCGACGCTGACGCAAGGGCAGTGTACCAAAAGGCGACCTGGCGGAGGGATCAACGGCTTTCGGCATGGGAGTACGCTAACAAAACTCTGTGAACTGATGATCTCTGGAGTCTGAGTAACTAACGACGATAGTGTATAAATGCGGGTTGTGGTGAACAAAAGCATGAGCGAGACTGACCCCGCGGGCTCCGAAATGGAATCCAAGGTACAGACTGCAACTACGATTGATTAGTAACGCTCTAGACATGTGGCGACTGAAAAGGGCACTACTATTCAGCCACTAAAGCCGGAAGTCTTGATGGATGCTCAGGAGGGCACCTTTGCTGGAACCCGCACATTCTGAAGCATCCTTTGCCTCGGGTGCACACCGCATCGTTCTAAACAGGTGAGTGACAAGAAAACAAAATCCGGACTAAAGATTTATGCCGATCCCAGTAAGATGGGATTGAGAATTCATCAATGAAGAAGGATGGGGGAGACAGGGAATGATTCGTTGTCGGACGGGGTTGTGGATACCTGGCTAGTCACGATGGTAGCGAGGAATGACCCGATGGTCTTCTGTAAAGTCTGATTGGCCAACAGGCAGGGGCCGACCGGTGGTTTGCGATTGATGCGGCTCGCCATCGCCGAATCATGAGAGCGACAGATGGATTGCGATGGAGGGTGAGCGGACCTTGCGGGGCGGTCATGGCTTGGAGGGAGGGTGCCATGGTATTGAGAAGGACGATCCAATTGGGGCTGACGAATGCAGAAAGTTAATAACGAAAGAATGATTAAAAGTGGGGAATGGACGTTCCACAGAGGACGTTAACAAAAATAAAGAAAATCACTGGTGATGATGATGTGAAGAACAAACTAATAAACGACGAATGCTGAATAATCAATCAAGCTAGGTAGGTGGTGGCCGCAAGGCTGAGAAAAAAAATTGCCTTTGGTCATGTGTATGGTCATGTGCATGCTGTCTCAAGGTGACCATATTTACTAACCCTGGTTATGTATCCATAACCCTATCGTTTGATCAAGCCCTAGGTTGGGCCCACAATTAGGAACTGCTGATGGATATGTATGCATGTGTTTTGTCTCTCTATAATCCCAAAAAGGAGAATTGTGATCGTGATATTGAGGCTCAAAAACTATGTGCTTTTAGAATTAAAAGAATCGATACTGAGTGTACGTGTATGAGCAAAGTGAATATACATATGTAGATACTTGCAATGTGTGTCACTAAAAACAGTTTCGCATGATACATCTGTATGAATGTATGGATGTATGCATGCATAGAACCGAGATACCGAGACCTACTGATCACTCATTCCCACTAGTTTCCGATTGCATACAGCATGGAAACTACAATGACGTGAGGGCCATGTATAAGCCACTTTTTGGGCTGACACGACCCACAGCGGGATTTGAGTACGACAATACCTACATATATGCGTGTCCACATAGGTAAACTATGATGTTCCTAAACTAAAGTGTTCCAGCCACGGGCGTGTCGCCGAGTAAGAAACTGGATGTATTATCCATGAACCAAAATGTATGGATGAACATATACCCATGATATATAAAAAGAACGCCCGACTATGATGAATCGCAGGATTTCAAAGAGACCAGAAAATCACGGCGTGTGGGGGCGGGCTTGAAAGCTGGAAGCGATGGTGGCATTTTGGATGAATGAGGAGGGGTTATGGGCGAAATTACGGTTGGATTCGTGATGATGATGTGGTCAGAAGGGTGGCACACTTCGTGTCCATATTCACGTCAATGGGGCGAAGTCGGTGTAAAGAGAACATGGGTAACAGATAGGCAGCCTCGATTTCAAGAATTGCCAATGGCAACGACGCAGGGCGATGCAAATAATAGGAAGACAAAGAAAGTGTAAGATGCAAATATAGTTTGAGGGAATGAATCTTAAGGGGTGTACATATGTTTTTTTTTTTTTTACATAGAGAATCTAGTTGGTTGGTGGGTTTTTTTATACCTTGATAGAAGCAGTATTATATAGAACTAAATAAATAGATCAATCTAGTTAGTTCGTTTGGTTGCCAAGTTCAAAATGGCAATGTGCAATTGGGTTCAATGTCATGACGAATGTCCGAATTAGGATCATGCCCACTAAAAATGGTAGCGAGCAAAAATATTACAGTGAGACAGCACTATAACCAGAAACGTATGTGCATCCAACATGGACAGGGCCCAAATTCGTCTATTGCAGTGGCAAGAGCCGAGAGGAGGAATATCACGGACTTACAGAATCGATGTCTTGTCTTCAGGTGTTATCACCATTGAACTAGGAGATGGGATCTGTTCAGTGGGATTCATTTTGAAAGGAGCATAACTACATATATCGGCGAAGTGGATCTAGATACCGAATTTAGAACACACTAGCCTACACCGACTAAAAGACTCGTTCATTTCCCCGCATGGAAGAAGCAAGTATGGTGTCATAGTTGGAGCAGATACATCCGCAACGCAACTGTGAATGTTTAGTGGAGATGGCCGACCCGAAATATATCCAAAGGTCTATGTTCTTACTGTGATGTCATGTATACCATATCCCAAATTCATTCCAGTACATAGACATATATCATACCCCATTTTCAAAGGCGCCTCACCCCGCAGTTCTAGTCCAGCTGATACCCTCTTCACCGTCTTGTCTCTATAGTGTGGCGTTCAAGCCGCCTAGTCCCCCGCTTCCCATTGGGCAGCAATGGAACGTCCAGCCTTTTCACTCTCATGCATAGTAGAGGGTAATAAGCCAACTGGCTGAGTTGGCTACGTAAGACAACTGCAGGATGGAGTCATTCATGTGACAACAATGGGACCTGCGCGTGCATACATCCATTGCATCCATAATGGCTGCATCTTGTGCACTCAATAGGAGAAAACTTGGTCATTTGGCTGGCCATTCACGGTCAGCCTGCCATTTGGCGTAGGGTGGGGTGAATTGTGTTGTTTGGTCAAAAGACGCCCGTCGACCGAGGGGTGGACCCTCATCATCGGGCGTCAATTTGCGGATAAATGCAGCATGCAGTTTCATAGATACGTTGTCTTTTGTTGATTGGACTTGTTTGTCATGCAAGGGAGAGACAAATCGATTAAAAAAGAGGACTTCAGGGAGAAACTTGAAGAAGGAAGGAATCTAAAGTGTGTGCTAGATGGATACTTGATACATGGCCTGCAGATGTGACAGCATGCAAGTACGCACGAACCTAGTGGGTAAGGTAAGTTGAGCGGTGTACATACATATTACCCCAGTCTTTGATTGTATGTACAGAAAGAATAGCTCTAGTTTGACAACAGATGATGGTTACCACACCACATACGCACGAGAGAAGAGGACACCGCTGTTTCGTCTCGGCCGTACGCCCACAACCCAAGCGGGTGGAAGCACGATGGGTTCCAACATCAAACTTCGCCACCAGTGTCACACAGCGCCTCCAGAAAGACTGTTCACCGGCGCCTTCAGGCTAGCTAAGCCAGCCCTTTGTCATTGTTCTTTTCCATGCCGTGCAAGTATACATGCATAGTGCATGTCTCCCTTGCGTTTGATCCCAAGAGGATTTACAAAGCATGATGTTGTATGTGTGTGTGTGTGTGTGTGTGTTCATATCCGGACTTTTTTCCTGTGAAAAAAATGTGATCAAGCAAGACAAACGCGATCGTCAAAAAATGACAAAAATGAAGAGCTTAAGCTGCTTTTGTAAGGTCGATGCGGCGTCAAAAATATGCATAGCAAACGGAGCGGGTCGTTCTTTGTCATGAATCCCTAGACTCCAATGAGCTTATGTGCTTGAAAGTACCGATATATCAAAGTGGGGGAATTTCGGAATGAGGTGTATACGTTATCATCATGAGTAAAATATTGACGACTCAATTATACTGCTCACTCAAGGATATAACAACTCCCGCACAGTACATCTGTGCTACGTACATACATACATACATTTGTGTATATATCGTTGTTACTACTTATGATGTTGATCTAATTGCTCAGGAATGATCCCTATTTACGCATGCATCGTATAGGCTCCCTAGCAAATAAGGCCTGAGACATTTCCATTCAGCATGCAAACGTAGCCTGACAAATTCCCTATTTGGTCCGTTTGCAGCATATGAGTTTCTTGCGACGTCAAAAGTGGGTCATCTCGGGGCCGACCAAGTTGGTATCCGGTGGCGAGTGACGTGTGGAAAATAGTGTAGCGGACTATCCGTTTAGCTGTTTCGCAGGAATCGATCGTGCACTTGGCAAGCGTGGACAAAGTACTTCTGTTAGGCCTTCCTCTTTGCACCGGAGGCGTTCTTGAATCTGTTTGTGAATGAACGAACGGGCTACGGGATTGTCAGACGGATAGATGCGAAATACAATGCGAATGTGCTTGAATCACAAGAAGGTCTAATATGTCCTTATCGGGGATAAGAAACCGACGTGGAACTTTCTGAGATGTATTTATGGAGAGACTTCTGTATGGATGATAAACATGTGCTATAAAAGTCGCCATCTTCCTTCGCCTTCTTTAGTAACCATGCCTCCCATGTGACGTCTGCTTTGTAAACAGTGGCTAAGCCCAATACCACAGGGGCGTGAACCCGCTCTCCGAGATTTCGGCCAGTGCATTACCGGGTCTAGATCTGTATCGAATCGATGTCGGTGATACACATAGTAGTAGTTTAGGTTACAATATCCGGTAATTGATTTTAGATCGTTCCACCTCATTTGCCGGTATGTTCATACATACATATCTACAGACATGGCAATATTATAGGATTCTTTATGGCTGAAAAGCTTCCGTGTTTCGTCTCCATTGATTTGGTCCTCGCCTTGATAAAGCCCAGGGTTCTGAGCCTTTCTTCCACGGACCATGATCCATCGCTTGCAAAATTATCCCTTAGGTCTAAGACAGTAGGCGAAAGCGTCATCATCACCGGCATCACAGTCAACATCAAGACATAACACGGTTGATCTCGCGCCACTTGTAGAACAACGGTTAGATATACACTCCTTCTCGTGATCTCCTGGTTGCCACCTCCCCAGTTCATGTCAGCCACGATAATGAAATGTCTCTGTTTACTTGGTTCGTTCCCGTCACGCATGACATACCCTCGCTGTGTAACTTTCCTGTGTATCCCCGGGCCGACAGGCAAATGAACTGCAAACTGCCTCCAGCTGTCCTATGTTGTCTCTCCTATTCGCCTCCAGAGCCACGCCACCATCGAATCCATGACCTTCTGTCGCACATTGGCGGTAACGAGCAGTGAATCTCCAAAAACACAGAGGCGTTACGGCGGTGTCCGTGAACTACTTTACCAGTTCCGTTCAAATACAGTCATCGATAAACTAGGCTGTAGAATCAAACAGATTTGCCACGTCCAATCTTCTTCGCCATCCGAGAACCCCAGCGTCGTAGCAAATCGATATGGCAAATTACCCCCAGCCAATGTTTCCCTTTGTTGCGCAACCGCCGTCCGTGTGCCGCCATGATCACCACCGCACAGACAGCCATGATCGACCCCTCTTATTTGGCCGGGCGAGCGAGCAACATTAGTCAAAAAGCCTATACTACGGCCCGAGCAAACAAAACAAGCAGCTTCAGCAAAATTCGCCTCTCACCTGCATCATTAGAAACCCACGCTCGAACAATCCATTGACGACAAAGCGAGGTGGTCCACTCCCCACCGACTGCGCTGTGATGGGCCTAGATTTCGCTCTTCGCCGGGTGGCTACAGACGACTGGTCCCATTGATGTCGCCCCGCCACGCACTGGTAACTACACATGCGCTCGGGGCTTGCAAAGCCGGTCAAGTTTCTGGATAATGAGATTGGCTGGTGGAGGGTGAGCGGTGATGGATTCTGGGATTGTCACAGTGCCATGCGCCAACTGGTGTCGCCACCCATCGCCAGCGACAAAATGAATCATATGGACCGCGGGGGTTACATCAACCCATTCGTCACATTTACCGAATGCACCCAACACACCTGCACCTGCCCATTGGCGCCTCAATGAGGCCGTAAGAGAGGCCGGTTAAGTAACGAATGGAAACCCACGCAATATCCCGTTCCATTCTCTATAATACCCCACAGGCGGATTTACAGAACAAAGCTAACCCTGACTAGGGTCCTACAAAATCCATGGCGTCACTTGTCATTCTCGGCCGGAATGTGTTGGCTTGAGGCCCCCCAGCAGTTAGCCCAGCCAGGGTTTTTGACGCTGGAAGGAAATTACCACACATCGGATATCGGAGCCAAGGGTAACTTCCACAAGACGTGGAGCTGTGTGTCGTATTTTCGATTCCTTCCTCAACAATGGTACAGGCGATTTGCGCACCTACCTGGTGTCTAGACCCAAGCCGGGTATTGAAATGTGGGTTTTATCCAAGGGTCAGGAATTCTCCGTCTCCACAGTAAATACCACATGATAATCTTGTTTGGCAGTTGATAGTTTTGGGTGCGAAAATGGTAGAGGATCGTGAAAAGAGTAGCCAGCGTTACAATTAAGGATCCATCGGCGTTTCGCTAGGTGTTTTCTAGCCCCTTCTATTACAGAATTCTTTAGAAGCCAGACGGGGGCGAAGGGAGGGGCGCAGGAGAATGTTTCCACATCTAAGGGATGGCATTTTGCATGGAATTTGTGAGAAGCGGGTCCGGCGGGTCCACAGCGGCGCCGTTCATTGCGGATCACAACGGGGCGGTCAAATAGGAGAGACTGGGCGGCTTAGAATACCAGGATTAGCATGTTAGAATACGTGTTAGGTTATGGAATAGAAGGAAAAGAACATGATTGAAACGCCACTACTGGTGGTATTCATTCCATTGGTTACATTTGTCCAGAGAGCCGCCGAAATTATCATCCCTTGAGAATGGTTAAAGAATAAAGAAAAGAAAAGTGGATAATGTCGTCGTGTCCAAGAGACTCCCTTAATTCACTGGAACTCCCCTAGAAGTGTGCTAGAAGCACGCCAATTCTCCCTTGACAGTAGTGAAGTCGCCTCCTCGCCATGTATTCGCCCTGAGCTAAAGCACCATGGGGCCAATAAGCCCTCATCACGATGTAACCCAGAGAGCTCAAGGCGGTTTCCTCCACCCAATGGCATAATCCTATCCAAACTTGTTTCCGGTTTCATCTGTAAGCACGCCCCCCCTGTTTGCCGCTATTGTGTTATTGATCTCCCCATCTAATAAAACAAGCTCGTGAGCTATTCGGTCAACATGCCGGAATGGGCTATATTCACAAGCAAAGAGTCCGTTTGCCACTCCAGTTCAGTGATGAAAATGACGCACCTGTCACTTTGAATGTCACTCTACTTGTCTCTTGTCTCCTGTCCTCTCGCCAACCCACACCTTCTGTCAGCTATAATCTGCCCTAAACCACTTGCGGAACAAGATGTGTAGTAGTCTCCAAACGCACAACGCACCACAACCCAGAGAGACCCTTTTCCCATTCTCGCTTGACGGACCCTCGTCGTTCCTTATGCTCTAACTGGTTGACCGACTAGCTGACCGACCGTCTGACCCCATTCCATGGCAAAAAAATCCCCTTATTGATGCATTGCATTATCCGTTAGCCGTAACCCAGTCTGTGATTATCCACTTAGTTCCGGTGGAGACTATAACCCACTCTCACTAGTCCAATATCCAAAATTCCAAAGAGATAGATCATCGCTACTGTAACAGCGAAAGAGCGATTAATTCCATTCTAAGTCTGCCCACAAACTCATCACAATGTTTGCCATGACAAACGCAAGCCACCCGTTATCATGAACCCCCC
>MJMS01000207.1:0-12393 GCA_002018275.1 Huntiella bhutanensis
GAGTCTAGAAGCCTCCATATCGTCCGTAGTCTCTCTAGAAGGTTCGTAGGGAGATATATAGCATGCATGACATCATCGATCGTACGCCCTGACGTTGTCTTTATTCCCTCCGACATTATCTGGATGCCGGACAGCTTACATCATTTTCGTTACCATAGACTGACGGTATGATAAAAAGTTGCCCTCTTGAGAATAAGTTCCATCGATTGTTGTGCCGTACATCTCAAAATGGTCACGAGTTGGGAGGTAACTGGGCTGGTGTACATTGTCAAATAAAGTCCTATTAACCAAGCTATAAACCATCATGATGAACAGCGCCCGTCCATAGGGATAGGGTATACTGGGTCAGGTGAGTTGGGGAGAGGGTGGGCATTAGGCCCACACCCGGCGCTGGTATAAACAGGCTCTGGGAATTGCGGAGGGTTGGCATAGAACTAGTGTTGAATATCATCGGTTATTTCCTATCTTCACTTCGGAACAGCATCAACAGAACAATTCAATTCGATATACATACTGTAGCCGTTAAACCCGTGCCAAAAAGGTTACAGGGGTAATGCCCTGGAACAATGCGCACGCACGTAGGCTTTTCTCAATGACTTGGCCAATGTCGAAAGACGCGCCTTTGGTAGTCATCTAGGCGCCTGGGCTTCAATAATGTCATCTTGTATGTATATAGACGCTTATGTCTACATGTCCATGTGGATCAATGTGCGTCTGTAAGTACACAAATACATCTGTAGATTGGTAAAATGGACGGGTTTCGTCTATGACTGCCAACAACTTTTGCCATAAATATTTCTCATGACTCTGTGAACGCAGATTCAACAACACATACCATTCCCGAGGAAATCGTTGCTCGCATCGCGGCATATTACGGCGTCTTTTTGTCTTTACAATGGAGTCACCACATTCTAACGCAATGGGTTTACCACTACCTTCACCTCCACCGTTTCACTTCACGCGATTTTTTAAACGCAAGTCTGATTTCCGGCGCATCTTAAGGACCCCAAAACCTATCACCGCCGAAGAGTTAGGACAAGATCCCGAATCTTTCGTCCGGGCAATCTCAGCGATATGTGAGGCTGTCAACCAGCTTCTCAGTCATCAGACAATCCCCAAGAAGTTAGACACAGAGCTTGAGGGCTTCAAACGGCACTACAACGCATTCCGTGAGTTAATACCAATACTCCGGACTTTGGGCTTGACCAGTGATAAATGGATAGGGGAACATACACAGCATATCGTTGTCTTGATGGTACATCTGTTATCTACAGCTGTTGTCCACATCATTTGTCTACTTCATCCAAAATGGTTGTATTTTGATGCAAAGCGTGTGCAGCGCACTCACATCGCCTTGAACCAGGTTATTTCTGAAATTTCTGAAATTAAAATTCCGTGGGTGGACTACGCCTTTGTGTCACGACATTCCGAGGAAATGACCACGGAAAGAAGCCAACTCCAACGCTGTCACTTGGCTCTTGGGACGGGTTGTTTTGATGACCTCCAAAAGTTGCTTCCCGTGCTGGTAGAGACAAAGGGGTGGGAATCACTGACTTGGGAAAGTCGGTATGACACCTTGTTACGTGCGAGATTTCTTGATATCGGCCGGCTCTTTCAGAGAGTAGGGTCTCTATGTGATAGATCAAAATGGATCGGACTCATGTTGCCGTTGCCTTCTCGACTCGCTGATAAACTAAACGGTATTACTGGACTATCCGCACGCGCTGACTTTCACGTCGGGTGGATCAAACCTGAAATAATGTCGTCCGTTGCTGCACAATTCGCGCGGTTCCCCAAAGACTTCTCGTTAGACGAGAAGGTAAAACCCATGACACGAACTGAGTTCGGGGATCCTGGCCGCTGGCTCATTTCATCTGAAAAATACCAGTGTTGGTATAACTCAGCCAAGGGTACAACAAAGAGGTTCCTATGGTGTATCGGGAGTCGTAAGTGACCTAGCTAAAGATATTTTTCCATATACTAACTATTTGATTAGTCGGCATGGGCAAGTCCATTTTGATGTAAGTCGAAACCTAGCTATGAATGTTTAGATGGGAGTCTTGCCGCGAGCAGACAATGTCTAGACATCGTACTAACCGATCCCCCTCCAGGGACCGCATTGTAAAATCGCATCGGAGAGACTGGGCAAAGTCTCCAACATGGCTCTGCCCACTTGTGGTTCAAATTCACTTCACAGCCAACATGATTTTCCATGACCTATCAATAATGCAGGCACTATTACAACAAGTGTTAGCCCAAACAAAAACCCCAACCAACTTGGTAGTATCGGCGTATGAATCACTTGCACAAGACTCTGGCGCGTACCCAGACCAAGACCTGACCTTGGCTTTGTTGCAAGAGCTGACGGAAACCTACACCACCTACTTCTTTCTGGATGGACTGGATGAGTGCGATCCTATTGTTGCTGAGAGGTTTATTCGTGGCTTAACATTGCTCGGCCCAAGTTCCCGGGTCATTTGTTTTTCACGACGAACCTCCCATATCTCGCCAGAAATCTATCCACAATTCACATTCATGGAAATACAAGCCAACAGAATGGATATCGAGCCATATCTGCTCCATACCTTGACCGAATTGGGCGCCCCCCCTGGGCATCCGTTGTTGTCGCCCGATACAAGATCTTCAGCTGTAGACCAAATTGTGACCAAAATGGAGGGAATGTAAGTAATTCGGTAGTTTTATCTTGACTTACATGCTGACTGTTTCCCCAAACTAGGTTCCTCTTCCTTGAGGAACACATCCAACAGGCCCAATACTCTCATTACCGAAATGACCTTTTCAATCGTCTCAACGAGATACCTGATCGTGTCTTTTGGCGATTTGAAGCTACCTTGCGGCGCATTTCCCGAACTCCGGCCAGTAACGACATAAAACGTCTGATTGCCTGGGTTGCTGTGAAAAACCCACTGTCTATCTCGAAGGATATTCCTCATCTCCAATCTCAATTCTCCGCATCCGACATGTTATCCATCAACCGCTTGGCTCTAGACAGCCTCGGTATTCTTCATGTTGTCGACGGTGATAGTGTAACATTTACTACTCACATTGCAGAGGGATGTATCTCGATGAGATTTTTAAGGCTGTTCCCTACTTTTGTCTCGGATGTACGCCATTCTCTAAACGACGAGGATACGGCGGGGTTACCTGAGATTATCAGAAGTAGCTTTTTAAGATTCGAGAGCTTGTTAGCTAGTCAACCTCGGTCGTCTACGAAGCCAATTCCACAGGCCGGGAAGGTTTTAACAAGTGGCGATGGCTTGGTGCCCTGTTCTGACACGACACAAACGTGAGGAATGATATTTGTTTTGGCATTCGCTACTACGGGGCTGCGATACATATACCTATTTAACCAGGACCACAACACCATTTATTGTGGGTTCTCTTCTATCAATCCAAACTTTGTTGCATGTGGTAATAACACCTGTCTTATTGCCTTACTGGAACACAAAGACCTATACAGGCATTACATCATGTTTCGTTTACTCTTCACAAACATCTCAAAGACTAAGACTAATGAAGGCCAATCCAAGTTGTATATTAACCCCTTCGCAAATCAATCCGCTGGCATAAACCAACCCTCATCAGAGGAGAACCACCCGCCCGTTCCAGTTCCTCTCGACGCAACTTAGGGATGCCCGAGTCCCCTTCAATATCCCGCCGGAAATGTATGCGCGTCTCTGGAAAAGCCTCCGTAATCTGATGCAACAACTCCACGGCATCTGGATCTGCGTTATGGTCGCGGCAAAGTCTTTTTACGCTACGCGCACTGAGTCTTGGAGCATGTAGTGCTATAACGCCAAGAATCTGCTCTGCTTGGTTTCGGTCTTTCAGAGATACCGAGATATCGTCTACTCGGACGAGGTCTACCAGATGGGCGTTTTCTAATACCTCGTAAAAATTGGAATGACAAGTTGCCTTTATAGACAACCGAGGAATCGGCGCCCCATGATGACCTCTCGACATACTACTGTCTAGCGGCTCTGCCGGGAAGGGCGGCATCAAGTCATATATGATACAAACTAGTTTCATTGCACACTTTATCTTGAGCTCTCCAGCCAAAGCTACCAGATAGAGTAGACAATACAGAGCTTTCTTGGGAACGTGCAGTTCACATTGCTCGACCTGCTGACCAAAGCGGTCAAAACTTTCATCTGCCATGGAAGCCACGAGACTTGAAATTTCATGGGGTGCCATTTTGCATACCCTGAACAGAAACAAGGCAATCAACCCATAGCTAGATGGTGGTGATATGTTAGATTTAATCCACGAGATATTGCTTTTGTTCGGTGGATGTTTACTTACTGGTCCCCAATCAATTGCGACACCCAACTAACAAGATCCTCTGTGTGCGGACAAACCGCGGGGTTTCTGTCTGCAGCTGCGTGGATTTGGGCTTGAAGTGTTTCGCGACTGACGACTATATGTTTGTTCAAGATTTTGATTTTATCTGTCGAGGCTGGTTCTGGGTCTGTCGAGAAACAAATGAGCTTCAAGTTGCTGTGAACCTCCATCAGCTCCTGAATGGTTGTCCACAAGCTACTAGAAGCTTCAACACCGTCGATGATCATGCAGATAGGGCGACTAGCTAGACAAAACTTGATTGCTTGAAGAGCTAACTGCTTGTTGTTTGTTGTTGAGGCTGACAGGGGAAAGGCCCCGGTTTGCCTTTTGTCGCAGCCGTCTGGGAATAATCCCATGGCGTCAAGTTGGCGCACGATGTCTTGTAGAATGTATAACTCTGAAGAGTCTCCTACGAACTGTACATGGCTGATGGTGACAATAGGACGCTGGCTAGCTAGAGGAACTGTGTCGTGTATGATCTCGGAGAAATGCAAATTAAGTATTGCCCTGTTCACAATCGTTAGAAATCCAATTGTATCTTGCCAATCACCTAGTTACATACGCTAATGTTGATTTTCCACTGCAAACTGGATTCAAACTGTTAACGTCTTTACACCCAAAAGGCGGCCATGGCAACATGTTACTTACTAGGGCCTTGGAGCCAAAGGATAGAAGCCGCCGCACCTTCCAGGAGGTTCTTGACCCCAGGCAATATCATGCCTAAGGTTAACGACTTCTGATCACATTCGATTTGGCTGCCAGCTAGCAGCATCTCCGAAGCATCATTGGACGAGAAAATAGGACCAATCATTCCGCGGTTTGGCAGCAAGGTGAGTTGGGCGGCGTCTGCCTTTTTGGCACGCTCTTGAAGAGCACTTGCCAACCGTAGCCAGCGCTGTGTGAGCGTACTGAAACCATCAATCACAACGTTGGTCTTTTTGCTATCCGAGAACATCAAGCGGGAGGTATCCCAAACTTCAGCCACAAATCCCACGGCTGGTTGGGCTATTCTCCTGACTATGATACACGAGATAGCAATATGTTAGTGGTACGCGTACTTGATCTATCGACTTTATGCCCTTACTTTTAGACTTTAGTTTTGCTGGGTTCGACGTGGAAGTCTTGTGGTTGGACGAGTGAATGTCGTCTCGCTGCAAGGTTGCTTCAAGAGTCGAGAACACATTCTCGAGCTTGAGATACTTGATTTGGAGGCTATGGTCGACGTGTCTTACAGTAATACATGCGACACTGACACATGCCGTCTCAGCCAGGTGTGACTTTTGGTCCGGGAGGAATTTAGACAGCCAAGAGATAGTTTCGTCAATTCGCTGGACGAAGTCTTCTTTATCCTTGTCCTCAATGTGTCGTAGGTCCTGGAACTCTCCGGTTACGGTTTTGATGGTTGCACATAGTTCATCGACTTTTATTCGTTGCGCTTGGCGGTTCACACCTGCCAACTGAACATCAACTGCGAACATCCATATTTTGGGTATGAGTGTCAAAACAGATAGCACCAGACCAGCGGGGTCCATGATGAGGGCCAACAAATAGAAACGGATAAAAGGGGCTAATATTGATGTCTTGAATAAAAAGCGGTGATGGGAACTGGTGAACTCTACACCTTCGACGACAGTATAAGTGTCACAGAGCATGCACTCTTTCTATTGAAATCGGCGGGTATATATCTTACAAAGCCATGAACTGTGGTATCACATTCTGGATGTATGTCAGCCCAAGCCAGCTTGTGCCTGATCTGACTGTCGAGAAAGGCGGGTTTTCTTGACCTTTTCAGTTACATTAGAAGCCTTACTGTAAGATATGCGTTTTGTATGCAATCCTGCTCCTCCTACATCCCTTCGTATGCCAACAACTTGGGTTGGCTAAATCCACGACACTCTCGTTACCCAACCTTGTTTTGGAGGAATACCCGCATACATGAACACTATCAGTCTTTAAGATCTGCCATACGTTGGCTAACATTATGTTTGGCCAACTCTAAGAGACTCGGTTCATGTTGTGATGTGCCGAAAGACAGCACAATTCAGCAGATAATGCAGCTTGTAATGATGTGTGTCGTTGGCGTTTAATGTTGCACAGAACGGGAGCCTCCTCCCGTGGCAGGTTCTTTCATGGGTCCCGAGACGACGCACAGAGAAGTCTGGCAAGGGTTGCTCTGGTAGACGTCATTGGGTATTGATCTGGCAGACTACCTAATTGGTTTTTTGACATGCAAAAACTCGACGGCCCAAACCGATGCGCATGGATTACAACGCTTACTTGTCGATTGTGGCTCGCCCAAATAACTGAGCTCGACGTGGGTCAGTTTGCATACAAGCGCATGCACATGTGCACATGTGGCCAATTAGTAGAAGAGAACATGACACTATCGCAACGCACAATGTGTTGAAGGATTGTGTGCCCCTTTTTGTGGTTATTTTCGACAGCCTATAGCGCAAAGGATTTGACCGCATGAGCCTTGACTTGCTGGTTGGGTTTTCGGTTGGGTATCACTTGGAGGTAGTCTGTTTGTATCTCCTAGCCTACTTAGAGCTCAAGTATACATTTGTACACCTAAATTGAACGCGCAGTGCTAGTCTGATTTCCAGATTATGTTCGAACGTCGCCTGGGGCCTGACCATCACGATGTGGTCGCCAACCCTGGTTCCGAGAATATATGTGGATGTAGGAATGTTGTATTTGTGGTGAGATAAGAAGGTGAATCGAGATATCATTCCAAACTATGTGACAGAATACTGTAAAATGGCGTGTGGTGACTGTGTATTGCGCATCACAAGCCCTGTATGGGGGGGGCTGATGAGCCTTACAGGTGGCAGCTAGATTGGGACCGGACGGGTGGGTACCGGTGGAGACTAAGAAGGCGGACCTAGTGCGAGACTGGTGACCTGTGCGTGATTGTGAAGAGCGTGGCGGGCATGTCATTAGTTTAATAATGCGAGCTGAAAATACCATCTGCGGCCGCGGGAATCAGACTTTTTATTTCATTTGTTTTCTTCCTGTATAGTTTCCCTAGAACTGCTTTAATCCAAGGGCAGTGTTGACCATATAAAATTCACTTACCATCTCGAAGTAAGAAGTCTCTTTTGCCCTTGACGGTAGCGGAATAGAGACGGTCTGTCAAAACCGACGCCCCTTAGGGCTCACCATTCTCCCCACCCATTCTCTCCACTGCTCTTGACAACCACTATCTCCAGTTTGGGTAATGGAGTTGATAGAGGGCACCGGGATGGCACGGTTGTTGGGGTTCACTAATGACACAAGCACACTCACGCGGAGAGAGTCCTCGACCGATTTGGCGGGTACCCAGCGAATGATTTGTGAAGCAGCTTCGAACTGACGGTGGCGAGAAGTGTGATATTCTAGCCAAGTGGGGCAGTTTTGCTTGCGCCCAACTTCCACGGATACTGTAAGTGGAAAGACCGGCCGCACTACCTCTGCCGTCTATCTCAACCTCACTCCGACGGCCTATTATCTCTATTTTACAATATCCGCAATATAGCGATTCTAGAGGCCATTAGGCTTTCTGTCATCCTTTTGGGGGCGTTTTTACTTTCCGTACTTCATGAGATGGTATAATCTCGTCGTGTTCTTTGCGCACAAGTGAAGTGTGCAGCTCCTCCCCCCCTCGAAGTGGTTTAACAAGTTGCACGGTTAGGGTATGTCTTACCAGCTCGTCCGTCATATTCACTATTACTGATCACAACAAGTTATTTGGGGCAGGCGCCCACTAACAAGCCAGCTATTATATTGAAGGTATGTACATACATATGCATGTTAGTACCGCTGCGCCAAAAAGAGGTGGAGCCTGGGGACTTGTTATTGGTGCCTGAAGCGTGAGGATCTATACAGGATATGTCCTTTTATACAGCTCATACAGCTCAACTAAGTGCCACCAGGAAAGTGAGTGTCCATTGGTCAGGGCATAATCCAACACCAGTGTCAACACACAGTGCATGCACGCGAAGTTATTCGTCTAGGGCGGGTTGTTTTTGGTATTGGTCGACCATCGTTCAACCTTTTGGTCTAGACCACAGCCTGTCATAAAGAAAGGACTGCTATTTGAAGAACAATAGCCTTGAGCTACCGACAAGACCATGGGGAATATCAGGGTAAGAACAAGACCCAGCTCCTTATTTCAAGACACCATTTTGTCACACCCGACTGGCTCAATGACAAACCAGTCACTTAACCCGATTTCCCTGAAATATATTTTCTAAAGACAAGGTCATCACGCCTATCTCTAGCGCGGCTTCCGTCCTCTTAGACTGGGGCCTTGGGGGTTAAAGCAACGTATCGGCAAGCCAGCGAACGGCTGTTGGCTTTTGATTACTCGGTATGAAAGACCCAAGAATGGTGTTGCTCGTCTTGATGTATCAAGATGAGGTTGCTGCGTCAGTAGGAACCCATGCACACTATTTTACAGGTGATATACATACATTCGCGCGCCAAATCTTTTACAGGGACAAGGCCCTGTAACAGTGCATGTGCACATAGACCTTTCGCAATGACCTGGCCAATGTCGAACGACACGATTTTGGCAATCAGTTAGGCACCTGTGCTTCAATACTGTCATGTTGTATACAGACGCTTACTCCTGCATCTCTCTGTAGATCGATGTGCGTCTGTACGTACACAAATAAATCTGTACATTGGTAAAATGGACGGGCTTCGTCTGTAAAAGCTAACAGTTTTTGCCACAGCTATCTCTCATGACTCTATGTATGTACGCAGGTTGAACAACATCTATTTACCATAGCACAGGAAGTCTTGCTCGCACCAAAGCATATTACCCCGTTTTTTTGTCTTCACAATGACGTCACTAGATTCTAAAGCAATCGGTTTACCACCACCTTCACCTCCACAGTTTCACTTCACGCGATTTTTTAAACGCAAGTCTGATTTTAGGCGCATCTCAAACGCCCCAAAACCTATCACCGGAGGAGAGTTAAGACAAGATCCAGAGTCTATCGTCTGGGCAATCTCAGCGATATGTGAGGCTGTCGACCAGCTTCTCAGTCATCATACAATCCCCAAAAAGTTAGACACAGAGCTTGAGGGCTTTAAACGGCACTACAACGCATTCCGCGAGTTGGTACCAGTACTTCGGACGTTAGGCTTGACTAGCGATAAATGGATAGGGGAACATACGCAGAATATCGTCGTTTTGATAGTACATCTGTTATCTACAGCCATTGTCCATATCATTTGTCTACTTCATCCGCAATGGTTGTACTTTGATGTAAAGCGTGTGCGGCGCACTCATAACGCCTTGAACCAGGTTATTTCTGAGATTTTGGAAATAAAAATTCCGTGGGTAGACTACACCATTGTGTCGCGACATTCCGAGGAAATGACCACGGAAAGCAGCCAACTCCAACGATGTCACTTGGCTCTTGGGACAGGTTGTTTCGATGCCCTCCAAAAATTGCTTCCCGTGCTAGTAAAGACAAAAGGGTGGGAATTACTGGCTTGGCAAAGCCGATATGACACCTTGTTACGTGCCAGATTTCTGGATATCGGCCGGCTCTTTCAGAGAGCGGAGTCTCTATGTGACAGATCAAAATGAATCGGACTCATGTTACCGTTGCCTTCTCGACTCGCTAATGAACTGGGCGGTATTACTGGACTATCCGCACGCGCCGACTTTCACATTAGGTGGGTTAAACCTGAAATAATGTGGTCCGTTGCTGCACAGTTCGCGAGGTTCCCCAGTGGCTTCTCGTTAGACGAGAAGGTTAAACCCACGACACGAATTGAGTTCGGGGACCCTGGCCACTGGCTCATCTCATCTGAACAATACCAGTGTTGGTACAAATCAGCTAAGGGTACAACCATGAGATTCCTATGGTGTATCGGGAGTCGTAAGTGATCTTGCTGAAGGTATATTTTCACATACTAACTCTTCGATTAGTTGGGATGGGAAAGTCCGTTTTGATGTAAGCTAAAACCTACCTATGAATGTTTAGATAGCAGTCTTGCCATGAGCACACAATCTACACACATCGTACTAACTGAGCTTTCTCTAGGGACCGCATTGTCAAATTGCATCGGAGAGACTGGGCAAAGTCTCCAACGTGGCTCTGCCCACTTGTTGTTCAAATTCACTTCACGGGCATCGGGATTTTCCATGATCTATCCATAATGCAGGCAATACTACAATAAGTGTTAGCTCAGACAAAATCGCCAACTAACTTGATAGTATCGACGTATGAATCACTTGTACAAAACTCTGGCGCGTACCTAGACTAGGACCTGACCTTGGCTTTGTTGCGAGAGCTGACGGAAACCTACACCACCTACTTCTTTCTGGATGGACTTGATGAGTGCGATCCTGGTGTTGCTGAGAAACTTATTAATGGTTTAACATCGCTTGGTCCAAGTTCCCGCGTCATCTGTTTTTCCCGGCGGACCTCCCAAATCTCACCGGAAATCTATCCACAATTCACATTCATGGAAATACAAGCCAACAGGATGGATATCGAACCATATCTGCTCCATTTCTTGAGACCATGGGGTGTCCCCCCCAGGAATATGGTATCACCCCCCGATGCTAGTCCTGCAGCTATAGACCAAGTTGTAACCAAAATGGAGGGAATGTAAGTAAACCGGTAGTTTTATCTCGACTTGTATGCTGACTGCTTTCCCAAACCAGGTTCCTCTTCCTTGAGGAAAGCATTCAACAGGCTCGAAACTCTGGTCATAGAAATGACTTTTTCAATCGTCTGAACGAGATACCTAATCGTGTCTGTTGGCGATTTGAAGATACCTTGCTGCGCATTTCCCGAACTCTGGATGCTACCGACATAAAAAGTCTGATTGCCTGGGTTGCTGTGAAAAACCCATTGTCTATCTCAAAGGATATTCCTCATCTCCAATCTCAGTTCTCCGCACCCGACGTGCTATCCATCAAGCGCCTGGCTCTAGACAGCCTGGGTATTCTTCATGTTGTTGACGGTGACAGTGTCACGTTCACTACTCACATTGCCGAGGGATGTATCTTGGCAGACTTTTCAGAGTTGTTCCCTACCTTTGTCTCGGATGTACGCCATGATCTAGATAATGGGAATATGGCAGATTTACCCGAGGTTATCAGAAGTAGTTTTGAAAAGTTTGAGAGCTTCTTAGCTAATCGACCTCGGTCGTCCGTGAAGCAACTTCCGACGACCGGGAAGATTTTGACAAATGATGATGACTGAGTGCCCTGTTCTCACACGGCACAAGCGTGAAGAATGAACTATTTTTTGGCACTCGCTACTACAGGGTTGTAATATATATACCTATATAATCAGGATCACAACACCATTAGTTGTGGGTTTTCGTCGATCAATACAAATTTTATTACCTGTGGCGATAACAGCTACCTTCATACCTTGCTGGAATACATAGCCTTATGCAGAAATTACATCATGTTTCATCTGTTCCTCACAAATTCCTGAACGACCAAGACCAAAGAATGTACACGCTATTTGATTTCTACCATAATATAACAAACAATTATAACAAGCTATCTAGGGATCTATCGTGGTGAGCCAGAAGCCAATCCAACGTGCATGTTAACCCCTTCACAAATCAATCCGTTGGCATAAGCCGACCCTCATCAGAGGAGAACCACCGGCCATTTCTAGTTCCTCTCGACGCAACTTAGAGATTCCCGAGTCTCCTTCAATATCCCGCCAGGAATGTATACGCAACTGCGGAAAAGCCTCCGTAATTTGATGTAATAATTGGACAGTATCTGGGTCTACGTTATGTCCGCGACAAAGTCTTTCAACGTGTATCGATCTGCCATTCTTCTCCCATTTAATCTTAACTTTGGCGTGCCGTACATCCTCAAGATCCACTTACATAGACATAACTTCCAGTGTTCGCTGTGGTACGTTTACAGATAGGGTATTTCACAGGCTTGATACATTCCATGCTTCTTTTACCCTTATGGTTAGGGTTACGCTGGTATGAGCATCCAGCCCTCCCAAAAACTGCACCAAACAAAACGTTAAGAGGCTTCACATGACA
>MJMS01000208.1:0-12915 GCA_002018275.1 Huntiella bhutanensis
CTCGCTGGCGTCCGTCGTAGTGTGAACAACCGCAGAGTTGACTGACTTGGTGGTATCAACGTGAACAGGCATAGGTGCCTTGTCGGATTCGTCGATGACAGTTCGAGAGGAGATTGCGGCTAAAATAAACGCCTGTCTCAACCGCTCGGTTTTCGTGAGTGCAGCGATTCCGCTGGGCCTATCATTCGACCCGGCGATCTCTCCAACAGTGCCACGAAGACGGAGGGGGGCATAAAGAGAGGGGCGAGAGGAGGAATCGCTCGGAATCGGGGATGACACGGAGTCGGTCGGGGGCATATTCTCCTTCAAAAGTTTCGGGAGTGTCGTGGGCCAACCAATGGCCATGGACATGTCCACAGCCATGGTTTCAGTAGCGGCGGGTGTAGTGTCGCCAACAGGAACGATGGCTGTAACGCAAGTGGGCGGCGCGGTGGTGGCGAAATCCTCGAGATCAGGAGAATTGTGAGTAGCGTTGATGGGAACCGTGGAAATCTAGTCCGTCCGGTTCTCATCGCCGCTAGAGGAGCCAGTACCCGTGGATGCGTCGGTGGGGGTCGATCCCGGGGATCCGGCGTCGGTAAATTCTGCGATTGTTGTTATGTTAATATCAATCCTGGTTGCCGTATAACCTTGACTTACCATCGTTGACGGGCTTTGCCT
Source organism: Huntiella bhutanensis (assembly GCA_002018275.1). Taxonomy (NCBI): domain Eukaryota; kingdom Fungi; phylum Ascomycota; class Sordariomycetes; order Microascales; family Ceratocystidaceae; genus Huntiella; species Huntiella bhutanensis. The sequence goes on from MJMS01000208.1 coordinate 661, forward strand.
CGTCAGAGACCCGATCCAAAGCAGCGCGCGAGGCGATCATCAGATCGCCAAAGTTGAAGCGGGAAGGCTTGAGATGAGTGAACGAAAACATTTTAATTATCGATTTGATTGTAAACTTAGTAGTTGCGTTTAATTCAGTTGAACTGGAATCAGTTTTATGAGCAGCTTAGTTGTAGATGAACTGACTAGCAATTGCGATGAACAGGAAGGAAGAAAGAGAAGAAAGAAGGGAAAGGAGTGAAGAGGGGGGAAAATACATGAGTACATACCAATCTAGAACGGGCAGGTACGTACGTATTCATGAATGTAGGGTAGAGGTATACACGTGCCTTTCCCCCTCATGGGTTCCAGAGGTTCCTCAGTTAGGCTCTACTCTACTAAGGTGGCGTATACAGACTCAGCTTCAGAGGGTAGGTGATGGAGACGGGCGTTCATAGACAGATATTATAGAGGGGCAGGTGTTCAACTACAGGGCGCGACTTGTCAGATGATTGCTGGTCTATGCCGTTACTTGGGGCTATTACCCCTACGAGACTAAACATGGTCCTTTGAGGTTAGTCGGATATCTTCCTAGAGTCAGCAGCACTGCCTGCGGTACTGTCGCTGTTCAGTCCAACCATGTGAATTTATTCAATCTCCTCCATAGGCGGCGACTCAGAAACGCTTTCATCTTTGTCTGCTTGTCTCCCTATGGCTCTTCGCTCGACACCCCGGGACACCCATTCAGTACGACCAACTCTTGACCTCCTTCGCCTTATGGACCCGAACATACGATACTTTCACATCCCTCGAAGTCTTTGTGAATAACTCTCCCCTCAATTATCCCCGCCGTTGTTTCACTGTGCCAGCCAGTTGTTGGTATCTCTATCACGACTCCCAAATACCCGCCATCAATGTAGCTATCGCTCCGAGACGACTAACGACTTGACGTTGATGCCACTCCCTGCAGTCACACATTGCATTACTTGTGTTCCACGACTACCCATGTCCCGAACCCATGCGCATGCGCCTAGACCCCCACCTGTCCTGAACGGAACGTCATACGAACGGCTACATACAGATAGACACATGTATGCACATGTGTAAGTGCAAACCATGGATCGACAAGCGGACTTCTTGGTGCCATGTTCTCATCCGCACATTGGTTGCTACATACAGCAGTGAATTAGAATATGCAAATCAGACACTCAATCATCCCCGGTTTCTTGAATTACCATCGATCGTGCCCGGACAATTCTAGATTTGGCAAGGATCGCCGCGACGCCGAGATTCGGTTTCCATGGGGTCGAATGCTAAGTTGATGGAGACTAGAACGAAATCTTACCTCAGTCAGTTGTGTTAGATTTTCGGCGACAAGAAATGATGGAATGTGATCTTTTGGTTGTTTACTGCTTCAAATCGCGTCGGGGGTAACCATCCCACCAAACAGAATTATGCGATTTCACGTTTGCATATACGGACATTGGGAAAAAGGATGTTGAAGTATGTTACAATACCATAGCATTCTAAGGCAATGATGACCCAAGATAGAACCACTTCAATTAGAGCAGAAAATTCGACGTTTTTCCTTTTGGGTGAAGGTTTTGACTTAACCTTTTTGTGCTCCCGTGCCTTATTAGTACACCGTTCGGGCTACCTGAGCCAAACTCAGAGAAACTGTAGATATATTTGCTGTCTGGCAGGTGAGATTTCCTACAGCTGTATCACGCGGTGGTGTTGTACCCGAGGAAGCTTACGGGCTATGAGGGCCTTGTTCTGTGCCAATGAAATTAGGTGGTTTCCTCTGTATTACATGTCTAGATGCATCGTATGTACACATTATCCACTTTGACCTCTTTTGTGTCGCCATTGACTAACTATTCGAACGACGTGTTGTGAGCATGGATAGTTACAATCACCAGCATTACCTCACGTGGTCGCATTATGTCTTACCACCGTACTTTCTGCCGAGATCTATCCTTCGGAGAGTTAATATCATGTACTGCAAACGCAGTCCGCTACAAAACCATTTAAAACCTAATATCCCATGGTAAAACAAACAAGACCTATCCAAGCCTCCCCACGATATCAACGGTCATGGGCGCTTCAAAACGATTGACGTCCATTGTGGATAAACTGTAATGATCCTTTTTCTTGGCACGGCAGTGCTAGTCAACTTGGTGGCAACCCTAACCCTACTGTTGTCACAGGGCCTAGGGGGAACAGCCCTATGTCCCGGTAGAACTGACCCGCAAACTGAGTTGTTTTAGGATAGCAGAGAGGCACAATACATCTTAGTTCCGGCAGGACTAGACTCGGAGACATGAGGATACCATCGCGCCGAGTAAACGTAGGGCCCTTGAACTTTTTTATAGCTAGGTGTTCCATGGGGCACTATACATGGCTAACGAGCGGACATTGCGATGTGAAGCATGATAACAATGTCGCCTTCCTAAACTCTAGAGATAAACCGGGAAACGTGGCACACAAGCCTGAACACAGGAGCCATGCAGACGTCGACGACCTTCAGGGCACTTGATATACTGAACGAAGGTAATAGGCCAAATAGCACCTCACAGAGACGAAATCAAGGTGTATGCTGCTGGGGACCGGTTTCTTTCATCAAACGATGACCACAAAGCCAACGGTCGAGACTCCCATTGCCGGCCAATATGGTGAACCGAGACGAGGAGAAATAACAGAACTTCTTACGTCTTCCGGTCACCTTGACATTGATACGACAAATGACACGCCCTCAGTCCTCCACACAAACGGCAGATGAAGTGCCAAACACCCAGCCGACGTTAATGGCAACGTCACCGGTAACTTGAGGGTTCGACTAGGCCAAGCAACGAGTTGAGCCGGATAGTCCGTACACTAACGGCCCTAAGGCAATAACTGTTAGCCTATGATACAAGTATATCGATTATCGTCAGTAGACCAAGAGACAAAACAGAAGAATAGTATGTGCGGGAAACCGCAGTGTACCAGGAGGTACGACGCAGAACAAGTAGAAAACGCTAATGACAACAACAAAGAAGAGAAAAGGTCAAGAACAACACACCCCACCACGAGTCTACAGTCCCCCACACAAACTACCGTTGAGGTGCCGAACATTCACCCAGAGTTAATGCTGGCACCACCGTTAACAAGACGGCTCGGCCTATTCGAACTCCATGTTAAGCCCCATAGCCCGTATATCAGTAGCCCGAAGGCTCTAACTGTAGACTTATAATGTAGGTTTATTGACGTTGTCGAGGAAATAAAGAAACAAAAAGGACAAACAGTGTGTGCGGGTAGGGACCAGTCAATGGCTTGGGGTACACGGTTAGGGTACAGTAAACCTACAGTGTGGTTAACTGTGTAGATTATGTACACACTGTGCTGTCAGCTTGAAGCAGCTGGTAGCAGCTGTCCCAAGATCACATCGAGGAGAGAGACTTGTGGTAAGCAACAGTGACTTGTCATAGGTACATCATCACTCTACAATGGATTATGCCTAAACTCCCAGTTCTTTACTAAAGTCTAGTGGGCTTTATATTGCTAGATAGTCATCTGACACTAATTCATCCCCAAGAAGCCCGATCTACATTCCATGTGGAAGCAACCGTCGTTCAATGTGTCAAGGTTACCGGGCAAGCTGCACTCATTAGTTGAAGTCGTACACATTGATATCAGCTATGTCGAGAGATTCCAAAGGGATGTCTCGGCTCTGGGCAAACGGGAAGTTAATACATGAACGATGTGAAGCAACAACTAGATCACTTGCTAATCTTTATCCCGGGATATGAAATACAAATTGAACCACTAACTAACAAACAATACACCCCAGACATCCTAACACACTATAAAGTTAAAACCAAGACGCCATCTAAGGGTCGAAAGGCAGAGGGAACTTGAGGGTGGCAGTCGAACGAACACGACTCTTCTCATACGTGCCCTCCAGGTTGAGGTTGGACCCAATCAAGTTGTGGGGGAAACCGGCATCAAATGGCTTAATCTTGTCAAGCTTCTCAACTTGCTCTTTAGTCAAGTCAATCGACAGTGCCTCGATGTTGCTCTTCAAGTGGCTGACCTTGCGGCCACCCACGATAGGGAAGACATTAACACCGTGCCACTTCGCCTTAGCCAAAACCCAAGCCAAAGCGATCGACTGGATGTTTTCAGTGCCGTACTCCGCACCAACTTCCTCCAAGCCCCCCGCGATAGCGGCCTCCACAGCAGACAACTCCTGACCCGCATTCTCAACAGATGCACGCAGATTCTCACCCGATTGGGCACGCGCAGCAAGCTGCTTCTTGGTCTGCCAGCGGCCTCCACCAATCGCATCCCACGCGGCGAAGGCCATGCCGAAGTGACGGCACATGGGGAGGATTTCACGCTCGACGTCACGGGTGGCTAGATTCCAGCGACCTTGGTAGATGGTGAAAGGGGTCTTGCTGTGTTGGATGGCATAGTTGTTGCAGGCTGTGACGATCCAAGCGGGAACATCAGAGACACCAAGGTATAGAACCTTCCCCGAGGCGACTAAGAGGTGTAGGGCGTCCATGATCTCGGAGATGGAGGCAGTGAAGTCCCAGTAATGGAGGTAGTAGATGTCAACATAGTCGGTGCGGAGTTTGATCAGCGAATCCCGGAGGGTAAGAACAATGCTCTTCTTTCCGTTGCCAGATAGGTTAGAAACATTGCTCTTGCCAACCTTCCACGAGAGGTAGTCCTGGCTGAACTTGGTAGCGATGATATATTGATCACGGTTTCCACGCTCAGCCATCCAGTCACCCACCCAGCCCTCAGATTGACCAAACTGATAACCAGAAGCCAAGTCAAACACGTTACCACCAGCAGCGACAAAGGCATCGAACAGGGCAAAGGAAGCCTCTTTGTTCATGGAGCCCATGGAATCTTTCCAGGCGTCACCGACGGACATGGTGCCCAGGTGAAAAGGGGAAGAGCGGAGAGCGTTGTTCTTGGCGATGAGCTTGTGGTGTCCAAGTTCCGTGGCGGGAGCCGGAGGAGGCAGGAACATACTTGCGACCATGTCATATCCCTTGGGGTCTACACAGACGAGATCGGAGCGAGTAGGGGCGGACATTGTGGAGGTGAAGATGAGGGTTGAACGAAAATGCGAATTGAAGTGGTAGAGTGAATTACTTGATAGTGAAGGTTATCAAGCTGTGTAGTGTGTGTTATTACGACAATGGTTGAAGACTATGGTAGATTTACTAAGATATATATGTGCGAACTCTGAAGTTGAATAACTGAACATCGTCTTCTACAGGACTTCAGTCGGAGGCTTTCCTATCCATCACAGACTTGCCGTTCAATCAATCGTGCCGACTCCGGAATCCCATGATGAAGCTAAAATCTCTATCGTTACTACATTCTCTACGCAAGATCTTAGATAAGATGAATTATTCCCATCTTTGTAACACCTACACACATATGTCCACAGCTACGCACGTCCTCATACTAGATATGTATGAAAATATGTAGTGAGTACATCCGTGCGTACCGGACTTAAGTCACAACTTGTCTTAAAGCCGCTATACTAAATTTCATGTTTGCTACAAGCAATCAAAGCAAGCAGAAAGATTGATCATAGATCCCAAAGTTTCTTGTGGGTTTGCTATGTATATTCTTTGGCGGAGGGTTTATTTCAACGGGTCGTTACATTGCCAAGACGGTACAATTATCAATCAAGACAAGTCGGTCGATTTGAAAGGGCCGGTGTTCAGGATCATCTCTCGATCTTGCCGGATGTGGCATTGTATCGACCCCGTGATATACTGCATCAGTCTAGAATATTCAGACAACGCCCTCATACAGCACTTCATCCAGTAGATCTATCAATCGTCCTCGTCAGTTTATGTATCACCTCGTCTCATCACGAGAGTACCAACAGACGAGAGGCGGTAGACATCTCCTCCATGAGACATTCAAAGTCCCGCTGCAACGAGTTTTTCGAGCCCATATAAGTCGAACTTCGTATCTAAACCATCACATACGACCACAGCCTGTGGAAAATACGGGGTCCCGTCTGCTCCCCCATAGTCAATCCACAGAGCGCTGGATTAGTAGTACGGTGGGTGACCACGTGCGAATACCCGGTGTTGTATGTAATTCTTTTGGTTCTTTTTGGCGTTACACTTGAAATCCGTCGGACTGTTTATAGAGCCGGGTTAGTGTACCAACTATTGCATATGACCACAGCTTGTAGAGAACACGGGGTCCCGTCTACTCCCACTTAGTTGAGCTACATACAAAGCGTCGAATCAGTGATACAGTGAGTGACTACGTGGGAATATTTGAGGTTGTATGTAATATTTTTAGTGACATGTGAAAGGCAAGGTTGCCCATTGAGCTCGGGGAATCTGTCTCCGATCGGATTCGCCGGCCCCACGGGCCTTCAACCCGTCAGCTGCTAGGCTTGCAGGGCCGGGGATNGGCACGGTGGCGTGCCGGACGCACCGGGTTCTTGGTCATGCGCGGTGGTATCATTTTGTGTAGTCGTGTATGTGAATTGACTGTATGTGTGTTGAGAAACTAGAAGTAAGTGTAACTGTTGAAGTCTGCGAGGCTGAGGATTGGGAAAATTAAAGTGGGCCTGGCGCATGCGACTGGGCCAGGCTGATTGTCTCAACCCTATTGAATAAAATCAACCCTAGTGCAAAATATTGGCGAATATAGGTGCTCGTACCACACGAGCTTTTCACATACGACCATAGCCTGTGGAAAATACGGGGTCCCGTCTGCTCCCCCATAGTCAAGCCACAGAGCGCTGGATTAGTAGTACGGTGGGTGACCACGTGCGAATACCCGGTGTTGTATGTTTCTTTTTGCTCGGAGTCGGGTTATTTGCACGCCGTAGCGGAGGAACTTGGTGGCCTTGCAGTCTTTTTTAGATTGCTCCCGACGAGAGGTTTGGTCCGTATGCATCACTCAAAAAGCCGTGCCATCCGGGGAGACTAAACACCAGAAGTTCCGAGGGATACGGGCTAATACGTGTAGAAAGATAGACGAGGAATGACCACTGACTAAGCAGGAGTTGAGCCATGTAACCGTAAAATCGAAGGGGGAAGTGGTCGCCGACTGGAGAAATGTGGGGGCCGGTGGTCGCCGACTGGAGAGATGCCGGGGGGGCAGTGGTCGCCGACTAAGGCAATGTACCAAGGCTATTCCCCGAGTCTTTGCGGCGTCGTGGTCCTCTTTGTGGGCGGACCGTCATGACGAGGAGCTACCTAGCTAACATAAAGCGCCCAAAGTGTTGAGGGGTTACTACCCGAGTCCACATCTTGTCTTGGTTCGCCACCGTTAATGGCAGGTGGGTGGGAGAAGGTCTATTTGGGTTGTTTCGTTAGTGGCTAGGCTGTTTCGTGGGATTGCGTTTTCAGTTGGTACAGTATTGAGCTTGAGGCCCTCTTGGTATCGGTGTCTGGCTGTGGTATTAGGACGCTTGATGGGAACTCGTGGAGTTGTTTGACATGACTGGTTACAAGGGCAGCTGTCTGAAGGTCTCCTCTAGTCAATAGACCTATACCACAGATACCTTGTAGTTTTGTAGATTGCTGGAAGAGCTCATACTTGTGACAATGTCCAGCTGCTGTTAAATCATATGATAATGGTGTCTTACTCCGTGGCTGTTATAGAAAATACGTCAATCTGCCATAGCAAACAAAGACGTAATAAAACACAAGTAAAGCTACCGATGGCTGAAATCTCAGATCAAACTATCAAGTAGCAGTATTTCTTAATGATCAATCTATAATGGTTCGCACTATAATTACGTTTAACCAGGCACTGTTAGCCATGCAGTGCGTATGTCACACGAGGCCACATAAAATAGTATTATAGGCGGTCACACGGATACACGGAAGCATGGATACTCGGACGACGTCGAAGGTGAGACGGACAACATTCTAGTAACACTCTCGAACGCAGTCTTATATTGACTAGCGCGATATGACATCTTCAGATGTCTACAGTTAGCTACAGTATGACGAACTCATTAAACTCAAAAAACGACATTTGTATAAGACGAATCGATAGAAGCTACAGAAATATATACTACCTAAGGTCTATCTAAAGTGAAACCCCCCATAAAGCCGCCGTTCTGCAGCATAGCCACAAGGTACAGACGGTATCTCTCCATCTCGTCGGAGTGATAAAGCGAGGTAGGTGCACACCCCAAGACCACGGATATAGCGTTCATGATAACAAACATGCCGCAATCATAGCTATTTTCCTGGCAAGGCGCTGCGATTGTCACCAGCTCCCAGTCGTCACCGTTGTACCCAACCCCGAGAAATTTGCGTAGCCATTTGAGTGTTTCGATATAAAACTCTAGGCGGCCCCTGGGATCGATGCTGTCCAGATGGGCTAGTCGCCTTTTCGACGGATAGATGACAAAGAGTGTCCAGTGACACCCAAGGCACACAGGAATCACAACAGTGTCCAACTCGAGAAAGTTCTCAGGGGTGACCCCCTTTCTCTTCAGACCCCTGGCCGTGCTTTGGCTCGTTTTCTTGACCATACTGTTAAAGAAATATGATCCGAGGACTAAGACGGAACTCCCCTTGGGCTTCAGATCTCCCATGACTTCATTCCGTAGTTTGATGTATCTATCGAGGCACCCGAGAGTTGCGTCCACAATGGTATCATTGAGACGTCCCTTCGGGTTGACCAAGAGAGAAAACTCGCGGGGTGTAATAGGACCCTCGGGTCCAGCGTAGTAAAACTTGTCGGGGCTTTCAATATTACCCTCAACTATGTTCATCCAGGGCACGACTTCGTGCCAAATTAAATAGGCCCTGACGTGGCGCAAAACAAGGCACCTCTTGTTTTCGAATGCCGCCGAATGTTGCTGGACAACGTGAACATCGGAAGTGCTCGCTGCGGGGGCAGCGGGCTGCGGTTGGAACTCGACTGGGTGCTCTCCAGTCGCGTGGTTCTTGGTCTGCACGATCACGACTACAGACTCGGCGGCGCGGGGAAGCAAGTTCAAATCCGGGACCATGATCGAAGACACCGAAGCAGATCTGGGCTGAGTAGCCCGGAACGCATTGGGTGTTTCAAGCTTCGTCAAATCTATGATGAGAGAGAAGGTTAGCTTCCATTCTTCAGAGAACGAGGCCATGGCTTTAGTCCAGCACGACGCTCCCAGGGGATTCAACTTGCCATAATTCGCGCACTCCACAACATTTTGTGAGTGATCATACTGCGTTGTGGGGGGGTTCTAGTCCTCCGACAGCTGTGGATCAATGGGGCAATACCCGTTGGCGAACTTCTTTGGCACCATTGTGCTTGATGACTCCCGTGGGGGGTGTTTCGGTTTGTTGGTTGTTTAAATCTGATTGGAGGGCTCTAGTTGAGCGCGATACCGAAAAGGCTAGCGACGAAAAGTCGTAATGCTGTTGGCAACTTGTTGAAGAAGTTGGTAAATTGGACTGTAATCTGACAGTGTTGCAGAAAGTCTGCGAAGAAGAAGTAATGATCCCAGAGAGATCTTAATAGGGGCTCGAATAGAATTGAACCAAAATATAATAGATGGAGACTTTTGGGAATGAAGACACTCAAAACCGAACTTCAGAGATGACTGGTCTTGAATCAAAAGGAAGAGAGGAAGAAAAGTTGAGAAGATGGCGCAGAGCAGAATATTTGTACCCAGTGCACCGTGGACTACCCCGCTGTGAGTAGAAATGAAGTAGACCCACAAATACCTTCTATATTTTCTTCGTCCAGCACTATTTGTATTTCTACAGCATGCTTTTCCAGCTCATTCGGCTTAATTTCTACTGTCTTGGTCAAGTTCAGGCGTCTCAATTCCCATTTTTCATCCTTTAGAGGTACATCTACAGAAGGTTAGAGTGCAATTCTCGGAGCCGGCCGTCATACTGTCCGGCGCATTTCGCATTTCTTACTGTTCTAAGCTGGTATTTGTCAGCTACGGTCACAACTCATTGGTTTTTGAGTAGGGCACGATGCAAAAGATCACCCACAACTTTCTTCTTCTTCACTGCCATGCAGGTACGTAGGGTTAAAGTGGCCATGAGCGAAGGTCATGACGATGAAACTAATCAGTGGTATAGTTCAAGCCTACAAATACTCTATCGTGGTTTTGTATGATTACTTCCATCAACAGTTGAAAGGAAACTATTACTGCGATCTATACATTTCTCATCAAAAAGAGTGTAAAGTCTTAAGTTACCTTCGATCCAGAAGTGCGCGTCTCCCGTAATCGATTCCAATGAAATCGTGATTGTTCAAATATCATAAGGGTTGTGATTTCAAGTGTGTATTCACCTTTGTGCCTTTTCAAATCATGACGATATTTCATCTTAGATGAGGATGGAAAAAAAAGTATTTCTCTTTGATTGCCACCACATGCGGCAAGTACTCACGGTTATTACCCTTTTCGTCATGACTTTGACATTTGTGTCTGTTGTGCGTTGAACCCTAACTTGTTGCACCCAAAACCTTACCGTTGAATACCAAACTTGTGCGAGAACACAAGCAAATAACGGCATAGTTATAAAAACGACCGACGTGTTACATATACCAAAACGGGCAGTTGTATTTCCTAACTTGACTCAGTCAAGACCTATCACAAAGTTTTGTCAGCGCTAAGAAGCTTCCGCCAATTCTAATTTTCGCTGACAAATGTGTTAATGTGTTGCAACAAGTACCGTGGGTTGTAACTTTTAATGGTCTTCGAATTCAACAACTGCTAATTACGCTCTTTCTATATCGTGCCATTGCAATCCTATCCTCAGTCTATACTGTGGTGATCCGCCGCCTTGTGTTTTGGCTACAGGTGTTTATATTTCTCCAAAACACTACATTGCTGTTCATTTGACGGACACACCATATTTACTCACGCCATTCAAGTAAAACCACATCTAGTTCGTGTTAACGGCAGCCTACTTCTTTTCTAACAAGATGATATACTAACCTCGTTATTTTTTTTCAGAAACATGGCAAACTCAATGCTAGATCACGATGGTGAAGAGCTCGTCGACCTGGAGACGGAATCCTCCGAGGCTTAGCAAGCCTACCTGGATCTCGACAATGGTGACGTAGGAAGCGACTTTGATGACGTTGACAGTGAGTTGATTTCCGATTTTAATGCCGTAATTGGGCTGTTGACTACCTACGCAATCTCTGCACTTCCCAACATGGATGACTTGTCCGGACGATTCCAAATTTTGAACTTTACTGGGGCGAGCAACGACTTCATACTGTTTGGGCTGACAAGTCACCTCAAGTCCTCTGAAATGGCCCATGTACTCAGTTTCTCTCATCTAACTAACACCCACACAGGCACGGGAATGACCAGTGTTCATGGGAACGTTGAACAATCTGTAATTCTAGGACCCTCAGGACAGACCAATAACCAGGTCCTTTGGACCCAAGCCAACGTCACTGCTTTGAAAGAACTTGTCAACGGCCGCAAGGTCCCTAAGTATATTGCATGTGAAGACATTCAATGGAGAGAGATCGACTGGAATCCCGTCAACGTCAAGAATGACTTTTCACCGAGTGTTTCCCCTCGGACGAAGCGACTACCAGAATTTGCGTCTCCTGTTCAGGAGCTCTTAAACCGGAATGTGTCTTCCGTGGTCGACGATGGGTCCCGGGGGTCCATGTCAAGTACTTCTTCATACGAGATGCCCTCACCTATGAAATCTCCTATGGCTCAAGACCTTCGACTGGTTCCCAGCAAGGCTGAGGATTCAACGACGAACTTGGTCTCTGTCACTTTATCCGAACTGTCTGGAGAAAACGATGGAAGGTCAACTGAAGTACAAACTATCGAGAGGGTGGAGTCTGAGTCTGAGGTCGACTTGAAGCAAGACGGTGGAGAAGATATCGACATAAAAGAAGGCGTCCCGTGTGATCCGCAGGGCAATCTTGTGATGAAAGTTGACCCACAGCAGCCAATTGACTACATTGGGCGGGGAATACGATTGAAGGGGTTCTAGGGTAGCCTAATTCGAGTGTGAGGAGCATAGCAGAGTTAGTTCATGGTTTTATATGTCCGGACTAGAAGTTTGTTGATAGTCGTATGCCATTCTGTTATTATTTGATGGAGCATTTTGTTGTTATTAGTATTGACTACGGAAGTCGGAAATTGCGCGTCCGGAGATGGGAATCTGACCCGGTAGCTTGAGACGGAGCAGCACCGGGTGTTCCACCTAATATCTCCCGCCCCACCCGATGATTCCTTTAAGAACCCCATTAAATGCACTGTCTTCCACATACGACCATAGCCTGCGGAAA
>MJMS01000210.1:0-11949 GCA_002018275.1 Huntiella bhutanensis
CAGAGCGCTGGATTAGTAGTACGGTGGGTGACCACGTGCGAATACCCGGTGTTGTATGTAATTTTTAGTCTTTTTGTTCACTTGAGTTTGTCATAGGTCCTCGGGAGGCGGCGCGGTAACGAGTTTCTTGGCACCCCGTGGTGACTAACTTTTAGCGTAGGGTTAATGAACAACGGCTAGGGTCACCCTGGTCACGTGCATGCACATGTAGTGGACTATCGCTAGTTAAACATTTTTATGCCGGAATTATTTCGTGTCTTTGTGCTCTCGACTTTGGCAACTAATCTAGAAATCACTAGAGGAATCAGAAGTCGCTTTGCTAGAACAGGGGCCGATGTAAACCCGGCATCATGGCTACCGCCCACCGCTATTTTCATGACATCACCAATGTCCTTGCTGCATAGGGCCTAATGCACACTGATTCACTATCGTGACATACTGGTTATGATCCGTGCCCATGTCAAAATCATATGGTCCTCTCCCGACATGTACCGATCCAAATTAATATAGTGACCAATGAACTATAGGGCGTCTGTGTTTAAGGCAGACGCCTTAACCTTGGCCTCAATGATCTAGATCTCTGTCTCGTCGCTGTATAAATCCCCTACAAAGAGTCTATGTTTACTGTAGGAGAGGGTAACGGCTTACAGAAGAACGAAGGAAACCTGATGGACCAGCGACGTTCACAAAACACGAAGGCGCCTGGCCAATTAACAAGCGATCGTTGCTCCAGACTCCTTAGATTCCTTTTTCGTCACCGCGATACGACACATCATTCGGCTCTATGGCATGAGAGCTATAGTCATGGGAAATTTGCTGCCGAAGAGGGCTATCCGTGATGACAGACATCGGCCTGACCTGGCGCACAGTATAATGAAGTCGAACTTAGTACCTAGCAGATTCAAAATATTTTTAAGAAGTACTATTTAAAGTGACAATACCTCCAGGTTTTCAGTACCCAGGACCTCTTAGTTCCGGCACGCGACACACGGCTTCTCCATAATTAACCAGCTGCCCATACATTGATTTTGAGATTCTACCTGGAAACGGAAGTATCGGCAAAGTACGGATGAAGGGGGTTGTCGGCACACTATGTAGGTGCTCGGTAGATGTTTACCAGGGCTGCTGTTAAGGATAGGCCATTGCTTCCCGACCTAACTTCTGCAAGTGTGTTTCTGGCTTAGGAAGGCCCCTTGCAATAAACCTCTTTCTTCCCTTCCAGCTATGCTTTTGTTTATTTTTCTTCTTTTCAATTACACAATACAATTGGTTTTGACCAGACATTGTCTTGAGGCCCGCGCTTTACTTCGCAGACTGTCTCTATTGATCTTTGATTGTTTCCGTATCAATTAATTGTTATTTCAAGTTCTCTCCCGCAGCGCAGTGTTGCAGATTTGTTTCATCTTGTGCTCGTTTTTCTTGGTCGCCTTTGCTCAAAACATCACCTTGTGCTGTAGCTGTGTTCATCCCACGTCCACAACAGCACAAACGCAACGCGTGCCACATTTAATAATTCCCGGTAACACGGGACTACAACGAAGTCGATGTTGCCATCAACACATACAATCACAAACCCCTTCTCCACCATGGACGGTCTTCATCCCAAGGGGCAAACTGTAGATGAGGGAACCCTCGCCGTCACCAACGATGAATTAGAACATCGCACCGTAGGTAAATAGATCTCCTGCTACGATTGAGCGAACTCTCCTTTTCATGAAGGGTCGACCGACAGCAGTCATATTTTAACAATTGTTGTTCTCACAGAGCCATTGGAGCCCACCTCCCCCGATCAACAAACCCTGGTAGCCATACCATCTGGTTCGGTGACGGGTAACTCCGGCCTGCATGTGCCGGTGGATGACCTTTCCGCGGCTCAGACTACCGAGGTCCAAAACAGTGTCCCCGTCGAGGAACCCGTCGAATATAATGGATAGTTTTCGTTGCATTTCCGGGTTGACAACGACACGGACACTCCGTGGAGTAAGAAAACAATAATAGAGCAAGCCTATCGAGTAACCACTAACAAGATGTGTAAAAAGGATGAAGTAGAAGACGTGGACTTGGATCACGATGAAGACTTGGATCAAGATGCGTTGGACTACTACAAGTTCCAAAATGTGGTTGTCCCATTGGTCTTCCCCAGTAAGCAGGACTAGTGAATATTACCCGCCAAATAACAACTAACCGTTATCGAATTGTAGACACCCCGGTGATTAAGGTTACTCCCGCCCAATACTTCCAGCTCCTCCACCGGTACCAACGCCATTGAGGATTGCTTAGAGCCGCGCGGAGAATGATCTTCACCCACAACCTGAAACTTTTGACCCATGATGATCGCCGTGGTCTTTTTGACGGAACAATCAGACCGGTAGATTGGTCTCGGGGAACATTAACGCGTCAGGATCTGACTTCACTGGTCTCTATCAAGGGACCTGTAAACTACAACATTATGGAGGCGGTCATGTTTTTGTTGGATATTCACGTGGACCGGATCCATGATGCAGAGCAACCGATGGAAGTCCCGAAACGGTTGGTTTTGGTTGAAGACCTCTTTTCCGTCAGCAAGATTATGCTCTGCGACGGAACCCTTACTAAAAAACCTCTGAAAAGAAGGGGAGTCACCGCCGAAAGTTTCCAGGGTCTGGAGACATCTGTTGTTCCTATGAGCCATGAGGGTAATTGGTCCGTTGTGATGGGTAAGCCCATCGCGAATGAAATTACCCACAACAGACAGTTTTCATGGCGAAGAATCACAGTGGGTCATTGACGCTGTTTTCAAATGATTGTGTAAACAGTAAGGTGAGGTAGTGTCACGGGAAGTACTATTATAGAAAGCAGACATATATTAAGATGGATCATTCTCACAGGAATCACAGTCCGGGAGAAGATTTGACGTAAACAGACATAGTGACTGTGCTTATCTTATCTGGCTCCGGGGACAGGGATAGTCTAGTTAACAGTTTGAAGAACTTGCTAGGAAGTTCCTTCACACCGGATGAGTGGAAGCATGCCGGCCACGAGGTCCCTGGCTAAGTACGCAAGTTTGACTCTGGAATTCTGACTATCATGAACATCATCTGTTTAGTGTTAGGGTGCGATCCTACCAGGAGTTATAATAGTGACTTGATGAACCTATATCGGTGGCATCTGGCGGATATGCTGTTCACCCAGGGATTTCATGGTTGCTATGATCTCAGTGATATCTAGAGATGTTGGGGTTGGTTGGTGACCTTTTTATTTGTCATTTTGTTGTATTTTTAGACTTTGCCACAAAAGGTTCCATAATTGAATTTGTTTGTGAATATCTTCCGTAAAATCGAGTCTCAGAGATACGCTAACCTAACTTGATTTGTGCTGGAATTGTTGTTATATTCATGGATACGCTATACTTCTCGCTTTACAACTTGATGGCTCAAAGCCTTATTTATTGGAGATGGCCGCCATTTCGGATGCATGCAGCCCAAAGTGAGTCGCCTGAAACAATTTTATATTCCAAGTCTCTGACTTTAACGGGACCATTTTCTTTATCCAGATGAAATCGGTATAGTTTTACCTTGCCGGTTCGATGACGAGATATCGGACAAGGACCAGACCACTCTGTAAATCCCCACAATGTCCATGGCTGTGTGGATGTTGTTTTCAAATGTTAGACCATGTACTAACGGTGCTAACTTGGACTACATCATGATGCCTCAGCAAAGCCTATCACAATAAACGACATCATTTTTCTCCGGGATTGTTCGTGGCAAACCTTAATGTGGATACAATTACGTGGTTATGTATCATAGATACGGTGTATTTCTTTTAACGCTCTTCTTTTGAGTGATGTAGTCCTGCGGCCTACGGTAAACGTCGGCGAGCGTACACGACAACCCAAGGTTATGAAGGCTTCTATCTGTGCCGTGGTTTTAGCGCCATAACCGTTCAAGTTGTCATAACCCCTATCCATTGCATTGCTCTGTGATGGCCTTTAGTCATAGCAGGGATTATCACAGGGCGGCGGACCGTGTTTTGAAGCACTACGTTCGTGGATAATCGACCGCGCTATCACTCCAACTGAGGCTAAAACCACGTCCCACTTGTGGTGGCGTGAAAGCACTCTACTGAACAATGGCCGTTTATTGTATAGACAAATACTTCACCATCACGACCGAGCGTATAGACTTCATAAATTTTGATCATAGTTGTTCTCAGTCGTGGGGAGAGTCACTGAGTGGCCAAGGTGACGTTGTAATGTTGACTTTGTATGTATGCACTAGAGATTCATGAACTATTACCCAGTTAGATACATGATTTGCGTAACATAGCCTGATCATAGTTGTTCATGCAGAGCTTCAAGATCCAGCATTATATCAACACGTGTGGACTGCCTGAATCAACAATGCCACTGTAGCATTGATAGTTTATTGATTTTCATGAAACAGCCTGTTGTAAAACATTCTTAAGGCTCTGCGTTCGGTAGATAGGCATTTTGCTTACTACTTTGCCCGCGCTGTTATGTTTCACGTGAATATACCAATAGTCATTAGCCATGTAGTAACAACACACTCGATGGAACACATCTGCGCAGGGCAGAACAATCAAGAAAACAACTGTATAAACGCTACATATAAAGTGAAACTAACAATGCCACAAAAGGCAAGAAGCTGTAGCAAATGCCCCAACAAGCAGCAGATGTCTGCAAATATCAGACTGAACACTGTGAACACAGAATGAAAACTGGAAGCTTGGGAAAGCAAGAACACACCACAACAATAGCCCGTCTACTGTACATGGAACCCATTGCCTTAACCTTCGACCTCCACTTTCTTCACCCCTGATGAGACTCAAATCCCAAACAATCCATTGCCACAAGGTTTTCTATATGGTCCACGATAACGATTTTTGGTCCTCGTTACCCTAAGAAATACATTGAATGATAGATACCTACCTGAGCTATACTATGAACAAGTCTAGAGTCAAAACCGTGTCCAGAGGCTAGCCAACAGAATGGACTGACTTGTTGTTTGACGGCAAACCATGGTGACATTCCGTTCTGCAGTTCACAGTCAGTCATGTCTCCCAAATCTAGGTAGGCAAGACCATCTAATTTCTCTAGGCACTGATTGAAATCTACTGGTTCACTCTTCCTTGTAGTTGACCCTCGCCTTACGCCGTAAGCTCTTCCTACGACTAAAAGCTGGTTCCTTGTTGCCAACCGTGACAGTCGTCGCACTGCCTGGCGCGGCATCGGGTAAGGGGGTTCTACCGTTCTTGAGGCGTCCTAGACGCTGGCGAACTTCGGCAAAGTCTCCATTGAGATGTGACTTGGAAGCCGGATCGTCGTGTGGACCGATACACAGGAGTCGTCTTGTTTTAATACCCTGAACTGAAGCAGGCGTCGAATAGCCGTGGATACAAGAGTTGTGTGCCTACGACCTGGGAAGACAGGGACGTTGGGCTAGGACATTGGCGGTAAGAGTAGTTGAACAGGACTCCTTTTTCGAAGCCTCTGCAAATTTGAAGTCAGTGAGAGGGATGAACTGATTGCTCTGCGAGACGTGATGCATGTGTATCTGCGGTACGAGTGGCAGGTCTCGGCCGCCATCAGACTTGGAGACCGTGGCTACTCCGATCGGATCAAAGAAACTCGGCCGCCCCAGACTGATTATCTGGCGCCGCTTGTTAGGTCTCGGTTTGGAGTCAGGCTCCTCGCTACGGGCACGTGTACCCGACGACGGAGCAGATATCAATGCCAAGGGGAAATTCTCTTGGCTTCGGCGTCTTTTAGTAGGACATTCACTGTCTTCGTACTCTCCGTTATCCACAGCGACTGTAGGTCTTTTTGTGGAATTAAGGTTTGCGCCTTTGTGTTGAGGAATAAGACCAAGGGGACCATTTTCGACGTCACGTCGATCCACAGCAAGGTCGAGGGAAGCGATAGTTGTAGAGCGTGTGGACAGGGACGCTACACTTATGTGACGAGGGTGGGGGATAGACCTGAGGTCGGTGTCAGTAAAAGACGTTGGTGATACGTAGCATCTATACATACCCAGACATGTTTGAAGAGATCGAATCTGTACTGCGTGGCGGCCAACAGATGAAAGCAATACGCAAACCAGGTGAAAGTCTTCTTCAATAAAGCTTTCGAGACGGTTAGTGAGGAGGAAACAGACAGCGGCGGGGTGAATACACTAACTAAAGAAACCGCAAGACTAGCGATAAAGAACCAGTTCGTTTCGACGAAAGGTCAATAAGGGGAGCAAATCAATCAGACGGACACTACAAAAAATTCAATTTTTCATCATAATTAGAAGGAATCCAATTGCCTGTGTCAGAAGTTTGTTCAACACAAGAGTTAACATACCGAAATACACAAGGCGTTGTCAACGGACGTGAACAAGAAACGAAAACGGACCGAAAGAAGAGGACGTGGGCTGGATGAATTGAGAATAAAAAGGTGTGCGGGGCATAAGAATCAGTCCGTGTGTGAGGAAATCAAGGTGGTGTTACTTTTTTAGTTCTCTCCGGGTTAGGCTGTGGGAGACCGGTGCAGCTTCCACGTCAGTCCATCAAGATTCTGGGGATAGACTACAGTTATCAGTTATTACCGTTTTGGGAAATTTCTCTTCATAAGTGTGGGAGTACTGTGAACCCTGACACTGTTACCTAACCCAGTCCGGCCCGGTGAGATAAGATAAGCAGGCTTACTAAGCCTGACTGTATAAAACTCTTCTCCCCGCGCTAGACTAGTGGAACAATTTCTCTCCCTTAATAAAAGAGTGTTTCTCTACAACTACCTTTCCCACATAAGTGATCACAACTGTCTTACTGTCTTCAAGTACTGTCACAGACGCACTAGGGTTGGGGTTCATTTTCATTGCCCAGGTGATTTTATGATGTTTTTAGCAAGTCCTGCCTGTTGGTGGCAGGTTTGAAATGTTTCCGCAACAGGCAACTCAACCATGATATGGGACTACATTAGAACATTTATCGGAACATATACTGCATATCATTCATGAACAGAGGCAGGGTAACATTTCAATCAACTCCGACTAAGAGATAAAACTATCAATTGATAACAAAAGTTTCCATCATCCCCCAAAGGTATTACACAACAGGTCTTTGTAAGGAATCCGTAGCAATACAAACCCCAATCCCGGACCAGTTCCTTTGAACCTAAAACTCCATTTATCGGATATAAATGTATTACTACCACGATACGTTCCAGTGAAGACCTGGGAGGTTGTAGTGAAGCTGGAAGATGACGTTTGTGTCGTGCCTTATGACAGACCAAGGCAGACGGCTGGGCAAACGGGCGCACGATAACTACCATAAGAACTGGAGTTCTTCACCGAAAAAGAATACCGGAAGCCGCGATTTCTTAGGCAACGACTGGAGGCCCATTTCATTGCCTGACATAGTGTTGCAATGTACTGTGGAAGAATCAGGTTCAGCACTAACAAGTGTCGATGTCGAGTTTTCGACGGCGTGAAATACCCTTGGTACTCTGTGGCTTGCATTCGCAGTCACATCAGACGACAAAGGTTGGGCCGGCGACGTGCACCCTGTGGTGTCAGAGCAGACGTGCTCATTGGAAGCATCGAGATGGACACAAAAACTATCAGAGACGCTATCGTTGCTGCCTTCAGGCGCATCCATGTTGTTTTCGTTTGCAGCTACTGTAACACTAGCAACTGAAGTCCCGAAATGAAGACTGGAAATACCAAGATTGTCGCTTGGGCGTCGCAAAACATCGCAAAAACTCAAACTCGTCCTCGTTCGGGCTTCCCCGTAGCGTGCAGCTAGAGCAGCACTCTCGGCAGAAAGGTTTTCGTGCTGAGGTGCGGACATCACGCAGGCGTGGTTTGTGTCATCAATAGCAGCAGCCAGCAGACCACGTTCGATGGCCAGACCGATACGGTCACTAGAGAGATTTTCCACCGAACTCCGGATCCGAGCGGCAGCGTACATCCCCGCCAACATCTCACTCTCGGGCTCCAAGGTTTCATACTGCTCGATGTCCCAAGAGGACTCATTTTCGACGGCCGTCAAAGAAGCGAGCAACCCACGTCCAATGGCGCGGGAAATCAAGTCTGTGTTTTCGTAGCAGAAGGGATCACAAGACGGAACTTTAGCCTTCGCGCCAGACCCTGAGGCAACTTCAGAACTAAGATCACGTTCTGCAGGTTGGTAGCTCGCAACTTCTGTGACTAGATTCTGGTGCTGATATCTGAAGACCTGAGGCACAGCTTCCATACACTCCTCCGTAGTATCCACCAGTGTAAGGCAAGGGCCATCGGTGGTGTCTTCTTCTTCGCTCTCTGAAGTACTCTTGTTAATAGGCTTGGCGTACTTTTGGACGACACACTCTTCTTCACTACTCCCATTCGTGAGCTCTTTTCCTTGCTTGGTTTGGTGCCACAAGCTAGAGGGCTCACCACTTCTGTAGCTCAATTTTGGAAGATCGTACAGCGCCGCCTCCACATCATCAACCGCGGGAATAGGTGGACTGAACACAGGAGAAGGCGGGGTCGAGAAAGTAATACTTGACCGTTTAACCATAGTGTGTTCAGCATTGGTGGCTTCGCAACTCAAGTCAAGCGTCGACAGAAGTGTCTTTGATGAAGTATGGACAGATGTAGCCGTATCGATGGTTTGGCCACCAAAGGGACTGATGTTAGTCCGACAAACGATCATGGTTGGGGTTGAAGTAGAGTCCCCGTTGAATCCATGGTTTATGGCTGGTGAGGTAAAAAGTGTGGAACCAGAGGGTTCAGTCCGAGACCAACTGCTAAAATGAGCACTCTCCAAGCGGCCGGCAGTACTAGTTCTGCGAACACTTTTGCTCGGCTTGTCTTCGTGTCGAATAGCCCGAACGATAGGGTGTCCATTAGAACCAGGCGCAATGGGCCAGCGTACTGAACAAAGATAACTATCCACATCGATTTCAGGAGCAGACACAACACCGTCCATGACTTGTGTCGCATGAGAACCCAGCGACTCAAACCCGAGAAGTGCAGGTTCATCTGGTGTGTTGCTAAAGGCAGACTCCATGACGGTAACATCGTCATCTGGGAGTTGGTGATAGTAACCGGTAGCAGGATTAGTGGTCGGCTGCAGGTAATCTTGTCCGACCGTTTCCGTAGGTGGCAAAGAAAATGCGGCGCATGTCTTATTAGATTCCGGTAACTCATGACATTCCCCATGTCCTCCGGTAGCGCGAGATTTGGGTTGAGACGACAGTGGATCCTCGTTTTCGACGGAGGGTTGATCGTCATGAAGATCAATCAGCAAAGCCATGGGCGATACATCGGCGGCAGTAAAAAGGGTGTCAGTATCGGGCACTGGCAAGGTTGAATCCAAAGGTTCTTTGGGAGCATCGCGCTACAAAACTTCAAAAGAGACCTCGGAAGATAGGGTGTAACAAAGGGACATCTGACGGAGCGGGGATCCAACAGGCTTCTCTGGGCAGACGGGATGACGATTGAGCGATTGGCTGTGCTCCTGGTCATAGGTTAGGCCACGCCAAGATAGCCAATTAGCCTTGAAAGGGGGCGCAGTTGTTTTGCCAGTGTTGTCAATTGGCTGGTGGCGGCGGGGGCCTTTGGCAATGGTGTATGGGACCCCGGCTTCGCCACAGAATGGACCGGGCGACGGGTTAGTGGTGAACAATTCCCGACGAATGAAGGAGATGACATTTTCTGAAGTCCACCAGGGCTCGCGGCCTTCCGTCTCCCAGTCTGATCCATCCAATTCCTCCGATTCAGACGGGTCAGAAGGCGTGTAGGATGACGGGTGAGGGGGCATCCAATCGGGTGCCTGATATTCTCCGGTGAAGATGCTGGGGAACAGCGCGCGGATACGCTATAGAAAGAGACTCAGTTAGTGACCATGCTTGTCATCGGAAGAGGAATTGCTGCACGTAGTCACCGTCCGCAACCCGACATTGGGGTCCTTTGCGCGAGTAACTACATCTAGCGATACAGGCTCAGAGGGGAGGGGGGGAGCTACATCGCTGGCTGCCATGGTTAATTGCTCTGACTGCACAATGAAAAGTAAAAGTAGTATCCTAGGAAGGACAAGAATAAAGAAATTATATGGGACAAAGAAACGCGATAAAAGGTTGTTGCTAGTAACAATCCGGATGGACCGTAGCTGTATACATGTGCATGAAGAAGAAGTAGAAATTGACGATGCAAAGATTTCAGTCAGAATGTTTTGGTCATTGTAACTTGCTATGGATCACGTGCAGGGTATTGGGTAACGCGTAGGTTACACCTCCACTGCCACTAGAACCCCCACATACGGATTAGTCACTACAAAGTCTTCTGTGACTACCCAGTAGATGTCCCCGCAATCATTGCACCGGTACCTATACCTCCACTAGAACTGCAGCCCTAAGATGGACGATTCTGCACTATAACGACGTAGTTACTGGGCCCTGCGATGATGCTGGTTTCAGTGTTCCATAGGCAAGTACTGCTTTCTTAACCTAGGTAACCAAGGCGACGCAAATACGGCAACTACCCATTCCCTGGTTGGGGGTGTAACACTAAGTTGGTTCGACATCCCCTGGTTGGTCTTTCAATCAACGTATCCAGTTTCAAGGTTCATGGCCAGTTTATTTGGAATCGCAAATCCCCCCGCCGCACTAATTGCAAACCCCAAAGCTCCACGTGAGACTGGGTTTTTTCTGTGGGTCTTGAACTGCTCTTCAATTAGAATTTCACTAAAATAGAAACAAGCGTATGGATATATCGCGGGCTCAAAGCCAAGCGCCGCAAGGACCGGCACAATTAAGATATCGGCCACTGACGACTCAAGTTTCGTTCTGCTAACGAAATCACGGCCGTCAACATGATTATGTGCCTCGAGATCCTCTAACGAAGGAAAAGATTAACTGTATGATATTTTATTTCAACCTCGGCGATTACAGTCTGAACTATTACAGTCAAAAGAACAAAAAAAACTATTCACGTCATCGCCCGAATTACTTGTAAAATTCGGTGAGGCACGATTCACCCTCAACAGCAGACGTCGTGCAATTGATACCATTTTGAACTGACGCACGTCCACTCGTGCAACACGTCAGGGGACAAGGATGCACATTCACAGTGTGTAGGTTTTTGCACGGTTCTAGACACTGTGTCGTGGCCACTGATGTGTCAGATTTGTGGCTAGCGTTTTTGGGAGCATGCCAGTACCACTGCGCCAAAAAGATGGATTCTTTGGTCTTTAGTTATTAGTGTCAGTGATATCAGCGACTACATGAGCTGTTGATGTGACGGCTCCTGTTGTGAATGGAGCTTGGGGCACAGTGTTGGAACAGAGAATATTGTCCACTGTTGGTGTGTTACAGATGACAACAAAGTGTAGCGTGGCCGATAATGACACTTGATGTAGACCCAAGATGTCTAAACACATGTTGAATGTATGAAGTTGCGTCACTTCTGTAAAGATTTCAACTCATCAAGATTCGAAACCTTACTCCTATCAATTAATCGCCAGGGTGAGCTAACGGGTCACATAAAACATGGCTGTTAGATAATCTGAGTAGCGTGTGACTTTAATGATAGCTCAACGAAATTGTGGTAGATATGTTGTTATTGAGTGGATGTGGATACAAATACAAATGGTCAAAAGATAACTTCAACATCAAAACAGGGCCCCTCTAGAGTCTCCCAAGATCAAACTCCCCGTGAAACCCGCCACCAAAAAGCATCGCCGTCAGGTTGGCTCGATGGAAAGGGATATCGTCCGGGTGGTAGACGGAATTAGGAACACAGCCCAAGACGATCGAGACAGCGTTCAAGATGGTGAACATGCCACAGTCGTAGCCATTATTCTGTCGCGGCGTGGTAATACTCTCAACCGCCCAGCCGTCGTTCCCACGCGTGTCCCCGAGCAGGTTCCCCAACCACTTCTGCACTCCAGTAATCAACTTAGTTGATGCTTCTCCCGCGACGC
>MJMS01000211.1:0-11576 GCA_002018275.1 Huntiella bhutanensis
ACCGCTTGACAGCTAGTTAGAGGCACTAATAGTGATAGAATAGTGATAGGAATTCCGATAGGGCTGCACGCTGAAAGGGTTGCCCACCATCTGCGCTAACACTGGTATTTGTGACCTAGACTTGGACTTGGTCCGACAACCCTAGCGCAGTTGGGGTCAGCTGGCGACGCGACAACCCTAATACAATTGCGTCCCGCCCCGTTACTGGCATGTTCAACACCCTCGTGATATTCATGTGCCCAGTGTTAGGGTCTACCCGCCTTTGGTCGCGGACACACTCCTAACATTCCTCCCTATGCATATATCGTGGCCCATGACACAGCCACTTGGTATAAATGTCTGATTCTGAGCGTCACGCTCATCTTAGATTAGTCTTCCCTCTCTAACGTGAATTTATTCATCATCGCCGTCTTACTAATACCTTGTATCATGATCAAGCTATAACACCCAGTCACTCTCAACTCTAGCCGTGCCGAGAATCTGACGGTTAATCCCACACCATTTCGCTTGTTTCCCTCGTTCTTTAGCTTTGTTTAACGCAGGAATTCGTGGCCAACCGTCTCATTGTTATCAAAACGATCGCAACTATTACGATTTTCGCTGTTGTCAGTGGATTAACCATATGAATCATATGCCCTGGTATATTAACCAAGGACTTTGAAAAGGAACCGCTAAGTGCGTAGGTATGCAGCTTCGTGTGGTGGCGAGCTCAGATAGCAGATGGTATAAATGTTATTTTTTTCCTTTTGAATTAATTTTTATTCCCAATACACTCTCTACGTATACAAGAAAATTTTAATGGGCTTGATTTGTCCTGTTCAGACGACTTGTTTTATTATTATCTCAAACTTCGTGACGGCTGCAAGTTGAAGACCAAAGTTTGCACACAGCGGTCCGCTTGTACTTGAACCATGTTTTTGTCTTGGGGTTTCTTATGGTTGATATTAGGCAACTCCCATCCACATGATTGCAGTTTCCAAAGTGATCTAATTGATCACAATCCTCATCTTCGTTCAAGCTTTTGGTCTGCACAGCCTTTAACACGGGTGTCGGTGTCGGTGTCGACTGGCCAGTTCCTGGTGGCTACCACCGGCGGATAATTACTTATAACCTGTCACAACTAGTAGCAGTCCTGACCAACTTTTAATATATTGAAGGTTTCATCTATTTCCAAGATTGTTGGGCATGTGTGTCGGTCCACATATCGTAAAGCTTTGTACTGACAAGTTTAAAGCTGGCAGAGATATAAAGCCTTCGCATGACTAGACTTCACAACTGTACGGAATTCTGATAGCGAAGGAATGCATGCGTCAATGATACGACGGTATTTTTAACGTCGCATCAATCTCCATAGGCCAATGTCTTGAGCGCATCATCTTTGCATTTAATAAATAGTCGGGTCGTGTTTATGATATCAGATATCCTATACCACATGCCATGCGATTAAAGATGCTTCTAGCGGTTGGAGTTATCTATATATAGGTTGGTACTATCTTTGGGCAAATATGATCATTGCCACAAAGTTTCAAATGTTAATTTGTGCCCTTAATCGTGAAGAAGCTGAAGATTGCCACAATAGCTACAGCGTGAGTTTTGCATGCCCTTTTTCTTTGTGAACCTTAGATGATGAGTGCGAAGCCGAGAAATGACGGCCAGGAGGTGTTCTTGGGTCCATCTACACGTTACTGTTCAAATCGATATCGAACAATTACATAGAATACTAAAAAGCTCTTTGGGGTAGGCCTTGACTATCTCACTATCGTCACGGCAGTGATAGACCGACATTATTTATGAGTTCCCGAGACCCACGGAGTAGCTCCTCGAGCACGGACATTGACGCCAGCACTGCCATGCCTATCCACCGCGTACCACATATCACAGCGTGTAACCATTTTGTCGGAGAAGTCGCCCGTATGGAAAACATTTTCGAAATACAACTTGATAGGCTAGGAAATGACAAGTTCTAAGGAGAGACTGTGCTCACAATTACCAAGAATACGAAATAGCTACTCAAAGGTGTCACCTGGAGATCACAGGCTGAGTATGCGATGTACTGGGGGTTTGAAATGGTGGTGCCGAAACCGACTTTGATGTATGTAGCTGTCGCCCTATCACACACGGGAACTTCCTAAGTTATGGTGTACAATATGGATTCTATATAGTCCATAGCTTTACGTGCGTACTAGCGCTCAAACAGGTGCACCTCTCACCCGCCTTTAAACCATTGGGGCGGCTTGTAAGCCTCTACAAGATAGTTTGGTTCACCCCGATGCCGTCGCGAGACTTGGGTTACAGAATTCTTACGGAAGTGGTGTTAACAACTCAAACCTCAATTGAGTCCTTCCTGTCATCAGATGATTTCAAAGTAGTGTGATTACAGTCAATGTTAGAGTATGGAGGAGATTTCAAAATCTGCGGGTTTGATATAGTTGGTAATGGCACATCTGTAGAATGAAATAAGCTATAAGTCAAGCTATCTACTACAAAGGGCATAGTATGATGTGTATATAAGTGGGGGCTCAATATGTTAGACCATAACAAGCTTTTCCCTCCATTCAGTAATCACTTGCGACTGGGGTGTACCAACAAGAAAGGCCCTTTCAACGAACAGAACCTCACTTTGCGGGGCTGCATTTCGTACTAGGAACGAGGTTTGGAATCCCTCAGCCAACACAACTTGGTCGCCAATTTGACTGTATGAGCAACCGACGACCAGATTACCATCCGACAGAATGCCAAGGTTATGACCAAAGCGATGCATATCCCACCAATCTGTAACGAGGCTGTGATCAACATCATCATCTCTATACCTGTCGACATCCAAGTAATGATCTAAATCTTCCTTGAGACTTAATCCGAAAGGCGGTACGTAATTCAAACATTGAAGTAAAAAGTCCCTCTCTTCATCATCCATCTGGTTTCCCCCGAAGCGTGCTGCCATTGCCTTTCTCAACTCCTTGTTGTCGTTTTCTCGGAACAGCTTTACCACCTTGGCTCGGTACATACACTGAACGTGCAACTTTCCTGACCCTGGACCGCGAATGAATGTTGTATTTTCCAATGTGTCAGTTCTTATGCCCGCAAATTGTGGTGTTTGGAGTTTAAGGAAGAAAATGTTATAGAGTCTGGTAGGAAATAAGATGGTTTTGCCATATGGAACCCAGGAAACCAAGGTATCCGCTGCAGGCAGCCCCTCGGGAACCGTTCGTAATCCGTGATTCTCATAGGGTAGATGAAGTGGGTACTTCGTGGTTTTTAGAGACGTCAGTATGTATTGGGCGATGTCCAAAACTACCTCTGTATCAGATTTATTGTAGTCAACTACTATTTCGACATTTTTGTAAAGACCGGCAAAAGAAAATAAGCGATCGCGATCTTGTCCCACCCGAAGGGCTTCACATGAATCGTTATACGCGTAGGCAAAGGGAA
The DNA here is from genome assembly GCA_002018275.1 of Huntiella bhutanensis. NCBI lineage: Eukaryota > Fungi > Ascomycota > Sordariomycetes > Microascales > Ceratocystidaceae > Huntiella > Huntiella bhutanensis. The sequence goes on from MJMS01000211.1 coordinate 3,430, forward strand.
ATGATTGGCCTGAAGCTAATTTTAACTGGGAAGTTACTACGATTGAGGATGAGTCAGTGACAGCAGAGAATAACCCTTTCGGCAGAGAAAAGAGACTCCGGTTGAAACTCCCAGTATCCGGCAAAGACTCATGAATATCTCGAACATTGGGATCATAATTGGTCCAATCGATTGCCTCAGTTACAATTAAAATGCACCAAAGGGAAACCTTACATTGTCCGTATAACAAGTAATCCGCTGTACGTCCCCGGATTTTGGGCCATTGTGCCTGCCGTCTTGCCAAAGGGTATTTGAATCGGTCCACCTGGTTGCGGAGTAACGGGAATAGTGCACGATACTCTTCACGGACGGCAACCTCTTGGACAATCCATGCGCGAGACCAATAGGCACTATCAAACACTGGACGAAGGTTAATCCAGTTGACCTTTGTAAATGCGTTTACCAGTCGTCGCCGAGAATCTTGATCCTTGTCGCAATCTAATGAAGCCTGAAAAAGACGATTCAAGTCCCGTGAGATTTCGGCGATATCGGATTGAGCAGAACCAAGCCATGAAATCAACCGATCTGCTTTTTCGTAAAACTCGCCCATCATCTGCACCTGGTGGGCCTTTTCTGCGTCATCGACCTGATTGATACATAAAGCATCGATCCAAAGGCGAATTGGCTTTGTCTTGCGACGTATGTGCCATAATGCAGCCATGAGATTCTCAGTGATGCCGATAATGCCGGAATCAAGGTACATGGGATATGTGTCCTTTGGGGTGCCCCATACATACGAGAGACACGTGTATTTACCCGTACCAGACGGGAAATTGTTTGTAGACATCGAACATCGCAGTGGCTCTAGTCCCGCCCCAGGCAGTAGTGTCACTATTCGGATTTGTGCTTGCGGTTGGTTTAACGGTTGATGGTCGTATGACAACGGCCCAAGTGGCCCGCGTATCTTGAAGACAATGCTAGGAGAGCCGGCTCGCTTGATCCTCCGGGGAGTGAATCGATATTCTTTCTCTTGTGGGTTTCCGCTCTCATCGTTTATCACTTTCGTGTCCACTATGGGGGCAAAGTCTTCATTTTTCCCTGTGGGTAGTTAGTATCTGGTATTTTCAAGCAAGCTATCGACTGAGCAACGCTCTGGTCCCACTTGATGTTTGATATTCCCCGTTATGCAAATACTACTAGGTGTGCTTACAATATTCATTGCATTGCTCTTCGTTCATAAAACCACTAGATTCCTGACCTGGCGGAAGAAACCAAGGATGTCGAAAGAAGACCATTTTGAAGATATTGCGTCTAGTTAGTTGGTTTAGGCAACGAGCATAGAGAAGTCAAGGTGGAAAAGATTGTTTCACATATCCCGTTAAACAGATGCAAGAGTTTCAATCACAGATAATATTCGGCAGTACATCGCCGCGTCATTATGGTCATACCCCGCACTTGAAGCGGGTCTGTATTAGTGATTTCACCTCGGGGACTTTCTCTCCATTCAATGCTACCACATCATGCAGATGCTGACGGACTAGGAGGCATCAGCATACCACCGCGCCAAAAATAAGTGTGACCTTTGGACATTTTTATAGGTAGCCGTTCTACCAGAGCCTATATAAGTCACACGAGTGGACATTTCTAAACAGTGGGCAATCACCAGACAGAGCAGTGACTGGCAGACGGTCCCACTCTACGTATATTCGAGGCCGGCCGGGTTGATAATCCTTCCTGTCTTCTTACGCCTGCTTATGTAGGCTGACATATAGAGTGGGGTAATCACCAATCACCAATGCGGATTTGTTCGCTTAAGCCCACCGTACACAAATACATACCTAACGAGTCATTTGTTCCGAGTAACCTGACGTCATTTTATGTCTGTATCTGTGCATGCCCTTCCACATACTCTAACACAACCCCTTGACGGCTATCAGGACCCGCTCAAATTCACATCCAACTTTATTTTATGTTATTTATTTATTGATTTGGCTCTATGAATTCTGCTTCTGTAGTAGCTAACCGGCTCGATCCAGTTGAATACCTGGGCCGCGGAGAATACGCAACATGTGAATAAGTCTGTCAGCCTCTGCCCTGTCTGATGGCTGCTCACTACGTGTTCGCTTCTCACTGTATAGGAATTGCCTCCTATATAGTCCCTGATACAACAGCACTAGTAACAAAGTGCAAAGGTTCCGCTTCTTTTTGGCACAGTGGTATGCTGATGCCTCCCAGTCCGTCAAAGTCGCAAGTTCTCGAGAGACGCTACAGTGGGAGTAAATGGCTTGAGAAACGACGGAAAACCCCGTACATTTCATATACTTGCAGTCCAAAGGCTGCCCATGCAAAATATCATCGCATATACTGACTGGCATTTCGCCTGTGTAAATTTACGCTTGTCGCCCGAAACCAGGCGGCGTGTGGAACACCTACGGAGCCAAAGAGCACCATAAGGAGAAGGAAGGACTTATACTACAGAGAACAGCATAAGCAAAATCAAAGAAAGAAGGTAGAAAAGTCCGCAAGGTAAACCAAAGAAAGATGAAATCGAAGAAGAGAGGGAATAAAGGAACAAACGAAGGGAGTGGTGTGTGTGTCAAGACAATTTAAAGAGAAAAGATGAAGAAAGAAAAGAAGAAAGGTGCTTGTTATGTCGTCGTGAGTTCCAACAGCTGCGATTGTTGTGAAGGTGTAAAAGAGTAGTCCCTTGCGATGATTGCCAACGGATGCCTAAGAGCGTCATTGTATCGACCATAGAGATCGGACACAGTTCCCCTCGCATCCTCGAAAAGACACAAGCGTGTATTTACACAGAAAAAATGACAGCCAGTACAAACAATGACATGTTGCATTGGCGGTCTTCGGACTACATTTATATGAAATGCACGGGGTTTTCCGTCATTTATCAGGGTATTCACTCCCACTATAGCGTTTCTGGAGCACGTGTGGCTCATTCACATTTTGCGTTCTTTCTCTGGTTTAATTGTTTGACTGAATTGGGCGAGTTAACCACTATGATAGAAGCAGTATTTTATAGAACCAAAGCAATAACTAAAATAATAGTACTTGACAAAAAAAGAACAAGTGTCCGCCGGTGAATCGAAAGAGCCTCCTTTAAGATGACAAACCAACAGTGTTTCTCCTTAGCACCAGCCACATTTGTCCCATCACACGAAGTAGTCGACTCTTCTTCTGTGGGCGCAAAGAAACCCTGCTCGTTAGAAACAGAAGGTAATGTTCCAAGGCACAAGATTCCAAGCACTATGCACTATACTGAGCGGTAATGGAATATGATTGCTTGTGAGGGTAATAATACTAGCTACCTAACATATTATTGTTGACATCCCGACTTATATACATAACTCGACTTCGGTGTTCCGGTCGCGTGGACTGTTCTCCAACGCCGATCCCGTAAGCCCCCTCACTCTTCCCCTTTAGAGTACCTCCTCACGGGTATGACTTGTAACTTGGTCAGAGAAATCCCCGGCTCTTCTTTTATGAACACAGAAACATCCCGCTCGTTAGAAACAGAAGGTATGGCTTCTGACTCGTTCGGAGAAATTCCCGGCTCTTCTTTTATGGCAATAGCAACACTCAGCTCGTTAGAAACGGGAAGTATAACTTGTGATTCAGTCTGAGAAATACCGAACTCTTGTTCCGTTGAAGCAATCGTGTTCTCAATAGTCTCCTGTGGCTGCATTTGTGCACCAACAGTGGGCAGATACATAGTTGTGACGAACCTGTGTACATAGTCTCGAAGCCCGCTATTGAATGCAGCTAAGCTAGCAGCAGGATTAAGTCTGCAAATTTCCAAGAGATGGGGTGATGTATTTGCGGCCATGATTAAATGATCACTTATTGCCATGGACAGTTCCGAAGGCGTGAGGCGGCTTGCAGCCTGTGAAGGCGGAGGCAATGACCACCAAGGTTTAAAGCGGGGAACTGATAGAGAGACAAGATCAAAGAGACTACTCCAGAAATTATCCGAAAAGCGCTGGGCATAGAGACGATGGTTGTTTTGTTGATCGTCAACATCTGGCACCACCTCCAAGAAAGCTTTTGTCGTGGGGTTACGTAGATCCTTGAGGTGACGACGAGTGAACTCAAGAACTTCCCGCTGGAGCTCATGAGATACCCTGGCCGCTTCCTCGGGGTTTACACTCTCCCTTGTCTCTCTCTCGTTCTGAAGTAGCCATAGTTCCGGTACTAGACCACGCCATAGTTGGGGTCTATTACTCCTGGTACGATCGGCTAAAACCGCGGCGGCTGGATTGATCCAACGAACAACATGTTCCATGACCTGTGCCATCAGCATTCCATCTGCCTTGGATATCTCCAGGATCTGATGCGTCTTGGGAAAAACAAATGTAGGCGAAGCCAAAAGAAATTCGAGCAGGGCAAGATAATTCTCATCACTCACTGTCGGTAGGAAGCCAGTACGACGGTCATCTGGCTGGTGGCTTTCCTGTGCATCTTTGGGATCATAGAAAAGATCCCGAAGATGAGATTCCCGACTGCCATTATCCTTGATAGACTGGACACTTTCGAGTCGTCTCCAGTCATCAATTTGAATCCCATGTCCAACATCATTTGGGAGTGTCGACAATACCTCGACCGCAGCCTTGATGGTACTGAACCAGTACTATATATCTTCAGTTAGTTATGGTCAAAATTGATGAGGCATTTCAAGCATTCCGAACATACCATGTCAAGACGAGCACCTGCCCTCCAAGCCCATGTATTGAGCTTGAAAGATTGTTGACCCATAGTAGTACTGCACCAAAGTGTGATGATAGATTTCCAGTGTGGGTTATTCCACAGTGTCATCAGGCGTGTCATTGGAAACGACGTATCTTTACCTAGGCGTAAGATCTTACGAATCTCTTCCCTCAACCTCTCTCCAGCAAATCTGTCCAGTGACCTGGGATCTTTGGTTTCGGCGAGGACAAGTTGTAGCCATGCAGCACCATGCCTATCGGGAAGGGCAAGTTGTAGCCATACAGCACCATGCCTATCGGGAAGGGCAAGATCATGACGATTGAGCTTCAGTTCACTAGCAAGTCTGAATGGAAGGAGATCTATAAAGTGTTAACTGCTGTCGCTACTATAGAGTTATTATTATCCTTACCTTTATAGTATACCTTACAAGTCAACCAAAGCTCCGTCTGTGCAGCCTGAGTCAACTTGATGTACTCCCGCAGAGCAGAAATCCGGTGCTGTCCGGATAAAACTTCAAGCTTTTCAGAATTGACATTTAGCCAGGCGTCAAATGAGGGAATAGTGTCCTTGGTGACCGGCGAGCCTGAGGATTCCAGGTATTCTTTCATCCTCTGTACAGAACTCGATGCACATGAGACTACTAGTTGATTTTTAGAGGCCGTACGTTCAAGTCTATCGTTGCGAAATTGACCACACAGTTTTGCCACATGCCGTGTATCAACAGGTCGGTTTTGTCCAACCTCCCACATACAGGTGAGCGCCACAATAGGTATCTTGGCAGTTATCAGGAGATATTCTTCGGCTTCTTGTTCGATCGAATTTGAATCCTGGAAGGCCTCGTCTGTCGAGATGTTTTGTGTAGTTGCTTTGCGTCGTTTGGGGGCAGGTTGCGTAGGTAAGTCGCCCGAATTGCGTTTCGCTATTGTAGTAAGTTGTTGGAGATAGAGCAAGATAGATATATAATCGGAATAACTTTTGGTAGTTAGGTTATCAGAAGATAATAAAAATAATGAAGAACATAGTGTAAGCAGTAAGGTGAGGTAGTGTCACGGGAAGTACTGTTATAGAAAGCACACATATATTAAGATGGATGATTCTCACAGGAATCACCAATCCGGGAGAAGATTTGATGTGGACAGACCTAGTGGCTGTGCTTATCTCATCTGGCTCTAGGGACAGGGATAGTCTAGTTAACACGTAGGTGTTTAGTTTAGATGTACATATGTTGTATGTACATACATACATACATACATACATTTGAATTTCAAAAAATGCATGCGATATAGTGGGTCCAAAGGTTCGACAGCGTTAGGGTCTCGAAAGAGTTAACCCAAACATATGTTTGAAATATTCGACACGTATTTGGCCCTACCCGGCTGGGTCTAACCCAATGGCTTGACAGCTGGTTAGGAGGGGCACTAATTTTCAAAATCTAACCCTAAATGAAATCTGTAACCCTCGGCTCAATTCGTCCCCAAGCATAACATTCGTGATACTGTAAGTAGTTATGGGGTAGGATTGATAGTAATAGTAATCACTTAACGTACATCTTGGTCAAAACTGTTGTTGTTCTTGTATTCATCTTTCTATCCTCGTTCATAGAATTGTTCATCAATGTTAAAGGTATACCCCGCATGGCTAGTGTATCCACTTTATCGCATACATTATGAACACATGCTCTATTCCAGTCTGACAGATACCAGTTACTAGCAGCGCAAATGCGCCTGCTTGGCCCAAGGGCCACATTACCAGCATCCTAATAGACCAAAAGTATGTGAGCTACAAAGCTACAGCCCCTCCCCTGACAGTGTCCGCCAGTACTAGCGAGTCCCTGGGCAAAAGTGACCATGCACCCATTTGGCTCTATCTGGCTGGGTCTTACCCAACCGCTTGACAGCTAGTTAGGGGCACTAANAACGTGAATGTAATAAACTTTTCTATCAATTTTCAAAATTTAACCCTAAATAAAATATGTAACCCTCGGCTCCATTCGTCCCCAAGCATAACATTCGTGATACCAGTTACCAGCATCCTAATAGACCAAAAGTATGTGAGCTACAAAGCTACAGCCCCTCCCCTGACAGTGTCCGCCAGTACTAGCGAGTCCCTGGGCAAAAGTGACCATGCACCCATTTGGCTCTATCTGGCTGGGTCTTACCCAACCGCTTGACAGCTAGTTAGGGGCACTAATAGTTGTAAGGATCCCTCCTCGCCAGGCCCGTGCACGCCGTGACTTCAAGGTGACGAATCCTTGCCACTGTGGTTTCCTTCGGAGGCTCTAGTCAGGTTTGCCGGCAGTCAGGATTAGGTTTGGGCACAGAAGCTGCAAGCTCATTGTCGCTGATATCATAGGAACCAATAACAAAGACCAAAGAATCCATCTTTTTGGCGCAGTAGTACTGACATGCCCCTGAACGTCTAACTCAAACTTCTTCCTTTGTTTTTGGGCTGTCATAGTGTGACACGGCACAATGGATGTTATCGTCGTAAACAAATATGTCCTATCGGTAATGTCGATATATTGTACCACTGGTTGGGACTAGAAGAGAACTGAAATAGCTATAGTGTTTGCCACTATGACATGACATGATCATCTCCGTCAGTGTCCATACCTAGATTATGGTTCTAGCCCTTCTTTCCTACTTCCCGCCTTATAATGTCTGTTAAATTCTCGCACTCTGTCACTTTTTTATCATTACTTTCATGCTAGTTCGTCGCTTACATGAGTCTCCCCATAGATGAAAGTCCCCATGTGTTAAGGGCTAGTCACGAATAGGACGTTAAATGCAAGAAACAGAGACTTTGTTAAGGAAGAAAAGGAAAGAAAAGAAAACTCTGCAGAGTGGGGGCTGTCTGAGATTTACACCAGGTACTAGGCAAAGCCTAATGGGTTGCAAACCCTAACACCATGAGAATAGTGATCAAAAGGAACATATGCGTATGTATGTATTGCCCACACTTGTCGAGCATTGATGTTGTTGACTCGGGTATGATAACAAGGTTATACCAATGCACGTGTGAGTTGTACTCGACCGGTGTAATCCTTTGAAAGTTGGGCGTACAAAAGTATACCAGAAGCATTATTCTGTGTTGGGCACAGCTGAGCCTTTCTCACATCGTGTATTGCACCAATGCCACGTCTTCTTCCGCTAAGTGACCGCATATATGTACATATGTACATACATACATATTTACATGTACACGTAGTCATACATCTGCTTATGTGTAAGTTGACCCACTCTGATCCGTTGTTTACTTTCTATAGGTATCTCAAAGTCAGGTCCCGAGACTTCGTCGGTTAAACCAGGATCAGCATCCGTGCACGCCACTTTGGGCTAGAAGAAGAAGAAGATGCATTATATTTTGAATTAAGTTGAAGTTATCTTGTATTATTTCAGTAGCTATAACTTGGGGAGTACCAGCCCCAATTTATACTTGCTTCAGCATAG
>MJMS01000213.1:0-11335 GCA_002018275.1 Huntiella bhutanensis
AACGAAGCAGTGGATCGAGGAGGGGGGTCGAAGCTTGGATGAGGAAACGGACTGGGTGCGGGTGCGATGTCCGGAGGAAGGATGGACAGAAGTGGGTGCCCTGAGGGCGGTCTACGAGGTGCGGGAGAAGTTGAAGGAGCTTTCGTTGGGGGCGTAAGAGGAAAGGGAAGGGGAGGAGNGATGGATGAAAGAGTATGAAGAGGAGGAAAGAAAATTCCACGCCACCCAGGGCCAAAACAGGACCTTAAATACCCAAAATCTGTTACGTGCGTGCCTACCGGATACTATCCCTTGAGAAATAATCCGAGTCCTTTCCAAAGTTGTAGCATTCCACCTAAGTAAGGCCCAATTCTACATGGTTGTTACGTGTTAAATGCATTGTCATCTTGCTGAAATTCTATTGGCCTGTCTCAACGCAAAACAACTCAACCGTAGTGCAGGCTATTTCCCTTTTGGGCATCTCGTTTACAGACATGGACCTCCCGTGTGGCTGGTCACGTGTCTGGGGTTTGTAAATATTCACACCTTTAACCCTAAGTCTCCGTCGCCCGGCTCGGTCCACTGGATGTCCTAGCAGGACGGGTACAAATCCCCTCTTTGGCTAATCCGTGTTGAGGACTAAATAAAAGATTGTACCAAAGCCACCTACAGCCATATACAACCACCACGCTTTGAGATCCAAACACTAGCATGTAGAAAGCATCTTATCTATGAACCATCATGGGAGATTGCACAAAGGAGAATTAGAAATGAGTGAATGCATCAAGGAAACATATAGAAATTACAATGATGTCAGTACGACAATGTGCAGACTCTGGTTAACCGAGCCGCAAAACCGGTTGTCTCCCAAATCAAAAACAGGAGGCGTTGTGACAAAGCTCAAGAGACTACAGAGGTTTGTATCGCAGAGAGGCCATCAAAATAAGTGAATATAATCGAGTTTGATTCGTTACGTGAAGACTCTCTGATCTATCAAGGCGGTGGCCGGCATTAAATACATGTTTTGGACGGGTATCTACTATTGGTGTTGTCAGTATTGGCTCCGGGGGACCGACGATCAATAGATGATAGACATAGATTGTGGAATCATCTTGCACCATTCCCGAGTGTATAAATTAGTGAGTGTGTTGGCACACACAAGACGGGTGGTACCAACTGTATCAACACATCAGAAAGTCTCGGAACTGCCCATCTACCAATCCAAGTCTTTCATGAGCCCCAAATCCATGCGGAAGCATCAAGAAGCTCGGGATTCGTCGTTTGTAGTTATCTTATCCTTGGTACTTCACGGGATTAGACAAAGTCTACCGTCGAAAATGCCTTAGAGCCGTGTCACTCTTCAATACCAACCAAGGGTGTTGATGTCGAGGTCTGTCGTCGCTGTGGAAGCTTTTCATGTATCAGAAGCCTGCACACCCAGTATATCGATACTAAAGTATCCCGTGGAGCAATGCAATATACGCTTTGTCCCTGGTCGAACAAAGGAATGCAATAGATGTCAGATCCAACAATGCTGCTGTCATCTTCGGCACTTCCCGCTGTTCCAGACGATACCCCTGTGTCTTTGTTCCTCATGCCAGGAACCCGGTCTTTTTCATCAGTAGCCCACATGAAGAGACCGTTGTTGTTGGATAAGCTGAACCGACTCCTTGACTACCTTTCTTCGGAATACCCGCACGCCGGAGTTGTAAAGATCTGGTTCACAGCCGGCGTCGCCAACTCCATGAACTGATCGTTGCCAACCAATTAAGCTCAAGTTTAATTGTTATAAAAGGAGCGATACATTCCCCCAAGTTCCAGTCAGAATCCACTACTGTCACTATCACAAACACACTACCAAGACTCTACACTACAACTATAACTTCAACACACATCCGAACTGTTGCCCTGTCTCCAAACAAATCCCATTTTCCCCTCAAAATGTCTGTCTTCTTTCGCTTCGACCGGGACATGCCGACCACCGGCCGTGTTGGCCAACAGATGCGTATTTCTTGCACCGATATTGTCGAAAGACGGAACGATCGGGTACAGGCTGAGATTTCCATTCGGTCCCCCACAGGTCAAGTCACAACGGCCATGATGAGTGGTCCTTGGTACTTCCCCATGCAGTTCAACTACTGGGACTTCATCCCGGAGTACGAAGGAAACCACGAGATCGAAATTAGGTTTTATGAACCGTACCGACACGGCGAGCGTCGCAGCTCGTGCATCGCCTTCTCGAGCAAGACGATCAAAGTGTACGAGTATTGAATCCATTTTGGTAATCTTGCTTTGCCATTTGATCCAGTTCAGTTGGCGCCCACCCTTTCTTTGTTTTCATGCCCGCATTCCATAGATTAGACTTTCCTTCACTCAATTGATACTTTTCCACACAACGAAGTTCTTTGCATGTGTAATCAACTATAGTTTTCATATCGACAAATTAAATTTGTGAAATTTGGTGTGTTTGTCAACTTCTTGATTCAAGAGTTTTCCCGGGGGTGGTAGTTTAACGTCATGTCATAGTGACAGGGCGTTATCACATCAGCCACTGGCCCAGGACTTGTAAGAGAATATGATTAGTTGACGTCCAGTATTTACGCCTTACTTGGGGAAATTTTACAAAATCACGCCTTCCGCGCCAACGGTATCTGACGTCCGCGAAGATCAAGCTCTCAAAAGCTAATAACCGTTCACTTCGTTCATGTTACCGGGTTAAACAAAATGACGGCCCTTCAGCCAGTGACACTTGCTGAAACCACACACATGCGCTTTGCTGCAAGATACTCTCCATCTAGTGTTAAGCTCAATCAGGCGACCATGTTGCTGTACCGTTTAAAGCGGCCATCTGCTTTTAAAGATTGGCTTTTCTGATGTATCCAGCTCTTTGCATAATCCATGACATGGAACGTTGAACAGTCAAGTATCTGTCGGGCGTGACCTTGTTAAACTTGTGCGCATCATCGAAAGACGATCCGGCATTAAGCATACCCTATGCATCTAATGGTGACGCTCCTCTGTATCTCGCAGATTGAACGTCCCACACACATATTTCCAAGACTCCGATGATTTGCGCATAAATCTGGTTTTAATAATTCTACAGAACCAAACTATCTATCCCCTCCACCATCAAGAGGTTTAACCTCGCCCACCCCCATCAGGTAGATGCGGCTAAGATTTAATTCTCCGCTGAAGCCTTTGTTAAGAATCACGCAGGCTATCTGCCCGCGCAGTAAGTTGATATCCTCAGCGTCGTAAACTGACTCTGGATCACGGCCCACCAAAATGGCAATACCGTTCAATAGTGCCGCCGTTCCAGACTCGTCTGCGTTATCGACCAGTAGTGCCGATATCTGTATCACATCCCACTCTGTCGATCGGTAGGTAGACCCCGTGAATTGACGTAGCCATTTTCTAATTGCTATGATCAGCTCACATGGTGCCTCAAACTCGTTGCCCAATACCACTGACACGGTCTTGGCCTTTGGACGGATAACTGATAGTAGCCATATCCCATCTACGAATGCAGGAAACATCACTGTCTCCAAATTTGACATTTCACGTGCGTGCACTCTATCAAAGACACTGCAACCTGCCTTCGAAGACGCATCTTTTGTCATCGCCTTAGATTCCTTCCATCTATCGAACTACGACCTATCAGAATGGCCATACGGCTCCGTCACAAATCGCAGAACCTTGTGGGTTTTCGGAGTCGCTGTTATTCTATGATGGAATACGGGGCATTATTGAGATGTCTGTCTATGGAGTCCTCGACGTTACTCGTGGCGGAAGTGGTTAATGCAAGTCCGTAGTAAATCGGGCTTGGGATGATGACGTAATCCACGTGACCGGGGTTACTAGTGACCAGTACAAAGTCCAGATCGTGCTAACCCTACGAGAATTGACAACACACAAGTGGAATTACTCCGGTCGTGGCTGTTAACTGGACTCTCCCTATCCCTGGAGCCAGATAAGATAAGGACAGCCACTAGGACTGTCTACATTAAAGCTTTAAAGATTTGAAAGATGACCCGATTGAATTTTCTATATCTAATCCTCCAAACTCCATCTATAATAATTTCGCACGCTGAGATGATGACCCCTGCTCATCACGAGCGTCTTCCCGTTCACGTTTGCGATTTTCTCCCTGGTATCTAAGCCGAAAAAGGCTGAAGGTATTCTCTTGAGTGTCGTTGTTTGATGTGAATGTGTTGCTGACCATGGAATCGCAAGATTGATCTTGTTTAACACGTGGGACCATGTGGTCAACCGAGCCGTGAGTGCCAGGTGAGAATTGAGAGGAAGTGTTCAATTCGTAGTCGTCGTATGATTCAGTCAACCCAGATTGTTCTTCAGTGGGGATCGGAGTGGATAGCCGAGAAGGAAGGGATTCGCTGGGACTATCTTGTTGACCATCGAAGTCCTTCTCTGGGAATTCAACTTCTACGCCAGGAGCACGAGCGTGGTATTCGTGGAGTGGCTCTGTCACGGGTTCATCGTCTTCCAAAACCAAGATGGGCGACAGAGAGGGTAACCGACTGTCGTCGTCGTCGCGCCTCTCACCGAATTGATCCATAACGGTGTCTAGGCGCAGGTCTACCTCTTCGTCAAGGTCATAGCGATCTCCCGAGACGTGATTGACGAGGGCAACGACATTCTGGAGATACTTTTGTACTCTCTGGGCCGCTTTCGACCAATCCGAAAGTTTTGTAGAAAATTGATGTATGTCGAAGCTTTCAAGCTTTATGGCCCGTTCAAATTCAGTAAGAAAGCGAAACTCACGGTCCGTCAAAGCCGGGGCGTCAGCAGGACGAGGGAGTTGCCAGTTGTCCGCAAGGAATCGGTTCATTGCAATCAGTGTGCGGTGGTGGTCCTTGATTTGATTGTTCAAGGAAACTGAATCTTTGACTATGCGGCTGAACTCAACGGGCGATACATCCCGCAGTGTGTCGGAGGAGATACCCCTCAGGTTTGCCGGGGTGGAAGGTTGAGTGACGAGGCACTGAAAGCATGAAGAAGCGGACAAGCGGACGGGCAGCGCTTGAACATTATCGATGTACTTGATGTCGGTCCCGGAGAACGGGACGAAGACCTTGGGTGGCAATCTTGCTTTGGCAGGGGAGCAGCAAGCAACAACCGGACCAGCGGAACCTGGTGCTGAGCAGGAAAATGAGGCAACGCGTTCGGTCATTGCGAAGCGTAAATAGTGGTTCAGAGGAATGAATGTAAAAAAAAAGAAATAGGCGGGACGTGACAGCGAGAAACTTGAAGAAGATATGCTCACACAAGATAATTGTCGATGACGGAGTGTGGAAGTGGTTGTAGGTCAGAAGAAAATGGATATTGAAGTCACTAAGGCGATTACTTACTGGGAGAACACCTCACTATTTATACCCATCCCATTTGGAGAATCTTCCAATGTCTCACGTTAGGGCTACCAGACTTGTACGCGGGATAGATTCAAGATTCTAGCTTTTTCACCGTAGTGGTCTAGATATGGCGAGTGGAAACAAACTATCCCACTAGCGACTTCAGCCACAAAGCTTGTCACCAATCGTATACTAACCGAACGAAGCTTGTACAGATTGATAAACATGTTTCTGCTAAATCAAGCTTAGTCTGGAACGGTGGTGTTTGTTGCCGGAAAGTTACCCCAAATGGCAACACCAGGATTAGTATGTCATCGAAACATGGCCAAATCGGGTTACACGTCTTGAACCTTCAATCCTTTTTGTGTACAGGCTAGTGTATACATTTGCCATTCACCACAGCCATAGGATACTAGAGTGCGTATTTATAGTAGAGAACACTGGACTAATGTGTGGCCCCTCGAAACACACCCCATATGCTGTATTGGCAGTCCAGAAATGGCCGCCATGGTAAAACACAACACTCCGGCGCAAGCTCTAGCTACGATGGTCTCCCAACTGCGATGGTATCGGGTTAGCGATTCCGTAGAATCAGGTGTGGCTCTGGACTCCCGATAACATTATTTCCTATGGATTACCCGAAGTGTTAATCGTGATACATCCCATCGATAGCAACCTCGTCCTCTCAGTATTTGGACGGGACGTCGTCCAGACGCTCGGGCCAACGGGAGTTTTCGGTGAAAGCTCACCGCTTCAACCTCTCGTACTAGTGCCGTATTCTGCCGGCAGTTGAGGGTAAAACCCTGTAATGACGTGACTGCCTTTAATAACCCTGGACCTAACCCAGACGAATACACTGCACAATCGGCAGGTGAATCTTGAAATGTTTGTCGACGTGTTGTATGGTTCACTAGTACTATAGGATTTCCGTAGTCGAATACTTCTAAATAAAATTGGGGGCCCCAGGCCAGGGAATGAGACGAGCTTTTCAGTACCCCGCAAATAATACCCTGAATGAAGTGCGGATTGCAAAACAACTTAATGCAAGACTGAAGAAAATGTCGGCTTTGTATCGCTGAGACATTGTGATGTTTACCGGGAAGGTTCACTTTCGACCCAGATTTTGTCACAATAGCTTGGTGTTGAGACCCAATAAGTGGACCTTGTGAGTTTATGAGATTTCCAAAGATCTACCACATCTGTGGCCCTCCTCTTATCTCATTGAATCCAACACAAGTAGTTTATCAAATACAGTTGTTCACATTACCACAGACATTGCTAATTTTACATCTTGGCACTCTAGGGTTTTGGGACTGGGGGTAATTGTATTTGCGAGATGTTTAAACTTTCTAAAGTACTCGAGTCAATCAACGGGGGTCTAATCTATGTAAGGCGGACATGAAATCATGGAAATGAGGGTAGTAGGAGTATGGTGAAAGGAACAACACTATCTTGGTCAATGGGAATTCACCGCCGGTAAACCCTGATAACTTTGGACAAGACAGAATGCACCTCGGCACGGCGCCGGTGAGGTTTTATCTGAAAGAATGTCACTTCAATGTGGTAGTCTCCACACACCCAAGGGCGGAACTCATGCCAGAAGCCGATCGGTACCGTATCATTGGACATCATGTCGTCTTCTGTAACATAACCATCGGGACCGCAAATGGTGATCTCGGCCGTTACGCCGGGGACGGGGTGTCCAAAGCCATCGGTGCAAGATATGCATACGTCTCGGCCAAAGCGAGCGGGAATATCCTCTCGGTCGAATCGAAAGTAGAGAGCCATTTCAAGTTGAGAATCTTGTGTTGTTTAGGTATTGAGTCGAGGTGTGAGAGTATAGTTGTGATGGAGACAACAGACCTTAGTGGCCCAGATTAAACGAGATGTATCGAGCATTATATAGGTTTGAAAGTCAAATCTGTCGCTCCCAAACGACTCAGTCCATGAGAATTCCGGATACCAGGTGTGAGATTTGTTTTTACAAACTATCATCGCGGTCATTCCGAACAAACGCACGATAATTAGACGTTTAGCGTATTTACCCAGATTACTTTCTTTGTGACGTTTCCCCACCAAGGCGATATGGTAGTTTACATAAAGGATCAAAGAAACAAAGGCGCCCCATGTCATGGCGGGAACTGCCGAAACAAACGTCATCCTGCTCGGCGTTAAAAAGCTTAATGTATTCTTTGTTCCACATTTTTCCAAATCACGTGTCGTTCTGCTACGTGAGTTGGATGAGAGCTGTTATTGGAGTTTTACCCAGGTAAACGAACTATATGGGATACAGGCTGAACACCAGTCAACTCCTTTTCTTTGTTCAAAACTATCCACAACTTGGGATTTGTCTGATTGATTCTTGCGTTTTTATGTAGCACACAGGATGTGGAGTTGAAAACACAAAGAAGAGGGGTCCAGTTCTAACGGATTTCCGCGAGCTCCGGTGTTGGTACCCCGACAACAAAGCAACGTGAAGGGTTGTTATGGCGAGAGATACGCCTCTTTAATCCTTCTTTACTTGTCGGTTGTTGTGGGTAAGAAGCTTCCCGCACAACGTCAATCGCCTAGGACAACCTAAACGGCGGATCATGAAGTACGCTAGTCGAGCGATGCATGTCTCGCCTATTGTACCGACTACTTGAATAGGGTCGCTTCCTTGACAGAAGAAAACGAATCCATGGCAGGATATGTTACGGTTTTTAGTATGTTATGTTGTATGTCGACGGAATCCACATGCTGCCCATAATGAATACATATAGCTCCTCCACATTTTTTTATCTCGTCAGAATCCTTCATGTTAATGTCGTTAAACTACAGTAAAGTGGGTTAGAAGCCCTTGCAATCTATTTTCTTCACCTCTCTAGTCAATGTACCCCATAATCAAAAATCCAGTTCAGGCAGCCTTCTTTCAATCCACCTATGCGATCAGTGTGCGGGAGGATAACTTAGGCCATATTCCGCTGCTCCATCCAATACCCATTTCCCAATACAACGGCTAATGTTTCCCTTTCAATGTACAGGACATGTAGCATGGACTGCGTTCCACGAAGCCACCCGATGTAGCGAACACTTTATTGCATGATATACAGTGGACATATCTATGTTGAACAGTGATGGGTAATGACCGTTGGTGATTCTACTAGGAGAGACAGTAGTGAATGAGGCCTGACACATAGAAATCCAAACAGCGCAACCTTCAAACATAAAGATTTCAAGTTGGCATGATTGTTGTCGTGAAGTTCTGTTACGATGAATAGTGTTAGAGAACTTTGATTCATTGAGATATTTTGAGAATTAAAGAAGTTGCGTGGCTAGGAGAGAAGTCTATGTAGAGGGCCAGGACGTTAAAATACATGAAAGGACCGTCAAATTTAGGAGTACGCACGTAGGAAGAATGAGAACAAGGCCGCAAAATCACGGCATTGCTAGTCAGAGGGCAGGTCCTCAATACCGACTTAATAGTCGTAAGCCGTGATGAACCTTGGGATAATTGAGTACACGTCCCTGTCGCACCAGTCACTGCTCATCTAAAGAAACTGTATCTTCATATTGTAGTCACCAGACTGCAAAGGGCAAAGTGTGATCAAAAAGGCGACCGGATTCCAACAAAAAGACGACATGACGTTACTGATAACACGACCGCGGTGACCCCTAATGGTCAATGAGGCGGTGATGCCGCTGTCGGGGGCATGGTTGACGTCAATTGAATAGAGAGAGGAATTTAGACAGATAATCAGGTACATGGTCAATATGACGTCATTAGTCCGTTACATATAGTCACACGTATGTCGAACAGAATACTATCAAAGACGTCCCTCGATGTACTTGAGGGTTGAATTCAGCACTTCATTTGTGTATTTGTGGCTAGTGTGCGGCACTCATGTCCAAAAACGGAACCAACACTTGATATTCACCATACAAATGGTAAATTATTGTTCTGTAGGCTTGATTAGGGAACAGCCTAGAGAAATGATGCATCGTAAACGATTCACTCCCCCCAAATTAAAATTCACCTACATATTCTGTGGGAAATATTTTTTCTTCCTGAAAATTCTTCTTCCCTCCAAAGCTTCTTTTACTTAGCCTCGCATTCAACTTAGTCCGCATTTTGCGTCCACCGTTCAAATTTTCCATCATCTCGACCGTCAAACCATCACGACATCCACATACACCGCAACAATGTCTCTCCATTCTGAGATCTTTGACATGAACGAATCCAAAGTTTCCCACGGAAAGGCTGTCAGTCTCGACGCCGCAGTGCAGGTTAGTAACGCCCACGAACCGTTAGAAAGCTTTGTTATCAGCTAACCTATCTATAGCCCTTCGTCCTGCACTCCAACGCGGACGGCTACATTAGTCCAATCTGCACCAGCTGCCTCACGGCCGACAACTCCACCAGAGGCTGCGCGTGCAAGAAATAAGCTCCTTGTGCCTCAGGATATCCGCATGTTTGTCTGCCCGAAGACCAGTGTTGGATCCGGGACTCAAACGCCAAGCTTTACTGCTGCAACACCCGATTAATACTCCACCACCGTTCCATGAAGGTCTCTCTGTGAGAAGTCGCCTTCATTTCGCTCAACAACCATCCCGACTGTCCTGATACCAACGTCCCTGTACTCAAATTTAATAAATCGCTTTCCTTTTTAAATGGCCCAGAGAACTAGCAAACCATAAACCGATTCAGACTGAAGATACCATGCGCTGCCAGTGAATTGCCATCGGGCGGTGTCGCCAAAAAACGGACTCGACATGTAACTTTTTCCGGTGGCCCCATGCCTTGGTTAATACAACAGCAGAAACCATGCCGCGGTCACGAACGGGTGAGATCCAATTATCAGAAGCCACTACGCGGGTATTTAGAACGTTTCAGTGCGAGACCATGGCGCCGTGCTGTCATGCTTAGTCGGATTAAAGACGTCTCTTCAACCCCAGCAATGAGCGTAGTTGAACATTTCCCGTCAATAACTATACATGCTGGATATCTATGTCATACTTATTCATACTCCAATATTATTATCACGTCCGCAGATGGCGATGTCTCGGGTCTTCATCGCTTGTATGAGGATTGGACCGGCATTATGCTAGCATACTGACGGACTGGGAGGCATCAGCATACCACTGCGCCAAAAAGAAGCGGAACCTTTGGACTTTGTTACTAGTGCTATTCTATCAGGGACTATATAGGAGGCAATTCCTATACAGTGAGAAGCGAACACGTAGTGAGCAGCCATCAGGCAGGGCAGAGGCTGACACATACAATCACCAAATTTTTAGCAACACCCAGCAAAGCCTATTTCGAGAATGGCAGCCTTAAACATGAGTCTATTTCACTAGAAGATATCATACATTATAGTACAAAAATAACCGCCGTCCTATTTAGAGGCTTAGCAGATGTGGTTGACTAGTAATCACTAAAACATGTTGAAAATGTGCGGCTTTCGCGCTTTTCAGACGATACGTGCATACATGTAGCAATCTTTATTGAGGACTAGGTCTACCATCAACTCTACCAATGGTCGAATAGGACAGTGAGCATATCTCGGTGTCGATATTCAGCATATCTAGAGAGATTGTCCCCCATGCCCAATGCCAGAAACCTCTAGGTATGACAGGAAACATTCACGGCAGGGGATTGTGAAGGTCACGAGTACCATGGATGTTTTACACCTGCTCCCTAAACTCCCATACGTGTATATATACATGACTCGGATCAAGCATGCTAGATATTTTGACTATCATAGCAATGCTTCGATGATATACTGTTTGGCTCAAGTAGGTATCGCGTGCCAGCTTGGATTCACATGACTCTATGTCAGATTGTACCCTGTCCGGAGGTCCCGGTTAGGGTTTCTGCATGGGTGTTGCTGGGCACCCTTCATTTCCGGCACCCTTTATTTCATAAATATGCTTCATAAGTGTACATGGTCCGTGCGCGTTAATCACAGCGAATAAAAAGATTATCCATGTATGCATAAAGCTTAAGG
>MJMS01000214.1:0-10913 GCA_002018275.1 Huntiella bhutanensis
GTAGAGTCGGTGGTGATGCCGACTCTATGGGGCACGACCCGGCCAACTTCTTTTCTTGCTTACTTCTTTGTCTCTTTCTTTTGGCCGGTTGTGGGGGTCTTAGACCGCTGGGATTCGACTTCATCTTAGATGATTTCGAGTGGGTTACCAGGTAGATTCGGCGGTGATGCCGACTCTATGGGGCACGACCCGGCCAACCAGTTGTTGTAGTGTTCCTTTTTCATACAATTACTAACTTTACTCTCTCAAATCCCTTTCTATGAATCGTTGTGTCCCAATGTTAAATGTCCTATTCTCCTTGTTATTTCTTGCTAAAACCCCAAAGAGATGTTTCCCTTTGTTGCGCGATCNACGACCCGGCCAACCAGTTGTTGTAGTGTTCCTTTTTCATACAATTACTAACTTTACTCTCTCAAATCCCTTTCTATGAATCGTTGTGTCCCAATGTTAAATGTCCTATTCTCCTTGTTATTTCTTGCTAAAACCCCAAAGAGATGTTTCCCTTTGTTGCGCGATCGCTACTATACTGCTTACATTACGCTCGAGCGTGGTATTTTTAGGACGAACATAGTCTCTAAATGAGAGATTTAAGCGCGTGGTTTGGGCTCAACTGATCTGACGGACTTGGACAGTCCTCTGTGGCCTCGCAATTTAAGTGAAAGTCCTAACCGAATGAGCAGAAACCTAAATTAGTATTGCCCTGCTGCCCGGACCGGCACTGCAAACGTAAATATTCCTGTACTTTCAGCCTTCACCTCCCGTGAAACGTTTTCCACAGAGCCCTCTCTGCAGATTTTCATACTGTCTAACACCATGGATATTAACATGATAGAAAGACTATCGTAGAGGGCGCAGGCAACCAGAGTGTCCGTGGCAAATATAGCTGAGAGATGGCGCTACCTCAGCTTCTTGGGTTTATGTTGACCTGCCATCATAAACTGTTATTTTAGGCCGCCAGATCAGATCGCTGCAGAGAAATAATGAGGCAAACGCTCCTACACCGAGTGGCAAATGCGGGCGAATCTAGACCTGAATGTGGTGAACATTCTTAGGGACCACCTATATGTCGTCAATATGGGATCTTTGGGGGCACTATTCGGTCGCGATTATCAGGTGTACTACTTTGATCTGCTGTACATACCATTTGAGACCTTGCAATATGACCCCTGCGACGTTGACTTGCTGTAGCCCTATGATTTGCACGGATATTTCCAGTGGGTTTTAGTTCTCGAAAGTTACCCTCAGAATTGGAGATTCTTGACGCATGTAATCCTCACACCGGGTTTCACCTCGACTTCTCATGTGACACCTGGCGGCTCCGGATATCTCTCAACGGCCGTACAGGCAGAGTGGCATGGGTTTAAGCCCAAAAAGCACGTATAGAGGGAAACAGGGCCGTGGAGGGTTCAGGCTATCGCATTCAACAAATGCCCGCCACAGTGGCAGGCGCTTTTTAGTCTGACTCAGAGATATGTCAAGGTGCGTTCTAGTTGTCTACGATGCCGCTCATAGTTTGACTAAACCGTTCACATAGTTAACATTACGGCGACGCCTTGCCCTTTGACAATAAGGCCGGTACAACGGCCTAACAGTATTTTAACAGAGTATTTGACAGCTAGAGAGTCGTGGACTGTTATATGATGGGGTAGCAGGAATGGGGGAGATAGAACGCGCGCGGTATGACTGGTACCCCATTGAAAAGGGTACGGGATAGCAGCCGGTAGCACCATGGTATCACGATGAGCGAGGAAAAGGAGTTCACAGCGGTAACCAGCCAGAAGGGGGCCGGCGAACGCTGGAGAGTTGGTGATGGCATCGTTAGGCCACATCTGAGAGGGAGTCAATTCCTGTTCAGCGCCACGAAGGTTCAAGTACTCCGGGAGGAAGACGTAAAAGTGGGGATACACGAGACCAATACTACCCTACTTCAATATCCGCAGCGTAGTGTTTCATGCTATCTTCGGCGTGGCAAAAGTTCTGTTAATGTGGCTGATCACATCGGACACATGAAACGGAGGTTTCTTGGTGCTATTAGTCGCCGGTGTAGTAACCGTCCCGCAAGGCTGCAGCTGCCCCAAAGTCGGATTGTATTCCCAGTTGTACTCTTTGGTGATACAGCTTAAGATACTCACAACATCATCGGCCCTACCCTAGATAATCAGGGATTCTAGAATTTGGATAGAAAGATCTAGCTTTATTTTCTGTCCCAACAATGATAGTACAGACTGCGCAACATATCCTCCTCGGGTGGTGCGTCAATCACGGACTTGCTGCGCTCTACTGTGTGAATGGATCCCAGATTCCACTCAATTCCGAGATTTGGTAAGTTATCTGTAACAATGATTCTATGTTGAACTAGCAGAACATAAGAAGGGTTCGACTCCGCTGAAATGAGCTGTCGCCCGACTCTCGTCCGAATGATTTGATGTATTCCTTGAACCCAGAGCACTTCATTTTTGGTTGAGAGGGAATTATTTCATAGTACCACGGTGAGGAAGTCTTAGGTATCGGTATGTGCGAAGACTGTCTGGCGCGCCAGCCTCAGCTATTCGTAAAGTTCAACAGCGGGTCTTCAAAGCTGTTTAGCTGGACCGGGCGCAGGCCAATATTTCAGATAAAACTGTTGCCGTGAGTGCCAGGTAACACAATCATTGCCAAATAGATAGTAGTGGAGTTCTTTCATAACTTGATCACTCTTGCCCGCTGGTTGGTCATTAATAATCGGCCGGCTGTTGTTACTTTTACTATTCTTGTCCTTTGAAATCGTGCAACTGTGAAACTGTAGGCATGCGACGTATGTTGTTCTGAAAAGAAAACATTCTCACACTGACAAAACGTCTTTTTCTCGCCAATCTATTTTGAAAGGTAACCAGGTACCGAATCTATAATGAACCTGTGGCACTATAATCTCCAGGTTGGTCTCAATGAGTATGCCACTCTGCAAGTGTTGTTTTCGGTTAGGGTGTTCTGTTTTGCCAGGGTGCAGTGACTGACGGGTACTCAGAATCGTTCTCTCTTTAATCAGAGTTCGGATTTCGTCTCATGGAACTAACCAAGGTGTGAGCGTGGCCATAAGTTACCTACTGTAAATCGTGACTAGAACGTTTATACAGTGATAATGTAAGTCCACGGATGAAGTAGAGAAAACAAAAGACCCAATGGCCATAGCCTGTTGAGGTAACCTTTGTAAGAGTTAACTTTTTATTATGGCCACAGTTACGCTACTACGATCTGATGATAAGATCATCCATGTTGACGGCGAAGTTAGAGAACACCGCCCGTAGTGTCTGGCGCTTACGACGTCGAGAAGCAAAAGTTCTTAAGCTTGTAGAGGCATCGTCGAATCCTTTTGGTAAAGTTTTCGGGATCATCGCGTAGCCCTTACAGGCCGCACGAAAGATGCTGAGCCCGGATCCTAGCTATGAGTGGAGGAGTTTGTGGGTTTTCCCTCTCCTGAATGTTTTCGCTCGACGTGACACCGAGATACTAGCAAGTCAGAATTGATTATCACATTATGAATATACAACATTATGTTGCCGCTGCCATGATTGTCGGATGTGATATATCGAATGACACGAGTACCAAGGCCCAGGCAGCCATTGAGCATGGGTGTGGCCGACAGGTAGATATTAAGTACTATACCAAGCCTGATCTCGCATAGCATTTTAGCTTCTTTTGTTATCTTTAGGAGGTCATGGATGCTGAAATTACTCATGATAATCGATCCCTCGTGTATACATGCACAGGTTAGAGCGTCAAAATAATCAACGATCGTCACTTAAGAAATGTGAAAACTTGCAAGTAAAGTATAGATTAATGATCAACCAAAACCAAATGATGATTCCAACAATCACAGCACCGAGTCCCTTGCGAGCCTGCTAAACAGACCTGACCAGCGCAAGTAAAAGCCCAGTGCCAATACACAATAGCCACTACCACGAAGAAATAAAGGCCCGCAGTAACAATGTTTGTTCGTGGTAGTGACCTTCAACCTCTACTTCTTCCCTCGCCAACCAGCAACAAAGCAATAATAACTGGTGCTCCAACAGGCCGTGCTGATCACATGCGGCACATGAAGGCGCGGCAAAAACACAAAACCAACCTACACCTTATCAGGATCAGGCCCTATCTCAGACTCATTTGAACCTCTCCAGAGAGCCAAATGGGAAGGTAAGTCGGGCCGCTCCAAATGCCCTTCTTTGGTATCCCTTCTGCTGTCTCCCGCGATTCAACCCCATGAGCTGAGACCTTGAAACTGTGTTTCAGTATGCGTTGCCAGGTAGGCCCTTTTCTTCCCAATTCCCACGATTCCCTACAATTCCAAATCAAAACTATCACCAGTCTCTAAGCTATCTTGGGACGGCTGGGTTGTTGGTAAATCCGGATTTCCATGTCCCGGATCCCGAGCGGTCCCCAAAGTCTTTGCATTAGAGGGTCGTGGTCGTAATTGAACAACCGAATATCAAACCCCATGGTGATCCCGGTGAGCCTTCCAGAGGGCAGGCTCGAGGGGCACTGACGATTCCGGTGTCTGATAACATATAGTGGCCAAATCTGCCGAATAGTGTGGTTCTGCAGAAAGAAAGTTGTTCCTGTATTCCATACCACTGGAATATATATCCGGATCTATATGGAAGATTTCATCCCATTTCCCATTTCCGGGGTCACACGAGATAGTTTGCCATGGAGGATGAGGTCTTTTGTCCTGTCATGTGGCGCATCAAAAACGACTGGAGACATCTTTGGTCCCAAGAAACTGAGACAAACGCTCTTGTTTCCACCAAAATTGATTCATCACACATACCATTCACTACCTATCGCTAGCATGGAAGCCACTTGTCTCGAGCACCTGGGTGTACCTGGGACAGGACATCACGGATTTGTTGGAAGCGTAGCCACGACGGGGTAAGTTTGGAATTGGCTTGTTTACAGTACACCGTGAACATAGGGAACTTAGGCACACTGCTTTGGGAATTCCTTTTGATGCTTGCTGAGGTATGCATCATTGCCCGAGGCGGATGACTAGGATAATTTTGAGATCCAACGAGTGGAAGGCTTGGCTTTTGCGTTGTAGTCAAGGTTAAAACACTTTTACTACTCGACTTAACATCCACCGAGGTGACTCGCAGATTCTTGCTTCATATTAATCGTCATTGGGGCCTTTAAGAGTGGGTTGTGTCTCGCATGGCTGCTGGGTGCGCCAGGGTTAGTGTTGGGCATTAAGCCTATTGACGTCAATGCGGTGTAAACTATCATGAATGTGTCAGCCGCTACCTTGTTGCATAGCTGCTCACTGAGTGTTCGCTTTACACTGTTTAGGAATTTCCGGTCGTACGTCCTACATAGAGCCTGGTAGAACATGCACTAGTAACAAATTCAAAAGGTTCCACTTCTTTTTGACGCAGGGGTATGCTGATGCCTCGCAGTCCGTCAACACGAGGAACTCCAGGGCACCACGGAAAACATTCACATCATAAGGCCAACGCAGGCAACTTGCGAAGTGGTAAAAGACTATGATGATGATCCGTGAGAGGTTAGGGGAGCTACAGAACCAGGAGACGGCTACAAAACATCGTACAGTCAGTGTACCTGTGCGCGCTCTAGCGCAAATGGCCATGTGGTGTCAAATACGGTTGGGGAATTTTCACTATAGAAACGGACGTGATTGAGTACCTATGCATTGTATATGTCTCGTGTACGAAATAGGTGCCGGACGAGCAGACGCTCCACTACAGGCCAACGTTAGAAGCGATCGCGCAACAAAAGGAAACATCTCTTTGGGGTTTTAGCAAGAAATAACAAGGAGAATAGGACATTTAACATTGGGACACAACGATTCATAGAAAGGGATTTGAGAGAGTAAAGTTAGTAATTGTATGAAAAAGGAACACTACAACAACTGGTTGGCCGGGTCGTGCCCCATAGAGTCGGCATCACCGCCGAATCTACCTGGTAACCCACTCGAAATCATCTAAGATGAAGTCGAATCCCAGCGGTCTAAGACCCCCACAACCGGCCAAAAGAAAGAGACAAAGAAGTAAGCAAGAAAAGAAGTTGGCCGGGTCGTGCCCCATAGAGTCGGCATCACCACCGACTCTACCTGGTAACCCAATCGAAGTCATCTAAGATGAAGTCGAACCCCAGCGGTCTAAGACCCCCACAACCGGCCAAGAGAAAGAAACAAAGAAGTAAGAAAGAAAAGAAGTTGGCCGGGTCGTGCCCCGTAAAGTCGGCATCACCACCGACCCTACCTGGTAACCCAATCGAAGTCATCTAAGATGAAGTCGAACCCCAGCGGTCTAAGACCCCCACTGCCGGCCAAACAAGAAACAAAGTAGTAAGAACTTCAACCCCCGTAGAGCCATCAGTCCCCCACACAAACGTCCGGTGAGTTGCGCGAACAACCACCGGCGTCAATGCTGGCACCACCGTTGACCAAGTGCCCGAACGCGTCCAAGTACTGGTCAAACCCCATATCCCGTAGAATAACATCCCGAAGGCTCCAACTGTTGGCTCTCGGTGTCGTGTTGTGTCGATAGGTGTCGTAATTGTCTGTGGTCTTCGTGTTTTCGGGTTGGTGTCCGTAATCGGTCTCGCTCGTCGGTCTCATGCGTGATTCTCAATGGTCGTCGGGGTTTATCGTCGATGGGTGTTTTGGTTAGTCGTCGTTGGTTTCGGTCGTCGGTAGTGGCTGTCGTCCCTGCTCGCCCCTCAATTCTCCTCTTAGTGATGCCTCCCCGGTACCCATCCTCAATCTCGCCGCCCTTCTTTACTTCCGCTGTCCGTTCTCGTTATTCCTCACCGCTGGCCACCTGCCCAAATAATCCTGTGTTGTCCATGGTTGTTGTCAGTCATTTCGGTCGTAGTCGATATGAGTCGTCACTTCCCGTCGTCGCTCGTCGTCGTCGTTGGTCATCGTCGTCGTTGGTCATCGTCGTCGTCGCTCGGCGTTGGGATGGGTCTATGACGGGTTAGTACAGCGACGTCGGATAACAATAGACAAGGGGCCGAAATGACCTCCGATGGCAGGAATGTCAGATAAAGGGCTACAGTATTGAACTGAAAGACTTACCAAGAGTCCAGTATAGGTAGTAGGTGTGGATGATACTCAGCCTCGCACTACAACCTTGTCCTCAATACCCGAGCATTCATACAAGACCCTTCGGTGGTCTTGGCGATAACCCGACCACACGACCCAGATCCAACCAGTCCGCCCCTCACGGCCGAGCCGCCAGGTGTTCCAGCTGGAGGTCGTGCCGAGTCTCGCAGATACAAAGGTTATCGGGTGTCGAGGGGGCTGTAGCCGATCTCCAAGGCCAGTGGCCAGTCGTTCCTACATATCTATTGGCCACGCAAAGTCTTACGTTATCCTGAGTAAAGCCATACTAGCCTTGACCAAGATAACGGGAACCACAGGCAGCGCATAGTATGATCATCGGAGGCAGTCAGCAATCGGAGCAGTGTCGAAAGTTGTCGAAGGCGTGTGACAATGTCGATAGTCGAGGATGTCTAAAGGTAATCTGGATCAGCGATAAAGTTTCAAAAGGAAGACCACATCTACAAAGGTCAATTAGATTTGTAACGTTGAATTGGATATTTGTTTTGATGACTTACCACAAGATGACTTTTTAGCGTTGGAAGCGTTAGTGTACCGAGATGAAGAGAAGAAAAGGGAGAAATTTGGAAAGGTTCGGGGGGGGGGATGGGCTCCAATTTATAGACACAGAATTGGGCTTACTGATTGGGGACTCTAGCCAGGAACGATTTTATATTACAAATGGCAGTGGTGAATTGTGGGCCCCACCGCCATTAAACCGGGAAATGTGGGTCTTGGAACTCTAAATATGATCATTGTGGCCCGTGTGTTTAGACCTCTACCACTGTGGGGGAAGGTGCGCTGACTCCAAGTCACTATGGGTGGCACATTGATTCTTGCCCAAGCCGCGGAGCCCCCCGCCATTGATTATATATGCCAATGGACCTCGGCATATCCAGGCCCACTTTCGGCAGCGCCCGACATGTCCCTATCATAGGGCGGGCAGTTCCGATGTAGGATCTTTTGTGGGAGTAGCGCCACCAGCTAATTTTACTAGAGACCTAACGGTTTTCATCTTGATGAGTACTGAAAAAGATTGTCGTGACCTTAATCGTCGGCGCCGGATCTACTCAGACGGGCAGTGTGCAATGTTTCACTCTCCTACAATAATTTATTAGTGTCCCTCTGTTTGGCGTGTAGTCATGCATCCCAAACCAGTCTTTTAATTCGCCCATTGTTCATTGCAAGTGGTCCATTCTAAATTACAGCCTCTCCATCTCTGTATCATTTTGAAGCCGAACGTGGGTACTTGCTTTGTATGTCAACCATGTTACCTATTTGGGAAGGCTCTCACCTGACCCCAGGTTGTGTTACTTCGCGGTCTGTGCTGACCTCAGCGCGACATTCCATGGTCAAAAAAAACAGTCTGGCACGTGCGTGGGTAAGTCTAACCCTACCGTACTTCTAGTCTTAGACGAGATATAGGACAATCCTTCCGCCAATTCCTCAATAACGACAGGTCAAGACAGCCTAATTTACCTGTCATACTACTTATAAACTGCCACACGGGTACATCAGTACAATGTGGGGCACCAAGGATTATTCACTTACACTCTCGCAACAACCTACACAAACCGTCCCAATACCATTTTCGAAGCCCAAATACAGCTTAAACAACAGTAATGCATTACCATCAATGGTTTAGAAACCATATCCATACACTACTAACGTCCAATTATCGTCACCCAATCTCCAGGAGCCGCTCCAAGTTTCCAACATGAACTCAAATTTCCAGCTGTCAAAAGCTTCCTCTGTCGGTCGAGAGCATGAAATGAGCGAAGGAAAAACAACTCACGTCGGCAGCATGCCTCTGAGCTCTGGATGTCGAACCAACAGCCCACAGAGAGTCGCCAATTCCTGCCACGAACTTCCGGTGAGATGTCGAACACCCACCTAGTCTCAATTATGTCACAAACGTTGACTGCGGGCTCGTTAGAATCGAACTCTTGGTTGACCCGTATAGCATCTAGACGAATCGCCCGAAGGCTCCAATAAGTGGCTCTCGGTGTCGAGTCCTGCCGATGCTTGGTCACAATTGTGTAGCACAACGACGTGGAATAAAGATGTACCGGCAAACAAACTGCACCTAACTAGCGGGATGACAAAATCAAGAGTGGAAAACTCGGGCCGTTTGACCTAAAGGTTAGTTCCAAGGATTACCGCCGATTCATGCGTGACAAATTCCCTCTACAGTCTTGTCCTCAAGATCCGTACCATTACACGACACCGTCCGTTCGTCTTAGTAGTCACGGCGGCACACTATGCGTGACTAGCCATTCCGCTCGTCGCAGCTAAGTTTCAAGGTGGTCCGGCCAGAGACCGCACCGAGTCCCGCAGATGTGACCGTCATCGGGAGCAGAGGGCTTTGCAGTAAATGACCAAGACCGGTAGCTTGTCTTTCTTGCATATGAATGCGACACACGCACTCTGACACTGTGATGAGGAAAGTCACACTGGACTACCGCGGAACGATAGTGGCAACGAGCAGCGGGCAGTATTATCATTAGAAATAGTTGGATATCGTGGGATTGTCAAGAGCTTATTAAAATCAGTCAATGTCGAATAGAATCCTGTTCGAGATTGTATCACTCTTGGGGCTTCAGTCGGAGAGCAAACACTATGACCTTCCGCATTGTCAAGGCAAACCTAATGTACTGTAATTAGATGGATCGCAAGGGGTAAATAATGATCGGAGTTCTTTGACTGGCGAAGATTTCACAAATCAGCGACGGCGGTGTGGCCGTATTACGGTGCAGGAAAGAGAAGTGTGTAGGAGGTTTGGAAATGGGTTATATCCCCATAAGTACACAAGCAGTCTAGGCTGGCCATCTTAATAGTCCAGGCAGAAACCTCACTCAACCCAAGAGTCCTCAAATCACCGCAGATTAAATGCCTGGAACCACTTGCCAGCAATCTTGTTTCTACTCTCGGTCAGTATCAGTGCTTGCACACATCACTGATCAAGAGCTATGAACACCCACCATTTCAGTATTTGCACCCGTGGGCAGGTTGTTCTCTCAAGCCTTTACCACACTGAAAATAGAGCGTTTGGAAGGAAATAACATGCGCACCATCAGCTACTCCTATTAAGGAAGCTACCATATTGACAATGCAGCCACCACATAAACGCCACTGTGGACCCATCCGACCCACAAGGCCAGAAACTATTCTTGACCTTGAACTTTCAACACAGATCGAAATTAATTTTTTTCTTCTTCTGCATCAAATCATCCATCGTTAATTGCGTTTTCTCATCTGTCTTGACGCCAAAATTATGCCTCGCTTCTTCACACTGCCCCTCCGTCCTGGTTCGGACCGTACTGAACCCCCCAACTGCCCTCCGCCTGGTTTTTCTTCACAGTTGATTGATGATCGGCTGCCCAACGGTAATTTCAGCCACTCGATTCCACTCCCGCCGCATGTAGGACGTAGTGTTTCTACATTTTATCCTAGTCCCGTTCGCGTGGTCAACGGTTACAATCACCAAGAAAGCCTGGATGACTCTGCGCTACCCCCTCTACGTTTAATACCGACCACGGAGCCTTTCAGGACTGCGCCCATCCATTCTTACTACCCAGGACCGATCTCGCGGCTAGAGGAAAATCCACTTCCTCTTTCCCACACTCCGAATGAGCTCGCCCCTGTCGCATTTCAGCCCTACTTTCAAAGCGACGTCGGCTCTAGTCCGAACTTCGACACGCTCGTTTCTAATGGTTACCTTCCCCCCGACCGCGGCTTCCATGAGTCTCCGGGGGAGCTTTCTGGGCAGCTCGGAATAGACTTTCCTTCTTCCCCGGCAAGTCCAGCTTGGAGCACC